>CM064551.1:43042393-43179205 GCA_032716605.1 Paralithodes platypus
GACTCGGTACAAGCAATTATTAGGCCACATCCCAGCAATATACTAGATTCACAAAGTTAAAGTTATGCTCTGCAATTAACTTTATTCACCTGGAAGTGATTAAACGGCCAAGACCAACAAGTAAATTGAATTCTAATTCCAAACACAACATTGCTCCGATTGTGACACCCATTTTTCTTGACTTATATATAACAATACCAATCAATTATATTCAATATGTAAAAGCTAGAATAATGACCAGCGTACCTATAAGGCACCATTAGGCCTATTTAATTATTTCTTTCTAAACATTACAATTTAATATAATTGTCAACTGAGATGTTAATCATGATAATAACATAATACCGAACATTTCAACTAATCTCAACACTGACTGGAGTCATTATTGGGCTTAAAGTGAGTGAACAGTAAAAGTCTGGGTGTAAAATATTGCCCAAAATTAAGCCGAGTCAATTTAGACCCCTTACAGTAGTGTTCTAAAAGGTCCAGTTTTAACAGTAACCAAGTCTCGAGCGGTCCTGGTCGTCAGGGTGACGGTCGGCCATCATTAACCCAGGGACTGCGGCCAGACTCTTAAGTGGTTCTACTGGGCGAATTGCAGGCCAGACTCTTAAGATCCAAGGCATAAAAAATAAACTTTCAAAACATCCGCAGTGGCACTCAAAAACAAAGCAATTTGTAATTAGGCGAGATAATTCCCCTCCATTACTTGCTACCATATACTGTACAATACATACAATAGTGTAACGTATTTGTTTTCCATTACACGCATGGTAACAGCTCAGAAGGGGTTGCCTTTCAGTAGTTGGAATGTAGGTAGCTACAATAAAGTCCTGCCACAGCACTGTGACACCAAGTAATACACACTGTAGCTGATGTTGGTATAGTGAAACCATGCCTCCCCCAGCAAGAATGTTATAGCATATTATTTCAGTTACGATTATCGTATTGCGAGTGCCACCGTCACATTATATATTCAGAGCTGAAGCACTTCCGCCAGTCACTTCAACAAAGCGCCAATTACGCTATGGAGGAAGTGTCATTTTGGTGGCGAAATTGCATTGGCGAACAAATCACCTCCAATCTGCGGGGTTGTTTAGGTCTGAAAGTACTTCAGCCAACTGCGACAACTTACACGAGGCCAGTAGTAGGATAATGGGTCAGACTGTCAATGCCCGGCCACTTCCCGTGGTTAATGTAGTAACATGCTAAAATGCACCAGAACGTAGAAGACCACCACGGAAAAGCCACGAGCGAGAACAACAAAGAAACGGGAACAGAGACACCCGAAGAAAGGCCCACAGAACGAAAGGACCAGGTGACCAAGCCAACCAGTTCAGACATGGACGAAGACCCGCAGGGCTAAGCAGCTCCAAAACCCACACCCTGCCTATCGCTTCTAACCACTGACCCTTCCCCCACCTCGCGGATCCACTAACCCTCGTATCCTACACCTCTTACCCGCCAGACTCTACCTACATGATGATGAACATGAATACACCCTTAATTTAATACACCCATGCCCTGTCCCTAAGTTAAGATATCAATATCAACATACCCTAAAATACCTTGTCTTGGCCAGACTAAGTTTCTGAAGACCAACCGCCCCCATAAATCTATGTATGGTTCTTCCAGCCGAGAAGTAAGATGGAAACCCCTGTCTTGCCAGACTAAGTTTCTGAAGACCAACCGCCCCCATAAATCTATGTATGTTCTTCCATCCGAGAAGTTAATCTGTTAACCCCCTAAAATACCTTGTCTTGCCAGACTAAGTTTCTGAAGACCAACCGCCCCCATAAAGCTATGCGTGGTCTTCAATCCGAGAAGTAATAACATTAACACCCATGTCCATAATTGATAAAAAAAATATAATACCCACGGGTACACCCTCGGGCAACCATTACGCCTGCCCTATCTTGACAGATCTCACGACTGAAGATGCCGCGAGCAATATATCCCTGCACAGACGGAGATGTATAGGAAATTCCATTGTTCCTGTAGGCCCAATTCTAACCAGAGATTGTATAGACTAAACCCTCTCGTACCATTGTCTCGACGCATATCTACCACGGAAACACATAACGAAGCTACCCCTACAAACTGCCGCTTTCTTTGGTATTATATTTCATAGAAAACGCAGTTCCCAGGGACAACTAGATCAGCAAGAAATCGTGGGTTTTTCGACTAATAGTGTCCATAACCCCTCGTATTGACCGAGTAATAGTACACTATGTTTTTCTCTAATTTTATCCACAGTCAAGGCACACTCCTACAGCTAACCTCATCTTCCCCACCAGTCAACATGATGCTATTAATTTCCAGCTTCATATACCACCACCTATTGCTCATCCCCGCGTAGCGTTTGATTACCCTACCTTCCCTGTCGGTAAACCCAAGTCTAAGATACCAACTGTAGCCTAATGCCACCCCTACGCACCGAGGACCTTAGAATCAAACTTCCACGTAGCCCCCCTTAAACACTCTCCCTCTCGTTAACCCCCCATGCTCACTCGCAACTCCCTCCTAACCTAGCCTCTACACCAAACTCCTGAATATCATTAACTTTTACGTTACTAACATTCTCAAACCTTTTGTATATATACTCCTATCCAGGCGACCTTCCCCCAGTAGGAAGGAACACCATTAGAAGTTTCACTAACCCTTTGCATGCCATCTATTCCCTCACAACCCATTCACAACACTGTACCAAATGATCGTCAGTGCGAGGATAGCCGCCTCGCCAGGTGACTAACTTCTATTGGCCATACATTCCAGATAAATGTGCCAGAGTTAGCAACCCAGTCTCCACCAAATCCAACCCACACATGCAATTAACAACCCAACCAATTAAACCAGGGGTCAAGGCACCTTCGGTTTTGGTATTACGAACACCCAAATCTGTCTCATAAACAGAGGGTTAGTACAAAACACTTGTAATATGGCAAGCCCACAGCCACAGCCGCCCGGACCGACCATCACAGAGAGAGGACGCGCACATACCCCTTTCACCCACCCGAGGAGGGAGACCACTACCCCTGCGGAGGTATACCGGACCCCTGTTTTGACTTCAGGGTCATTGCCAGGTAGCACAGGAATTCTTCCTATCAAGGAACTAACCATGTATGACTAACACCTTTACTAAACCTTCTATTAAACCCACAATAACCCATTAACCTTTCTTGCATACTCCGATAACCAAATTAGCACCTCAGCTATAAAATAGAATGAAGACTGAGCAATCTAAGAGGAGACGCATCCTATCAAAGGAGTCCCAAACATCCTCGTAAAGTAGATCCAGTCTCTATCCCATAAATACTTCCAGGATAGCCAAAATAGTACCCTCTTACTAAGGCTCAGTTATCTCACATTATGAAGGATCCATACAGCCATGTGCCACAACAGTAAATCACCACCTTACCTAGTTCCCGTATGAATTGAGAGCTCAAATAAGTCCATCCAAAACTCGAGATCCCTATGGGCTACAGGGTCCAAAACCGAACCTAGAAAACCAGCTCCAGCCCCCAGTAAAATCAGTTGAAAGATAGACACAAACCAGTGGTTGGTCCCTTGAGTTTGACCTCTAGCTCTATTTGTTTGTTCCTGAGAATTGAGTTCCAGAGGACGGAAGACTCCGTGGCAGATTTCAGATAGAAGGATCTGTCCACGTAACAAGAAATCTATGTGCACCTTATAACATTCCAACAGGCCGGGAAGCTGGACAGCGATCGAAAGTGGAGCATTGCGCTTGGAGTTAATTCCGATCACAGATTGGCAGGAAAGGATCCTAATATCTGTGATTTAAGGTCTAGAAACCAGGAGGCCGTATATAAGAGTGTAAACCAGCAACGATCGCCAAGAGATCCGTCTTGAGAACTTTCTACATATGGACCATCTGGACGGCCGAGGAACCAGTCGGTCGCCCCCAAACTCACGGACGCAAGATAACCACGGACCAGACCAAAGCAAATACTACCCAAGATTCACTTATCAGGGCTACAAGTGTTACCGTGCTATTTAGAGACTACACTTATTAATATCTCTATGAAGTGGCCTATATCTTTGCCCCAGTATAATTCATATATCACCCATTACATTAGGAAAGTGCTAAGCGTATCAGTGTTTATTAAATTAACAGGCGATAGTGAACTCTCGTAATTACTCATAGTCCAGATAATATTACATAGCAGTGAAACCCTAGGGATATCTGATGTTCGCCCACTGATTCGCGGTCGATGTGTTGCGATACAAGAATATAAAACTTAGATCAGTACCCCCCACTGAGGTTACTAGAATTCCTGTGCTATAAAATACGCGTGCTCTAATTCTAGTCTGTGAACTACTACGTGTGCACCAGAGCTACCCAGTGATAAATCTAATGAGTGAATATGAATCTATAAGTAACATTTATGGTCTCCAGTATATTAACTTGTGAATAAAGCCAGTGATCAGAAGAGTAATACCTGAACGTTGGAAAGTGGGAGGACTAGGCTCCATCAAGATACACTTAAATGCTAGTTGTTTCAATTCTATCATTTGTCTTGTAAGAGTAATCATACCTTTCTTATGCTTCATATTAATCATCTTCAAGAAAAATACAGAAGTGTGTACATCACTAAACGTGATCGTGTGTCTTGTTACCGTGTGTTTATTTTGTGTTCTCTATTCCTCCTACCTCTGTATTTGTGCATGCAGCCTTCTATACCCAGTCAGTTAGGAAAACTCACATTCCCCAAGTTAATCCTGTAGAAAAACAGGGCATACCATTGGCGGCAGCGGTGGTTCTTGATTCGGAGAAAAGGTTGCATTACATTGCAAGTTTGGAACAGCCCAGAAAACCCGATAAAATCATGGCGCACCGTGCTCACATTCCCCATCCACCATTATGATGGGGAGCACGTACGAGATCGAAAAATCGTTCATGAACATAGGTGAAACCCGGACTTGACCTAGTTTATACCACGGACGCAGAAAAGAGAGCAGTGACATTAACGCACCTGGGAAAATTCGTTTACTGGTTGCCTACCAAGTGCACCCTGCTCTCCACATGGGACGAATTTCGCCCCAATAGTGAGATGAGGCCAGTAAGCCTTCGTTGGGCGTTTTCGTGGCCCACACCCGTCTCCAAGACACTAAATTCGAAGGCGATCTAGATGCCACAGTGATATAAGATCGCCCAACATATCAAAGGGTCTTCCACCACCATTGACAAAACCATCCAGCAAGAAACAGAAGATTCTGGAAACCTTGTATCAATATTGCCCTCAGCACGTAAAGGATCATTGTCCGTGGGCACGATTTCGTTGGATATACAAAAAGATCTCATCACGATCCGACGTATTTTGGCCGTGCACACAGAAACACCAACCCAAATCGCTGTAATCAAGAGGTTCCCCCCACACACCCGCAGAACCTCGACAACCAAAACCCCAAGGCCTCAAAACCTTCAACATCCAAGAATGACCTACCCCTCCTCATCCTTACACAACAAAACTACCTACCACTTCCGGCAAGCCCCAACCCAGTAGGCCCCGGTTCCAACCTACCCAGCCACGCAGAATCTTCAACCGGAACCAAAACCTACAACCCTACCTAAGTAAGAACCATACATTAGTGATTATCAACCCCTATGATTTCACTGCCTGTAGTGCTAAGTGTGCCCTCCATCAACAATTCGTGAACTCTGCCAAACCTCGCCCCTTTACTCCTCGCAGTTCTGTAAATGGAAGAGGAGTGGGGCACAAGAGGCAAGAAATGGAGGCAATGCACACCGAAGACATAGCCCCCCATATCATGACCTCAGACGATACAGAGGAACCCCGGGAGGAGGTAGATCCCGAACCCAAGGAGTTTTAACGTATCCCCCGCCCACGAGGCCGCCTCGGCGGGGGCCAGCCATAACTGGATCGCACTGCCACCCCATGTATGACATGGCCAAAAGCAAGGACCTTCCTGTCCGATTGTTAATCGGCACGGGAGCTGATACAGTCATGTTTGTTCAAAGGTCTTATTATACTCAACACCATCCGACTATTTGGCCCCTTGTTACCTACCAAAGAAGAAACTAATACTATGCTGCTGATACATACTTAAATCTCCTAGGCGACACTTTGCCCCTGTCAGTAAACTACTCCTGCCCCCCCATGCCCGTTGTTATCACCAGTTCACAGGTATTTTCCTCCCACTGTCAAACATTACGATGGTTTCCTTGGACTTGACCTCCTTCAAAAACTCCAGGCCCAGGGGACTGCAGCCAGCGGCTGATCTCATTGAAAAAAAAAAAAATACAACCCAACGCCTCCGACAAACCCATCACGCAGAAACCAGTTCACAAAAACAAGAAAACAACACCTCCACCCTCAAAAAACTCTGAGTCAGAGATTACCAAGTTGCAGCTAGCCCACTAAGGTAAGTTCTAACCCCCCCCCCCCCCCCCCCCCCCCTCGGCCCGAGTTCTTTCAAAATATCACTCATTCCGTTGAACAAATGCCTCCGCAAACCCGAAAGAAGACCAGTCCAAGAAACTCAATGATGTAAAACCCCCCATTTTCTCCTAACTCTGTCCAGGATCAATACTCCAATGTTTCCAGCGACCAGACTATTATGTATGTAAAAACCATTTCTACCAACTATTTATGTAGCCTTTAACACATGTTTCCAGGGAAAATGGCCGACCTATGTACCCAACAATGTTTTTCCCATGCCCCCACGAACTGCTAAGCCGATTCCCCCACCAAACAAAATTGCCCTGTGTGACAGCTTTCTGTCAGTAGATCACCTTACACACCCCACACAATTCACACCCCTAAAAAAACTTCAAAACCCAACCTGACTCACCCCTCAGTGACAGTTTGACAAACCCACCCCCGGGCATTGGTATGGTGGGTATGTTCTGTCATGAGGGGGTTGAGTCAAGGGTGCGGGTTTTGAAGTTTTTTAGGGGTGTGGAAATTGTGTGGGCCGGGAAGGGAGCTACGGACAGAAAGCGGTCACAAGGGCAATTTTGTTGGTGGGGGAATAGCTGAGCATTTCTGGGGGCATGGGCAAAACATTGTTGGGTACATAGGTCGGCATTTTCCCTGTGCAACATGTGTAGGCTACATAAATATTTGGTAGAATGGTTTTTACATACATAATGTCTGTCCGGGAAACATGGGAGGATTGATCCTGGGACAGAGTTAGGAGAAATGGGGGGTTTACATCATTGAGTTGCTTGGAACTGGCTTCTTTCGTTTGCTGAAGGCATTTTTTCAACGGAATGAGTGATATTTTGAAAGAACTCGGGGAACGGGGGGTGGGGGGGGGGTTAGAAGTTACTTAGTGCTAGCTGCAACTTGGTAATCTTGACTCAGAGTTTGTTGAGGGATTGGAGGTGTTTTTTCTTTTTGTGAACTGGTTTCTGCCCCGTGATGGGTTTTGTCGGCGGCTGTGGGTTGGATTTTTTTTTTTTAATGAGATCAGCCTCTGGCTGCAGTCACACCTGGGCCTGGAGTTTTTTGAAGGACCGGTCAAGTCCAAGCGGAAACCATCGGAATGGTTTTACAGTGGGAGGAAAATACTGTGAACGGGTGATAACAACGGTGGGCATGGGGGCCCGGGCAGTAGTTACTGACAGGGGCAAAGTGTTCTCCTAGGAGATTTAAGTAGGTCTCAGCAGCAGAGATTAGTTCTGCTTTGGTAGGCCAACAAGGGTGCCAAATAGTCGGTGGTGCCTTGATCATAATAAGACTTTGCAACAAACATGAATTAGCAGCTCCCGTGTCGATTAACAAGCGGGACATGGACATGTCCTTGATTTTGGCCATGTAGTAAATGGGGGCCAGTATGCGATCAGTTATGGCGTGCCCGCCGAGGCCTTCGTGGGCGGGGGATCACTTTAAAAATCCTGGGGGTCGGTATCTACCTCCTCCAGGGTTTCCTCAGGTATCGTCTGAGGGTCCATGATATGGGGGGCTATGTCTTCGTGTGTGCATTGCCTCCATTCTTTCCTCTTGTCCCCACTCCTTCTTCATTTTACAGAAATGCGAAGGAGTAACAGGGGCGAGAGTTTGGCAGAGTCACGAATTTGATGGAGGGCACACTTAGCACTACAGGCAGGGAAATCATAGGGGGTGATAATCACTAATGTAGGGTTCTTACTTTAGTAGGGGTTGTAGGCTTTTGTTCCGGTTTGAAGAGTATGCGGGGCTGGGGTAGGTTGGAACAGGGGCCTACTGGGTTGGGGATTGCCGGGAAGGGTAGGTAGGTTTGTTGTGGAAGGATGGAGGAGGGGTAGGCATTCTTGGAGTTGACGGTTTGAGCCTTGGGGCTTTGGTTGTCGAGGTGCTGAGGGAGTGGGGGGAACAATCTTGATTACAAGCGATTTGGGCGTGCCGGTGTTTATGTGTGAACCGGCCCAAAATACAGTCGGATCGTGATGAGATCTTGTTTGTTTTATCCAACGAAATCGCGCACACGGAAATGATCTTGTACTGCTGAGGGGCAATATTGATACAAGGTTGTCCAGAATCCTGCTGTTCTGGCTGGATTATGGTGCCAATGTGGGGAAAGACACTTTGATATGTTGGGCGATCTTATTCACTGGGGCAAGCTACGAAGCCTTCGAATTTAGTGTATTGGAGACGGGTGTGGGCACCCCCCGGAAAACGCCCCCAACGAAAGCTTAATCGGACTCTATCACTATTGGGCGAAATTCGTCCCATGTGCGAGCAAGGTGCACTTGGTAGGCAACCAGGGAAACGAATTTTCACAGGTGCGTTAATGTCACGGCTATCTTTTCTGCGTACGTGGTATAAAATAGGTCAAGTACGGGTTTCACTATGGTCATGAACGTTTCGATCTCGTAAGTCTCCCCATCATAAGGTGGGCCATGGGGATGTGCAGAACGGCTGAGCCATGATGGTTATCGTGTTCTGGCTGTTCCCAAACTTGCAATGTAATGCACACCTTTTATCCCGACATCAAGACCCACACGCTGCCGCCAACATGTGATGGCCCTGTTTTTCTACAGGATTAACTTGGGTAAGGGTGAGTTCTAACTGACGGCGGTATAGAAGGCTGCATGCACAAAAAACAATGTATGAGAAATAGAGAACACAAAATAACAAACACGGTAACAAGACACAGATCACGTTTATTGATGTACACACTTCGCCAGTTTTCTTGAAAGTGATTAATATGAAGCATAAGAAGGTATGATTACTCGTACAAGACAAATGATTTAGAATTGAACAACTAGCATTAAGTGGATCTGGATGGCGAGCCTAGTCTACCACTTCCAACGTTCAGGTATTAATCTTCTGATCCAATGGCTTTATTCACACGTTGATATACTGGAGACCATAAATGTTACTTATGAGATTGATATTCACTATGAGATTTATCAATGGTAGCTCTGGTGCACAAGTAGTCAGTTCACAGACTAGATTAGACACGCATATTTTAGAGGCACAGGAAATTCTCAGTAACCTCGTGCGGGTACTCATCTAAGTTTTCTATTCTTGTATCAGAAACACATAGAACGCGAAATCAGTGGGCGAACATCAGATATCACTCGGTTGTCACTGCTATGTAATAATATATGGATATATGAGTAATTACGAGAGTTAATATCGCCTGTTAATTAAGAACACTGATACGCTTAGCAAATTCCTAATGGAAATGGTTATATATGAATTCTACTGGGGAAAAGATATAGCCACTTCATAGAGATATTAATAAGTGAGTCTCTAAATAGCACTGTAACACTGTAGCACTGATAGAGTGAATCTTGGGTAGTATTTGAATGGTCTGCGTCCTGGTTATCTTGCGTCCGTGATGTTGGGGGCTAACGACTGGTTTTACGCGGAGTCAGGATTGTCCATATGTAGAAAGTTCTCAAGACGGATCTCTTGGCGATCGTTTGCTGGTTACACTATTATATACCCTCTGGTTTCTAGAACTGAATCACAGATATTAGGATCTTCCGGACAATCTGGATCGGAATTAACGCCAAGCGCAATCTCACGTCGATCGCTCAGCTTCCCGGCCTGTATGAAGGTTATAAGGTGCACATAGATTTCTTGTACGTGGACAGATCCTTCTATCTAAATCTGCCACGGAGTCTGCCGGCTCTGGAACTCAATTCTCAGGAACAAACAAATCAGAGCTAGAGGTCAACTCAAGGGACCAACCACTGGTTGGTGTCTTCCTTTCAACTGATTTTTACTGGGGGCTGGAGGCTTGGTTTATAGGTTCGGTTTTGGACCCTGTAGGCCAAGAGGGATCTCGAGTTTTGATAGGACTTATTTGAGCTCTCAATTCATACGGGAACTAGGTAAAGGTGGTGATTATCGGTGTGGCACATGGCTGTATGGAGCCTTCATAATGTGATATAGACTGAGCCTTAGTAAGAGGTACTATTTTGGCTAATACTGGAAGTATTTAGGGGACGAGAGACTGGATCTACTTTACGAGGAGGTTGCGGACATCTTTGATAGGAGCGTCTCTCTTAGATTGCTCAGTCGTCATTCTATGGTATAGCATGAGGTGCTAACTTGGTTATCGGAGTATGCAAGAAAAGGTAATGGGTTATTGTGGGTTATATAGAGGTTAGGTAAAGGTGTTAGTAATACATGGGTTAGTTCAGTGATAGGAAGAATTCCTGTGCTACCTGGCAATGACCCGGAAGTCAAAACAGGGGTCAGGGATATACCTCCGCAGGGGTAGGGGTCTCCCTCCTCGGGTGGGTGAAAGGGGTAGGTGCGCGTCCTCTCTCTGTGATGGTCGTTCGGGCGGCTGTGGCTGGGGGCTTGCCATATTACAAGTGTTTGTAATAACCCTCTGTTTATGAGACAGATGTGGGTGTTCGTAATAACCAAAACCGAACAAAAGGTGCGTGGACCACCTGGTTTAATTGGGTGGGTTGTTAATTGCATGGTTTGTTGGATGTGGTGGAGACTGGGTTGCTAACTCTGCCAAATTTATCTGGAAGTATGGCAATAGAAGTTAGTCACTGGCGAGGCGGGCTAGCCTCGCACTGACGCGCATTTGGTAAAGGGTTGTGAATGGGTTGTGAGGGAATAGATGGCATGCAAAGGGTTAGTAACGTTCTAATGGTGTTCCTTCCTACTGGGGGAAGGTAGGCTGGATAGGAGGTATATAAACAAAAGGTTTGAGAATGTTAGTAACGGGGAAAGTTAAGGATATTCAGGAGGTATCGGTGGAGAGGCTAGGTTAGGAGGGAGTGGAGGAGAGCATGGGGGGTTAACGAGAGGGCAGAGGGTTTAGGGGGGCTACGGGGAAGTTTGATTCTCAAAGGTCTCTGGGCGTCGGGGTGGCATTAGGCTACAAGTGGTATCTTAGCCTGGGCGGTACCGACAGGTAAGGTAGGGTAAGCAAAAGCTTACAGGGGGATGAGGCAAATAGGTGGTGGTATAGGAGTCTGGAAATTATAGAAGCATGTGGACTGTGGGTTGAAGATGAGGTTAGCTGTAGGTGTGTGCTTGACTGGGGATAAAAGTAGCCCGAGAAAAACATCGTGTACTATTAATCGTCAATACGAGGGGTTATGGGACAAATTAGTCGACACGATTTCTTGCTGATCTAGTTGTCCCTGGGAACTGCCGTTTTCTATGAAATATATTACCAAAGAAAGCGGCAGTTTGTAGGGGTATGCTTCGTTATTGTTTCGTGGTAGATCATGCGTCGAGACAATGGTAAAAGAGGGTTATCTATACAATCTATGGCTAGACTTGGGCCAATACAGGAACAATGGACTTTGCCCGTTTTTTACCCCCAAAATTTTTTTTCTCGTCTGTTCAGTGCGATATATTGCTCGCGGCATCTTCAGTAGTGAGATCTGGCAAGATAGGGCAGGCGTAATGGTGGGCACGAGGGTTTGTACCCGTGGGTATTATAGTTTTGTATCAATATATCGACATGGGGGTTAATGTTATTACTTCTCGGATGGAAGAAACACGCATAGATTTATCGGGGCGGTTGGTCTACAGAAACTTAAGTCTGGCAAGACAAGGTATTTTAGGGGGTTAACATATTACTTCTCGGATGGAAGAACATACATAGATTTATGGGGTCGGCGGTTGGTCTTCAGAAACTTAGTCTGGCAAGACAGGGGTTTCACATATTACTTCCCGGATGGAAGAACTTACATAGATTTATGGGGGGCGGCTTGGTCTTCAGAAACTTAGTTCTGGACAAGACAAGGTAGTTTAGGTTATGTTGATATTGATATCTTAACTAGGGGACAGGGCCCCATGGGGTGTAATTACAAATTAAGGTGTATTCATGTTCATCATAAGTGTCTAGGTAGAGTTAGCGTCTGGAGGTAAGGAGGTGTAGGCAACGAGGGGGGTGGATACGGATCGCCGCGTGGGGGAAAGGTCAGTGGTTAAAAGCGATAGGCAGGTGTGGTTTGGAGCTGCTTAGCCCTGCGGGCTTCGGACTGTTCTTGAAAAATGGTTGGCTTGGTCACCTGGTCACTTTCGTTCTGTGTCCCCTTTATTCGCCCCCGGTGTCTCTGTTCCCGTGTTCTTTGTTGTTCTCGCTCGTGGCTTCCGTGGTGGGCTTCTCGTTCTGGGGCATTTTAGGCATGTTACTAACTTAACCACGGGAAGTGGCCGCCCCCCCAGTGACAGTCTGACCCCTTATCTACTACATGGCCTCGTGGAAGTCTGCGCAGTTGGCGCCGAAAGTACTTTCAGACCTAAAAACCCGCAGATTGGAGGTGATTTTGTCGCCAATGCAATTTCGCCACCAAAATGACAATTCCTCCATAGCGTAATGGCCGATTTGTGGGAGTGACCTGCGGAACGTGCTCAGCTCTGAATGATATAAATGTTGACGGTGCGGCCACCTCGGCAATACGATAATCGTAAAAACTGAAAAACTAATATCCGATAACAGTCTCCTGGCTGAGGCATGGTTAGCACTATACCAACATCAGCTACAGTGTGGACTTCGGTGTTGGGCACAGTGCTGTGGGCAGGACTTTATTGTACTATAGTACATTCCAAAAAAAACTAATGAAAGGCAAACCCAGTCTGAGCTGTTACAATGCGTGTAATGGAAAAATTACGTTAAAACTATTGGATGTATGTTACAGTTATATGGTAGCAAGTAATGGAGGGGAACTTATCTCGCCTAATTAAAATTTGCTTTGTTTTGAGTGCCACCTGCGAGGTTTTTTTGAAAGTTTATTTTTTTATGCCTTGGATCTTAAGCGTCTGGACGCATTCGCCCAGTAGAAACCACTTAGAGAGTCTGGCAGCAGTCCCTGGGTTAATGACTGCCGACCGTCACCATGACGACCAGGAACGCTCGAGACTTGTTACTGCTTAAACTGGACTTTAGAACACTACGGTAAGGGGTCTAAAATGGACTAGGCTTTAATTTGGCAATATTTACACCAAGACTTTTACTGTTTCCACTCACTTTAAGCCCAATAATGACACAGTCAGTGTTGAGATTAGTGGAAATGTTAGGTATTATGTTATTATCATGTTTAAAATATCACGCTGACAATTATATTAAATTGTAATGGTTAGAAAGAAATAAATAAATAGGCCTCTAATGGTGCCTTATAGGTACGAGGGTCATTATTCTAGCTTTACATATTGAATATAATTGATGGTATTGTGATATTAAGTAAAGAAACAGGGGGTGTAACCAATCGGAGCAATGCTGTTTTGGAATTAGAATGAAATTTACTTGTTTTTGGCGTTTAATCACTTCAAGGTGAATATCAAGTTAATTGCAGAAGCCTAAAACTTTAACATTTGTGAATATAGTATATTGCCTGGGATTTGGCCTAATAATTGCTCTGTACCGAGTCTCTAGTGTGTGACCCCCTGATTCTGAGGCCTTAGCGACACAAAGTGCCCACTTCACGGGGGCTAGACAGGTCGAAATTTATGAGTCCTAGACTTTCCAACCTTAAAAACTATATAGTCTGACCTAGGATATCGTAAAGTAATACGTTAACATGTTTGTGCCTGAAATTCGTTTGCTTCCTATAAAAGGAATTCAATCTATCCTTTGAAAGTCTTATTAGACTCTTCAAACCAGGGAACTGCGGGGGAGGAAGACTATTAAGAGTTCTCCCGGCGTGAATGCAGGGGAAGAATCTTAAGATGTCAGGGGAAAAAAAAAATAAAACAATTTAAAACACCAATTTTTTTTTTTGTTTTTTGCCCCTGGGCCATGCAAAATATTACTACTCTACCGCCTCCCCTTCCCCACTTTCCTTCCCTCCTTCAGTTATCACCTATTTTTCCCCTGTTATTCCCTTAATTCTGTGGGATATTTTCGTGCTAACATTAGCGAGTGGCAAGCAGGGCATTGTCATTCACTGTTAGAATGCGAGTGCCGACCCGAGAGAGAGAGAGATGAGTATCGATTGACAGTGTCTCTCCAGAGGTGGAGGAAAGTGGAAGGGAGTGGAGGTTTGCCTCAGCCATACATTATGAAAAAAGCCGGCCTGTATCGCCGATTTGGACAATTCCAAACGTTGTTTCCACTTGTTTTATTGTTGTAACAGGTTAATACCCTTTATAATCACCATATAATAGGCGCATATGGAGAAGTATTAATGATATGTATTCGGTAAAATAAATATTTTAGTGATGGAAACAGCTCAAATACATGCGCACAGGGCGAGGTGTTCATTACCCATGTGACGCAATTCAGAGGTTAAGTAAGTTGAGGAGCTCATTTAATTAATGGTTAAGGTTTATTGTTGGGACAAAGTACGTTGAACACCCAGAGTCCTACAGCAGCTTCGGGCTCTACCTACTCAAAGGACTTGAGGCCTTCAGAAGTTCACTCCCTCTCAAACGCCCTCGCCTCAGGCGGGCGAGAGGGGAGATATTCAGTTCTTTAACTTCCAATCTGTGTTGTGTTTAGATAAACCTTCTGTTGAAGGTGAGTTGAAATGAATTGTCGAGAGTATTTAAGATAAGTTTTTGAGACCATTTTAAAGCCCCAGTTTCTTATATGTAATTACACAATTATACGACCCCCTTTGTCATTGGTCGAAGGTGAAATTATTCATTCTGTCTGATAATTGCATAATTAAGATTTCAAAATTCCTCATACGATTTTTCCTCTCAACCTTATTATGTATAAGATAATAATATGTTAAGTGCATTATGTTAGTGTAGTATTATCACAGCAATGACGAGACGTTCGGCGAGTTCAGTATATGTAACTTAATTTAACCAACATTCCTTTGCAAGTAGGGGTTGTATAGGCCTACACTCCGCTTTTCTATTTGCGCCATTTTCTTCATATATTTTTGAGGGTCAAACTAATTAAATTATATTCTGTATTCCCCAACCCTCCGTTTTCTCTTTGGACCATTTTTCTTTATATATTTTTGAGGGTCAACTAAGTAAAATTATCTGACCCAACAATTTATACAACCGTTATTTTGTTGTCTCTTAATTGAATATATTTGACAAATTTTGTAATGTTAATAGAAATTAAGATATAGAATTTTGTCAGTTTTATTAATGGTAATGTTAATACAAGGTCCCAGGTCACGGAGCTTAAGTCCCAGGAAGACCAAGTACCAGGTGCAGAGAGTCCTGTGTTCCACCCCCAGTGGGCAGGACCTAGTGACTGTACTGGAACAGCTGCTGGTTGGTATGTCATTGAAATCTTGAGCTACCCTTCACCCCATTGTGAGCTGGTTATACGCCTTAGGAACCTAGTGACTGCAAGTGTGTGTTGACTAGGGGTAGTGGCCTTGGGGTCACATGTTGAAGGGTTTTTAGTTCACTTTGATGTGGTGATAAGACAGTAGGTCATGGTGCCAATAATACCCCGATATATTCCAGTGGTTGATTAAAGTAATAATTCTAATGATTTGTGTATCACAGGGGAAAAGTATATTTTTCCTTTACAGTGTTTTAACCCAGGAACGGCGACGGGGCGGGGGGTATTGAACTTGATGCCCCCTGGGCGAGCATAGGACCATTTGGGCATCTCATTCCAAATCGCTACGAAAACTCAACTTCAGAGTGTACGGAAATGTTCTCAAGCACCCAGCCAATACTTGGGAGGTTTGACCGTACCTCCAAACCTTACAAATAGGGAAAAACCTACTATTTGGTAGTAGTCTTGGAAAATCCAACGTCAAGGCTATGAACCTAATTGCAATGACGAATTGTCTATTTTGACTGCTATGGCGTCATTCCAACCGCGGTTAAAAAGAAAACGTCTAGAGTCTACTCCTTGTCTTGCTCATAGGAGACGGTGTACATTAACCAAAAAACCCTAACCACCGAAGGTGAAAAAAAAGTATAGAAGAGAAGAAAAAGGGGTTTACCTTAGTTACCGCACAAGGCACATCACGTGTTACGTAATGAGTAGATCCCGCGTCGAACGTGCGCATGAGCGACCCCTCTCTTGTCATCACATCACACGTCAGCAGAAGAACGCGGCCAATGGGCAGGGCGTCCCGGCGTGAGGGAGGGTATTCTAGTACGTTCTGGATTTTCCAAGACTACTACCAACATAGTAGGTTTTCCTATTTGGTAGGTTGGGAGGTACGTCAAACCTCCCAATTTGTTAGTAGTCTTGGCAAATCCAACGGTCCAGGCCTGCATAACAAATACGGAGAGAGGACGTACAAGACAAAACATACCAAAAAAAACAAGGCACTAAGGCAAAATGATGAATACACCAAAGAAACACAATTTAAACAAGAGAGTTTAATAAAAGAGTGAAAAACTGAGGAGTAGCTAAAAGAGAGAAGTTTTAACACGTGCACGTCATTCATAGTAATGCAAAACCATAGACTTGTCTTAAACCAAAAAGTACTGTAACCAAAAATCCATTTTCTTGCCAAAACCAACAAAAACATGGAACCACAAACACAAATAAAACAAACTTTTCAATGAGGCAAAAACCACTTTATGTAATGTATACATATAACATAAATCCCAAACCTTGCAATCCAGGGTTCGCACACCGCTAACTCCCCCCCCCCCCCTTTTCAACATAAAACAACGTAAAAGAAAGACGTGACAAGTGGGGAAGACCAGGCATCTTCGCTAGAGCTCTAGGAAACACGCCTCCCGCAGAGCTATAACAGGCAGACCGGGGGTCTAACAAATGGACCATGGTGACACGCGGTAGGAGGAGATGAAGGTATGGGACAGAAGACAACAAACCCGCCGCCGGCGACGTCAGGCAACCGAGCGACTCTGCAGGAACCGTAAGGAGGCAGCAAAGGACCGCACACTCGTGCGCCGAACCCCGACAATTCAGGGTTACTTGGCATTGAATGACCCGACAAATGTGGCGTTCCTACGCTGTACCTTCGAGAGCCTTCCCACCACAGGCAGAGGTAGACACCCACACAGCAGTACCCGAAGTCGGAGGCCACAGACTCAACATAGGAGTGCACAAGGCCCTGCACCGGGCACAACACATGGTGAGTATGCCCACGCTTTAAAGCATGGATGGTGAAAGGCATTGAAAAAGTGGGTTCTCTCTCTAATTCTTGGCACCAAAAATGACGGGGAGGGGGCTAACGTGACGACATTTTCCCAAGGACGGGGAGAATCGCATGCATACTGGGGACCGTGACCATGGCAGCTAGTTCGGGACACACGTCACCACAGTGGCCAGAGCGACAAGGAAGAGTGTACCCGATCCAGCAATCTGAACCGGTCTGCAGTGTCCCGTGTCTATGTGTGTGAAGCCAGAAGGTCCAGAGCACGACCCAGATCCCACTGAGGAGGGATCTGGCGCGACGGCGGTCGCTCCCTGAAGGCAGCCTTCATGAAGGAATCCAGCTCCTTCGGCGGCAACGACCAGCCCAAAGTGACGGAACTCAAAGACCTCCAGGATGGCATGACAAGTGGGTTACGTATAGTCGTGACTTGAAAGCGACGTGTACGGAAGAGGGAAACAAGTGAGTGAAACCACAAGTAGTGTAGGACGAGGGAAGGACGAGCTAACAGGTCAGGCGACGTGTCCTGTATCAACCTACGTTAAAAGACCTCCCATGGGACTCGTAAGTCCCCCAAGTCGAAGACGTACATGAACCGCTTTCAGGAAGGTCAGTCAGCGGTCCCGTCCGTCGACTGACTGGGAAGCCACCGTGCCTCCACGACACATCCATGATGCCGAAGGCCAACGAGGTCCGTAGGTCCTAAAACACTGGCTCAAGTGGAAGTTTTGATGAGAGGGAGAGGGACCGGACTCGGGGCACCACCGCTTAAAATGGGAGCTAGTACCAAGCCTGGGCCGGCCACAGAGGAGATATGAGCCAGACTCTGCCGCGGTAAAGCCGCAAGCCTCGAGAGGACTTTGAACTATCAACACGTGCCCAGTCTGGTGGCCGGAATATGTATATCGACCCGCCACCTGCTCCAGTCTTCCATGAAAGAGTCCGGACACCCCTACGGACGAGTCACAGGTCCGGAGGGATAAGGTAACGAGGCAACTTGCGCGTTCTCCTTCGATGCGAACAAGTCGAGACCTCCGGAACACCCCACGGAAGCCCCCGATGGTCGTCGAATCCAGTCTGTTTCATTGCACCATTATCACAAGAAACGCCCTGTATCTAGACAGGGCGGTCCGCCCAAAGAGGTGGCACAGTCCCCGGGAAGGTAGGGAGGCGTGGCAGGGAGATGTTGTGTCGGTTCGCGAGGAAGAACAACTTCTCGGAGATCCCCAACAGAGTCAAAGACCTGGAGGAACCCGGCTTTTGGATAACAGTGCGACAGCTGTATGATTGTACATCATGAAGGCCACCGACTGGCCCCGAAGGGCCAGCGCGTGGTCCCTCTAGGAAGAACAAGGGAACCAACAGTTCGTAGGGCATTGATGTGTAGGTGTGTGTGTCCCACCCATCTGCAGTGATGTTGATGTACCAGGGTGGATTGGTAACCCCACCTAACAGCGCTCGACGCATCTGTATCTACCCAGATCGTCGGCGGGGGGGCGGGGTCCAGGGCACAGCCGCAGAGAGCGTGCCCCCGAGCAACCACAGTGTCCTAAGTGTCTGTGGAAATGGTAAGCGGGCCGGCATGAAGCCGCTCCATAGGGGCCCAACGGAAACACCTTGTTGCCCATGAGTATTAGGCGGCGCAGCCTCAGACTCCCCAAGGGAATGGTCAGAGCAGCCAAATTCAGTGAAAACCCACTAACGAGCTCCAGATACTACTCGTAGAGGGCAGACCGAGTGCAACACGGCGAAAGACCTTCCTGCGAAGTTTCCCCGCGTTTGGGCTGAATCTGCGGTTACCGTAGCGTTGGACAGATCCCATTCGAGACATACACACGTCACGGCGAACGCGACTGGGGTCAGTCGCGTTGACTTGGGAATATTGATTTTGAACCCTAACTGTGTGACGTGTTGAACTCCTGTGAGGGGGTTGAGGACGCACTGTACTAGGGTGTCTGAAACCTATAAACCAGTAGTCCAAGTAAAACAGGATCTGGAGGCCGCTCCTGAGGAGAGGATCCAGAGCCTGCTTCACCAGTTTCGAGAAGTATCCGCGGCGCCGATGTTGAGATCCGAAGGGGAAGTTGGTCGAAACATGAACACACGATCGGAAGTCTGAACGGCCAAGAATAGCGGGAAACGAGGGATGGATAGGGAATGTGCCAATACGCATCCTTGAGGTCCAGCGACACTACCCACGACAGAGCGTCGCAGGGCCCGTCGTACCTGCGGAAACCGTCCAGCATCCGAAACCGTGTGTTCACGAATGTGCCCGTTTGAGGGCCAAACAGACTACACCACCCGGTCGCATCGCGTAGCCAGTCCTTCTTCGGTACCAAGAAATACACGGCACGAGGAACCAAACGGTTGACCGGCACTTTCAACTACTTGACGATGCCATGCCTACGTGCATGGATGTAATCCACGTCGGCCCACCTCCGAAGGGACAGGCCGGACTCTCTTCGTTGACAAGAGCTGAAGGGGGGTCTGGACTTCCATCTCCAGGTTAGACCCCATTCCGTGACCAATCGTCCGCCCCCAAGTCCCTCGCCTGGCCAAAAAGAGGGGCGCAACAAGGCGAAAAAACAACCTGTGGGAGCCCCCGAGATGAGGGTGAGCGACCCTTTTCTGCGAGGCCTGATGAAGGAGAACAAGGGGAGGAGACCGACCTGGAGAAACCCTTCACATTTTTTGAGGTGGAGCGGTCCCCAACGGTCCGGCCCTTGCGGAATAAGAGCAACGTTGACCTCCTATACCCCCCCCACCTCGCCGAAAAAGCGGCGGGTCAACAATCCCCAGGCACGATCGACGCGTCTGACCCCGTCGAAGTGCGGCCGGAAGTGGAAGGCTGGCCAGCCCCTTCGCGGCGGGGATGAAAAGGGAGCAGGCGCAGAAATGGGCGAGGCGGAACCGACGCTCTGGCCGGCAACTTACCTTTTACTGCGCCCTTTCTTGGCCCCCGGCAGCACTGGCCGGCAGCACCCGTAAGAGGACCGGCAGAAGGACGGGACTGCGAAAGACCCTGGTCGCGACAACAGCGCGTCTGGCCGTGTCGTAAGCAGGGTCCGCCTGGACAGAGAAGAGTTCAGCGTTCCCAAGAATCCTGCGCAAAAAGCCCCGATGTATAGAGACTCAGCGTACAACAAACCCTGACGAATATCCAAGGGGGCTTGGATAGGTGGCTGGGGGAAGGTTAGAAGGGTAATGGACTTGTGTTAAACATATGAAGCCGATTGGTTGAGGTAGTTTCGCCACCACGGATTTTCCTTTTTTTCATTTTCTTCGTTACGGATACGCTAGAACCGTGGGGGGGTGGGAGGCAGTTCGGGGGTGTGGTGGGGGGAAGGCAGAAGGGTAAGAGATCTTGGTACAAAAATATGGAACCGATTGGTGCAGTCGTTTCGCCACCACGGATTTCCCTTTTTTTTCCTTTTCTTCGTACGGCTACCCTAGAAGTGGGTGGTGGGAGGCTGTTGGTGGTGTGGTGGTGGGAAGGCATAAGGGTAAGATACTTGTCAACACAAATATGGAACCGCGTATTGGTGCAGCCGTTTCGCCGACACAGATTTTCCTTTTTTTTCCTTCTGACTGGACCGGGGACAGTCAGCGAGTGGGTGGGAGGAGGGATTTGGGATTTTTGGGTGGGTAGCCTAAAGCGGTATAGGTACATGTGGTAAAAATATGAAGAGACATAGGTGCAGTCGTTTCGCTGCTACGATTTGTTTTCGGGGGCAGGGGCTGCAGACGGTTGGCACGGTTGGCTTGTTGGTTGCTGCTCCGGTGTGATGAGAGGTGTGGGACTGGAGGGTGCCCCGCTGGTCCCGTTGTCCCCCCGTAAAACAACGGTGATGCCGCATCTTCCCGCCACCCCCACCCGCAGGTGGCGGACGGTTCTGCCAGATGACGGCCTAAACCTAACGTATAAGCTTCCACGGTGTCGACTGGAACTTTCTACGATTTGACGAGGAGCCGAGAAGCTCTGCACTCTGACGGGTTGGTTAGCTGCCTCACGTCTGAACCGAGGACTGCTCCCAGGTCAGACGGCCGTGGTGGCCAGGCTCGGGTCCGTAAGTTTTCCCGTCTTTTCGACATACGTGACGGGCGAGCCCACGTTTTTTATTCCACTCGATTCAACAACCCCTCGCGCGGGCCCTTGGCCTGAACACCCAAAACATTCAGACCCACGTGGGCTACTCGTTTCTACTCACACGGCAGGTGCGTGAAGTACCCCCCCTACTAGGGCCGCAATTTCCATTTACGTTTTGCATCTTATGCCATTAACGTTTTATGTTAAATCGGTTGCCAACTACCAATAACACCTTCGTTTACAACAGACGGGAGCTGACGGTGAGCAATATACGTGAATGTGGTGAACCCAGCATTAGTGGCTCCCCTAACTTCTCCAGGAGTTGGTAATCGACACATTGTACACAAACTCCCGGAACTTGAGAGCTTCTGTTCTGGGGCGCGCCCTTCCCTTTTTACAAGCCACAATAGTCTGTAGGCGTTGGACATGGTGAGGTGTCCACAGACGATGATTTGGAAGAGCTTGTGGTACCACTTGACTGTCTTTCTCAGACCACTCAATGCCTGTGAGTTGGGCAGCCGGGGACTTGGTCCACAAGGCCTCATTAGTTCGTGGTGTAATCCACCACCATGTCAGGCTTGTCAATTACTTTCTTCTTGGTCCGGTAGTGGACTTTTAGCAAACTGAGTCGACCTGGCGCGCCTGTCGTGGACAGTTGACAGCAGGTGAACCATCACATCTGGTCCTTCCACTTGATGGCCAACACTTTGCAGGACTTCCCTCCCGTCTCCAATCATCTTGTATTTCCCTCGTCCCCTTCGTCGACTCATTCGTGCGCCTTCTCTCCCGGTGTTCCAGAACAAGGTCGTCCTCCGAGCGGTGTGTCACTGGATGATGGATTTTCTAGTGGGGCGATGACACGGACCACGACGAACGTCAGGCCCATGAACGTTCTTGTCCGTGCTGACAGTACCACATGACGCCCCGTATTGGCTTGTCATGTAGATACTGTCCGAGGAGCAGGAGAAGTATACCAATTGTCGGTGATACCTAATCAATGAAATCAAATGCATACATGTGATACTCAAAGGACTCGAACTTAGGACCACTCACAACCCGAAAATTGGCGCACCAAGCATTGGTCTGTTACCAGAAGCACAGTTAAATGTTTAAGCACATACTCACGATATAATTATCCATTTCAGACATACTGGATTTTAATCTAAGCATGTTCTTAAACCCAACTGCCTTATCATAGCTCAATGATTGCACGGATGGAAGGTGTGTAATTATCACTAAAGGAACGTGATGCATAGAGAGAGAGAGAGACTGAGAGAATGATAAATCCTCCTTGAATTGAAGAATGCTTGCAGATAAAAGATGTATTTACTTAAATAATTTGGCTACTGGAAGTGAAAATGGATTATTGCCACCCGAATATGGCATGGAACGAAAAAAATAAGCGTGTACTGGGTAACCGGTTACAGGGATTTAAATATAGCGTTTTTTGCTCCGGAACAGTAACTGATGAATGACGTTTTTGTTTCCGAGCATAATTCGTAGTTCGTTTCGGTTTTCGTTTTCGTTCCCTATAAAGGGGGACCTGACCGGTTAATTACAAAATTGTCCAGGTCTTCCTAATCTTTTAATTTAAATGAAATTTGGCACAGTTGTATATGACCATAAAACTAGATCAATTTTTTGTCTTTTTTTTTTTGGTGCTTGTTTTCGTGCAATTTAGTGTAACAAAAACCATGAAAATCATAGTACTGCCAGGAAAATGATAAACTCCTACAGAAATCCCCATAATAAGCACATGTTTTATGTGATCAACAACAAACTCCACAAACAAGGTGTATCTATAGTTTTCTATAAAATAAAACCAAAAACAATTTTATATATATTGTGTATTTGTTTGCGATTTAGGTGATGACGGATTCAGGCGAAGATATTTAGAAGAAAATTAAAAACATTGACTACATATTGTGAACAAATTTTAAATTATTAGAGTAAAATTTGGGTTTTATGAGGCCTTTTAGTGTTTTTTAATACCTTTCCAAGGGTATATACACCATTCCTATAGGTTCCAATAATAACTAAAATAACATCCCGATAGTGGCCGGAAATATAGGTTTCTCGGTGAAAAACAGGTGAATAGATCTGAAGGTACTTAGGTGAACATTTTTACTTTTGTTTTTTAGATTTACAAATATTTTATGCGGGAACATAGCAAAGTAGAAGATAAAGCGATAATGGGTAGTTTGTAGAGTAGCTTACGCATCTTTGGATTATCTATATAGGTTACGCTCCTCGTACGACCAGTAGTTAACTGAGCATGTTTATTTCAAAGTTTGCTATAGAAGACGTTTTTATAATTACAGGAAAAGTTTGGCAAACATAAAAAAATAATACTATGGTGCCAATGGGTTTTCACTAATACAAAATTTCAATGGCATTATGAAGGGATGTTGACTCTTGTCTGAGGTAAACACCTATTGGTGTTTTTCAGGATTTCGAGTTTTTTAAGCCTAAATAACCGGACCGGTCGGTCCGCCGTAAACACCGTTTTCAAAGCCCGATGCTTATATAATCAACTCCTCGATCATTAGGTAAACAAGGATGCAGAATGCTATATTCTTTGATTGGTTAAGCCAGGAGATATGATCATTGTTTCACTAAACTACGGTAGGTATAAAAGTAAACTATGTACAGGAAGGAGACAGAGAGGCAGAGACGTGATGCTAAATGCTGGTAAATCTGGAGTCCTAGTTGACAAGGTGTGTCGCCCTTATATAGGCCTCACGGTAGCCAGAAATGTTCCGACAACGCTCCGCGATCAAGCCAGACAGCGCCGGGCACCGTCTCCAAACAGGAAATGCTAACACGCGAGATCGATGCAATCATCGCAATCTCACACAACAACTATCAAGTGACATCTCGTATAAACACGCATATGCAAACTCTACTCAACATTGTAACTTATTTTATTGTTTACCTCACATTACAAGTAACAATATTTTCGCCTTTTACGAGTTAAAAGATGATGTTTAATTTAACTATGTATTAGGAATATTATATGCACATTAGCTAGATAAGAATATGGAGTGTCAGTTGAATCGACTGGTTTAGCAAACAACAAATTAGATTGGTCATAGTGGAGGGGTTTCCCAACAAGTATTACTGGCGATCATAACTTATTAGTGTCTGCGTTAACTTCAAACTATTTACAGTTGGTGGAAAAAAAAAAATTTTTTTTTAAAAAATTTTTTTTAATTATTAATTCCATTATAAAATAGCTTCAAATGTGTTTGTGTGTGTGTGTGTGCTTAACTCATAAGCTGCGCAGCTATGGTATTTGACAAGTAACCCGCCATGCGAAGTTTTTCCTTATTCATTCAGTCCTGACTAAAATCATTGCAATGTCCCATATATATTTAATTTAAATACTTATCCTATGCACCTATTTTTCTGTTTTAATAATGAACATAAGATAATTGGAAAGCAATAAAACAAGCCGCCCCGGGGGATAACACAGCAATTGGCTGGTGAAAATCGTATATTTTAGCCCCCGCGTTGTAATCCTGAACCTTGAGCGGCGAGTGAGAGGAAAAACACCTTCACTTCTCTCTTGTCTAGGATTGGTTATGAGACAAAAGGGGAGCTTTCAGACCTGGCTTAAAGGGTCGGAGATACATTCCTCCATGCCACCCCCCTCTCCTCCCACGAAAATACTCGATAAAATATCGGGAATAATAGGGAAAATACCTGCTAATTGAGAAGGGGGGTTGGGACACATGTGTAGGGAGTAGGGTAGAAAGTAATGGAGGGGAATTATCCTGACCTAATCACAAATTGAGTGCCACTGGGGTGTCTTAAAAGTGTGTGTTTAGGCCTTGGATTCTTAAGGAGTCTGGCTGCATTCGCCCAGGTAGAACCTCTTAGAGTCTGGGTGCAGCTAAAGAGGTTAACCCATGGGATCTCGGGAGGCCTAGGTCCCATATGAGGCAAAACAAAATTTGGGGGGTTAGGAAATCCGGGAGGTCTCATTGAGGCTAAATCAAAATCAAAAGGGTTTAAATCGTGCGGGGCAGATTTTTATTTGTGGAGGGCGTGGGCTAACCGCAAAAGCGCACACCAAGCACAAACTAACACGGACCAGCAATCAGTTCTTAATTCTTATCGCGCATCCCGATATGGGGATGTTGGTAATACAAAAAAAAAACAAACCAACGCCTGTGCTCGGCAATCGCCGCCCGCCGCCGCGTCCCGTACGCCTAACAAAAGCACGGCTAAAACGACCAAGAAAACAGTGCTAAAGTCCCGGTGGTGTTGCACCCAATCTTGAAGAGCTAAGCGAATATAGTGAACCCCTGAAGTGAATATAGTGAACTGAGTGAACTTGGTTTTGAGTGACCGTTGACGAAGAACAAAGTGGTTAGTGAAAATGAGGGGTGAAGTGGGCGGATGGATTAGAGTATTTGCTTTCTGGGCTTTATTAGTTACTGATGAAGGACGATCTTGATGAGATAATGACGATGGTGAATGCGGTGCTCGTGAATATAGGGAACTGAGTGAACTTGAGTGAGTGACTTTGACGAATGAAGAAGGTGGTTAGTGAAAAGATGCGGGCGACCACCGGCGTCGGCTGTCGGCACGCCCCTTCTCCTTCACAGTAACCCAATATAACAATATGGGCAAGTGAAAGAGACACAAAACATATGTAATAAATAACTAACATTTTATTGACAATAATTACAAGTGTAATTTACGCTTACCGTACGCTTGCCTAGCCTAGCCTAGCCTAGTAAGTGAAAGTGACACACAAATGTATAACAAGTACTAATAACTCAATAATAACAGTGAGACCGTGACAATAATTCATAATAAGAAGGAGTAATAACAGTGAAAGCTGCCCGAAAAGATCTTATCAAGTTTCACATAACTCAATAATGGTTGTAAAAGTCATAAATGACACAATAACTATGACATTATCTCCATAGGACACATAATATCGTCTACCGGGTACCAAAGCCACCGAAAGCGGCGACGTGACTTAGTGCCGTGCTAAAGCCAGGGTCACGGGCGACAGGCGTTCGGATGCAGGGCAAACAAGTATGCAGAAAACACCTCCATCCCATCATCACTATCTCGGCAACCACTTGTCATAGCGATGTCAACTCACACGCCAGTCTACAGACGAAGGTTGGTTCTAAATCCATACAATTAATTTGATAGCTCTAGGTGGTCTCACTTAGTAGATGTTGATTTATGAAGAGTTGCCATTTTTTCAGAAATATCCCCGGACACAGAGCGATAAGGCCTCATATGAAGGGGGCTCCAGGATCCGGAGGGGTTTAAAGGGCTGGTGAACGCATGTCCACGTGTGAGCATGCTGTACAGAACGCCTAAGTCATGCCCCACTCGCGCTAGGATCGTCAGGGGCCAGGAAACTTTGGCTGTGTATAGTCCTATGTAGACGTTTCCTAACTTCGTTCCTGTGGAGCCGGTTGGTACTATAAGTATTATGAATATTAATTTTGTTTTCATCTGAGTCAACGAGTTCTATTTTATATCATTAGTATGTAAGTATTGTGGTGTAAAAACTTATTTGTGAATGATGGGAAGAGCACACAGCCACAGTTGGGGGTTCAGTTGGGTGCGCCCAGGCGGGAGGTGAGGCCTAACGTCACTCGCATTCCTCCTTCCCCTCAGTGCTAGGGGAGCCTTTGTGTATCCCAGAGGAGAGAGAGAAATTACGTAATGGTTGTCCAAGCTGGCGCGGGGTGCCCGGTTATGTAGTTTCACGTTGGGCTCACTAGAGGGGGGGGCTGGTTATAAAAGGGAAGTCTAGCCATTTTTTTTCATCAGAACTCATTAGGCAGAGGCGACTTCTCATTTTTCCCTTTCTAACTAAATATTTTCTTCTGGACTGATGGGAACTTTCTCTACTACCTTACATTCTTATCTCCTTCTGTTTCCCTGCCCTGTTTAACTTCCCATTTTACCGTTGGTGCACTTGAGTTCTTCACGAGGATACTTGCCTATTAGATAGCACTATATTGAAGGGTTTACTTAGAATAGGATTGATTTTATGTTTGTTGCAGCTGTATATATGCATTTCCCTGTGTGTTATTATTTATTATTCCTGTTTTCTGCTGGTCTAGGGTAATTGCTAGGAACTGGGGTGGTAAGGGCGGTTTTTTCGGTGTTACGAGTTGTTTGCCTTCCCTTTGTTTTTACTCTTTGCTATCCGGGGCCTTCAAGCAGCGATTATAAACCTTCCAATACTCACGTTTCGGGTCAAGTGAAGACCTACGGTTGTCTTCGCGGGCTGACTGTGTTTTGAGTTTATAATTTACAGTGCGTGATGGCAAGAGCCTAACCACCCTGTATTTTATTAACAGTTTGTTTTTACTTTTGTCAAGGGAGCCGGGAGAAAAACCAGATACAAGGGGATCTGGATTTCTCAAAGTGCACTTGTTAGTTTTAAAAACGTAATACTTTAAACAGTCGTGAGGACTGTCGCTAGGCTCACGAGCCGTTTTTTGTGCTCCAGTCACTGCTACCTATTTTTGCCTACAGTACCCCATCTAGACTTTACTCGATTAGTAGACTACAGAATAGTATTGAAGCCTTCCTTCTGTATGAATATTGTTTATGGGGTGCGGAGGACGTATGTGATTTCAGTGTGTTGCAAGCCTGGCTGACTTTAAGTTGATTAGTGGCCCCACGATCACAATCCGAGTAGGCTATTGTGCCGTTGCATTTGCGGGAGTACTTTCCTTGTTAATGTTTGCCATTTAGCTATTGCATATTCTTTTAATTATTACGTATGCCAATTTAAGCCTTTAATTTAGTTAATTGCCCGTGTTTTTGCTTTTAGTTGAATTACTGTTCAAAATCCGATACGTACTTCTTACAGAGCATCCGAGAAGCATCTAACTTTTTTCAGAAGATGCTTGCTCGAGGTGCTTCGGACTATTAATTAACGTAACGTAAATAGTGCCGATCCGGAAGGTAGATGGGTGGTGGACTTCTTAAGTTCAATAGTCAAGGGTGGATTACTTTCGGCTTCGGCCAACACTATTTTCTTTGGTGTTTTGTTGTTTCTTACCTTTCATTGTTTGAATGTTGATCCCCCAAGGGGGAGCTAGGGATTTTTTTTTTTTTAATTTTTGTCTTGTCCTCTTTATTAGTTCTTGTTTTTGTTGAACACTAGTACCTGAGTTCTTGTATACCCCGTTATAGCAGATTGAACTCTGGAGGGTTCTGGGTGTTTTTTGTGTTCCGGGGTGGCAGTACTCAGGGGTTGGGATCGTGTGTTTCCGTTGTGGCAGCGAGCCGTATTCCGAAGTCCTGATTTGAGAGCCCTTGTAGACCCGAGTGCCAGTTTCGTAACAAATGGCGACCTTGCTTAGGATTTTGTGAACCAGTATAAAATTATTTTGCAGAGTTGTTACAACATTTGTTTTTTGTGTATTTTATGTGCCATATTGAAGAATATTTTTTTTTTGGGGTATGCAATATTAGTAAAAGCCATTTAAGAGACTCGCAGTTTAATTGTAGTAACTTTAGTGCTTGCATAGGAAGTTTAACACTTTGTCCTGCGAGAATTTTTTTGTGGACTTCAGTATGTCGTCGTGCATTAGCCAGCTGACGCAATGAGCGAGAGAATGGTCATTTGAACAGGGGGTGTGACGTTAGTAACCAGTGAGCGAGGATGCTAGAGTTGGTTGTGAGGTAAGCGGTACCAACGGTGACGGAGGAGAGGGGCTGACTGCGGGGTGGAATGTTTGTGGCTGCACCTGATAACCAAGGTTTTGGGCATTTCCAATGGTCGAATGGATGTCCAAGGGGGAGCTGATTTCCTGTTGTGTTGCCAGTTGGGCGACATGGGGTTTCGGAGGAGAGGGCGTTTGGGGGGGTCCCACCCCAGATCCCCCCTCCCTCGACTCCGGCTGTGCCGTCCCCTCAGTAACCGGAGGGTAGCACTCTCCCCCAGAGGGATGAGAATTGGCAGATTGGAGTGCCCCCGGGTGGTGCCCGTGGTGGTTCCCCAGTTTTTGCCCCCCCTCCTTCAGAGTGGCAGCTCCCTCTTCCTGCCGTCTCCATATATGGTATTTAGACTTGAGCTTGCTAAGATTGAGGCTAGGAAGCAGGAGAATGAGATTAGGAGGATGAGATTGAGGTTAGGAGGCAGGAGGATGAGACCAGGAGGCATGAGGCTGAGCTAGGTACGACTCGGAGAAATATTGTGCTAAATTAGATTTAGATAAGACTCGTGCAGAGTCGACAGGGACTCGGATGGGCCGTGAGGGCCAAGTAAGAGAACAGTCCTTAGCCCAATTAGTCAAATTGGTGCCGGTATTTAGTGAAACTGAAGTCACAGAATTTTTTAATCGTTTTGAGAAGAAGTGTAGGGAGCATAATTGGCCTGAAGAGAGGTGGGCAGCTCTAGTCTCCTCAAGACTTACTGGTAAGGGTCTGAAGGCTTATGATGCACTGCCTTTAGAGTCTTGCATTGACTACCCAGAATTGAAGAGAGCTGTCCTACGGGCATACGAGTTGCAACCGGAAACATATCGATTGAAGTTTCGGGGTGTTACAAAGACTAGGGAGGCGACCTTTCTTGAACATGCCCGGGACTTAACAGATGCAGAAAAACTGACACGTTCTGAGAAAGTGAGACGGCAGAACAGTTGACTGAGCTGTTTCTGCTCCATCGGTTTTATAAGTGTACTGGTGCAGAAATGACTTTAACTATTAAAGAAAAGAACCCAATAACTCTTCAAGAGGCAGCTGAGATGGCTGACGACGTTCATGTTATCGCTAATCATGGATGTCGGGTCTGATAAGGCGTGTCCGTGATAGCAGTTGCCCAAGGGCGCGATACATAACTACCCCCACTCGAGCTCAGTGACAATCACTATAGATATCAAACCAAGGAAGGGGCGGCCCTGCGGGGGAGTTTAAAACCCATGATAGCCGAGGACTGAACCACAAGACTAAGCACCGTCCCATTTAAGAAGGGTCAGAACTCGGTTCCCCTTACCAAGGGAAGAGACCAATAGGGGAAGTGGAATGTTTTTCCATTGTCAGGAAGCACGGGCACTATTCAGAATCTGTCCTAGTAGGCCGCCTACACTGCAGCCGGGTTTGTCCCCCTTTGGTGCGCACCGTAGGGGGGGGGGGGAAGACATAATGTGGGCTCCGAAATTTCGTCTGGATTTACCCAGGGTAGTTTGCGTCAGCGGCTGAGGTCACAGGCTATGTATAAGCACTCATCGGAAGGCTCCCGCACCCCATGTCCTTGATGTCTTTTTGTTTGGCGACCATAGAGGGACCGGTAGGGTAAGTTTGGGCCGGGGTTGCCAGCATAAGGCTGGAAGGTTTGCGTGGATACTGGAGCTTCACGAGGACACTTTTGAAAGAACTTTCATCACGGGGCTACCCAATTAATGCGTCAGCACGGGTGGTATTTTGTTCAGGGTAATTAATGCGACCGAGGTCATCACCCGTTGGTGCGTTTTGGAGCTGGGGTGGATGGTGTGATTAAGGAACTATTAGATGGTCGATCGTTGAGAAATTGGCCTAGTGGAGAGTGCGTGTCGACCTTCTGTCTCGGCAAACGACTTTTTTTGGCGGTGCCTAATTTTAGAAGTTCCACCCTTAGTCCGTCGTTGCGGGAGTGAGTGCCGGGTCCGACGTGATTAGGGAGCCAAGAGAGTTTGGGTAGCTTAGTTGTCAACTGCCAACAGATGGCATGTGTTGTAACCTCGTTTCCGCAAGCGATTTCAGGTATCACAGCCTATTTCCCATGCCACAGACCAGCTGAGGAAGGGAATTAACCTGAGGAGCGGAAAGCTGGGAAAAGTTTGAAGAGTTTAGATCCAGTGGCTTCTCCTCGGCCTGGGTGTTCAAAAGACCCAATAGCAGTACCTTGAACCGAGTCTGTTGTAACTCCTGTGCCTAGACACAGTTTGATAAAGTAGTGGAGGAGGCTGTGCATGACATCAGAGACAGCAAACGTTACCTGTACAATGCGAAGAGAAACCGGATGTCTAAGTTGGATGTTGGGGAATGTCATGATGTTGTGTGGACCAAGTCATTTAGACATGTTGGCTCCCCACAGACATTCGTAAAAGTTGCAATTAGAGTATCCAGAGGTTTTCCAACGTGTACGCGAATGGGTCTTGTGGAGGCTAGATGAAGATATGGATGCAAAGGCGAGGGGGGGGGATTGTTTTTTTTTTCGTTAATGGAAGCCTCCTTTATTACCACCTATATCAAGATCCTAAACGTAAAGTTGGCAAGAGGGTCCGGATCCAGTACAGTTGACCAGCTGGTCGTTGCCACGGAGTGGCTGCAGGGATAGTTTGCTTAGGTTGGCTCACTGCATGCCACCTCATCAAGGACATTTGGGGGCCAAGAAAACGGGTGGCGGCTTTTGGGTGAAAGTTGTTTTGGGTGTCCGGGGGATGAAGGCTCATGTGCAGGTCAAATGGATAAACTCAATGTGATATTCTTTCAACGTGTTCGGAAAAACCGAACCCAGTTATTTCCTAAGGCTGGGGTCCGTTTACACCCTATTCCTGTGATTTGGGCCCCCCCCACCCTTTTAGTAAAATTATATTGGTTAGACATGGTTGTCCCACGGCTCCCTCCCACTAAGGGGGGAAGGCTGGAAATAAATTTTTGTGTAACCATAATGGATGTTGCCACTATGATACCACCGATGCAATACCCTATGGGAAAAATGGGTAAGGTTGGCTAAGACGTAGTCAGTAACTTGTTGTGGGTACTTCCTCAAGGTACGGGTACCCGGTAGGAGATTCATATCTGATCAGGGGATCTAATTTCAAACACTCCAACATGTGTCAAGCAAACATTGCAACAGCATGGGATACGAGCAGTATTATTCGTCAGGCGGTATCAACACTGAGAGTCCAAGGGGTGCTTGAGGCGGTGGCATGCTCACTTTAAAGCATGCTCAGTGTGTTATTGGTGCTGACAACGGTATGGATTGGGGATCTTGGATTGCCTTATGTGGCTTGTTTGCTGGCTCGGGAGTTACCTGGTTGAGAGCCAGGGATTAAGTCCAAACGAGCTGATTTTTGGACCCCGTGTCAGGGGCCCCCTTAACATGCTGAAAGAAATTTGGGAGGGGACTGTGCAGCCTTGTCCATTATTAAAGTATTTGCTTGAAAGCCGTGAGCGCATGCTTAAGAGTCTGGAGATGGCAGGTAGAAATTTGACAGAATCACAAGCTTTGATGAAGGACAGGTATGATCGCAAAGTGAGGCTCCGGAAGTTCACTGTAGGACAAGAGGTATTAATTTTGTTGCCTTTGGTTGGTAACCCTCTCTCTGCGAAGTACACTGGACCTTATAAAATTGTAGAAAAAATTTCAGACTTAGATTACCTTGTTGCCACTCCAGACAGGAGGAAAAAGAACCAGTTATGTCACGTGAACCTTATTAAAGAGTATGTGAGGCGCCCCTCTGAGCCTCTCACTGTCCCTGTGTTGGCTTGTTGCGGCCGTGGTGGAGAAGGAGAGGGGGACAGTCAAGCTTCAGAGGAGGATAGCTGGGATCAACATGTTTCAGCGGATCAGTGGCGGGGAACTCGAGCCTAAGGGCTGACGAGGCTATAGCTCATTTGCCTGAGCCGCAGTTTGATGCTATCCGTCAGTTGTTCGGTTCATACCCCACTGTATTTGCTGAACACCCAGGCCTCACTACTCAGGCTATGCATGATGTTGACGTGGGGGACCATATACCCTTTAAGTCAATCCCGTACCGTGTGCCCCCCATAAAACTACCAGCTCTGAGGGATGAGTTGGAGTATATGCTCGGTAGAGGGTTGATAGAGAAAGGCACAGTTAAGTGGACTTCCCCCGTAACACTGCAGCCTAAGCCAGATGGCAAGGTACGCTTTTGTATTGATTTCCGTAGGTTAAACGGTTTGACTCCAACTAACCCATATCCTCTTCCTCGGGTTGATGATAGTGTTGACAAAATTGGTAATGCTCGTTTTTTGTCTAAAGTAGATTTAGTAAAAGGTTACTGGCAAGTACCTTTGTCCGAGCGTGCTAAAGAGGTATGTGGTTTTGTTGTGGACGGGAGTACCTACCGGTGCAATGTTATGCCTTACGGACTTAAGAATGCACCAGCAACGTTTCAGAACCTGATGAATGAAATTGTAAAGGACATTCCAAATTGCACCGTATATTTGGACGATGTAATCATTTATGATGACGACTTTGAGAGCCATTGTGAGCACCTTGAGACCTTGTTCCGGAAACTTAGTGAAGCAGGTCTGGTAGTAAATTTGGCAAAGTGTGACTTCGTAAAAGCCACTGTGCAGTACCTTGGGTTTGTAGTGGGAAGGGGACAGGTGTGCCCTCCTCAGAACAAGGTACAGGCTATCAATAATTTCCGCACCCAACAACCAAGAAGCAGATTATGAGATTCTTGGGTATGATAGGCTACTACAGATGCTTCATAAAAGGTTACTCAACGGTGTTGGCACCTCTCACAGATTTGTTATCTAAAGACAAAAAGTTTTTGTGGGCACCTGAGTGTGAAAAGGCTTTCACTTTGGTGAAAACATTTGCTATGTACTCACCCGATACTCAGGGCCCCAGACTTTAACAGGCCTTTTCAGCTGGCAACAGATGCTAGTGGTGTAGGGGCTGGTGCCGTCTTGCTACAGACAGACAATGAACGTGTGGAACACCCAGTAAGTTTCTTTTCTAAGAAGTTCAATGCTGCACAAAAGAACTATTCTACAATAGAAAAGGAATTACTGGCGATTGTGCTGTCGCTCAGGCACTTCGAGGTGTATCTTCCAGCCTATGGCCCAGTCGTGGTTATCTACACTGATCATCACCCTTTGAGATTCCTGAATCAATTTCACAATCGCAATATGAGACTGACCAGGTGGTCTTTGATGTTGCAGGAGTATAACCTGGACATCCGTCATATTGCTGGATGTGACAATGTGATCGCGGATTGTTTATCAAGGGTGGATGATCAGTCGTAGGCTATCACAGGTGTGTGGGTTTGAGTGGAGTAAAATAGGCTGCCCTTATAGTGCAGCCGGGAAAAACATATTAAAATATAAAAATCATATAAAAAACTCTTTCTTTTGATATAGGTAATCGTATAAGTTTGTCATAGCCTATAGAGTTTGAGTAGTCCACGAACTATCAAACGGCTGAGCTGCTGTAAGCTCGCTCTGGTAGCATGATATTGTGTCTTTTTGCTATTGTTGGGAGGAGTAATAAAATGTGAATTTTTGTTTTTTTAATAATAAGATGTGTTTTGGTGATAAACTCAGCTTTGTTTTAGTGCCATGCGGTCGCTGGGTGTGAGGGGCTTGATGGGGTTCTGTGTTTGTCAGATTTTAGCTCAGGGTTGAGCGAGTAAAATCTTGGGGTAGGTGTGACGCATGTCCACGTGTGAGCATGCTGTACAGAACGCCTAGTCATGCCCCACTCTCGCTTGGATCGTCAGGGCAGGAACTTTGGCTGTAGTCTATGTAGAGTTTCCTAACTTAGTTCATGTGAGCCGTTGTACTATAAGTATTATGAATATGTATTTTGTTTTCATCTGAGTCAACGAGTTCTATTTTATATCATTAGCTATAAGTATTGTGTGTAAAACTTATTTGTAATGATGGGAAGAGAAACAGCCACAGTTGGGGGTCAGTGGGTGCGCCATGCAGGAGGTGGGCCTAACTCACTAGCACTCCCCCTCCCTCCCTCAGTGCTAGGGGAGCCTTTGTGTATCCCAGAGGAGAGAGAGAAATTACGTAATGGTTGTCAGTGGGCGGTCCTTAGTAGTTCACTAGAGGGCCGGGTATAAAAGGGAAGTCTAGCCATTTTTTCATCAGAACTCATTAGGCAGAGCGACTTCTCATTTCCCTTGCTAACTATATATATTCTTCTGACTGATGGGAACTTTCTCTACTACCTTACATTCTTATCTCCTCTTTTCCCTGCCCTGTTTAACTTCCATGGTCCCGTTGGTGCAGAGCTAGTCAGCTAACGTATTATCGCTTGAGTTCTCACGAGATACTTGCCTATTAGATAGCCTATTTTGGAAGGGTTGACTTAGAATAGGATTGATTTATGTTTGTTGCACTTGTATATGCATTTCCCTGTGTGTTATTATTATTATTCCTGTTTTCTGCTAGTCTAGGTAATGCTAGACTGGGGTAAGGCTTTTCTGTGTTACGAGTTGTTGTTTGATGCAGTGGTTAAGCGATAAACCTGCATACTCGTTTCGGTTCAGTGAAGCCTAGGTTGTCTTCGCGGCTGACTGTGTTGAGTTAATAATTTACAGTGCGTGAGGGCAAGAGCCTAACCACCCTGTATTTTATTAACAGTTTGTTTTTACTTTGTCAAGGAGCCGGGAGAAAACCAGATACAAGGGATCTGGATTTCTCAAAGTGCACTTGTTAGTTTTAACGTAATACTTTAAACAGTCGTGAGGACTTCGCTAGGCTACGAGCCGTTTTTGCTCAGTCACTGCTACCTTTTGCCCACAGTACCCCAGCTAGACTTTACTCGATTAGTAGATACAGAATAGTATTGAAGCTTTCCTTATGTATGATATTGTTTATGCACTATTGATTTCATGTGTTGCAAGCTTGGCTACTTTAGTGATTAGTGGCCCACGAGCACAATCCGAGTAGGCTATTGCCGTTGCATTTGCGGAGTACTTCTTTTTAATGTTTGCCATTTACTATTGCATATTCTTTTAATTATTCTTATGCCAATTTAAGCCTTTAACCTCTCCGCGGCGCACAGGGGGTTTTCTACAGGGTAAGACTGTGCGCACCTATGATGATTTTGGGACCTATTGCCAATTTCGATAAAAAGTACATCATCGTGTAGGGAATGTTTGCGTGCATCGGCCCATATATATTTGACCCCCCAAAAAATGTCTGGGGGGGGTAGGGGAACGGTCCGTAGTTGAAAAATGTGGAGCGAATGGCACCGCGCGGCTAGATTGTCATCGAGCGGCGAGATTTCCCTGCCGAATATTTACGCGCGCAGGGGATAGAAGGAGAAGGAGGAGGGGGTGGGTTACCGCGTATTATCACGTATATCTCCTTTTTCGAGCCCTTTTAGGCTATTTAGAGTATGTATACATGTGTAGGGCACCCATATAACAATGAATATGCCTCATAGGGACCAAAAATTGCAATATATAAGGGAATTATAAGAGAATATTTAGGCGGGAATGAAGATGTGTTGGAGGTTTGGCGGCAATTTATGAGCTGAGAGTGTGGTTTACGCCATACATATCACGTATATCTTGTACGTAGAGCACTGTCACGCTATAATACAGACTTGTACGTATGTATACGTGCCATATATCAAAATATATACCACATATAAACCAATTCATGCGATATTTACGCACATTATCAATGAGTTTCTATGCGTGAACCAAGGTGTGAGTGAGTTGTGGTGGGAATGAAAGGGGGAGAGGGTGTGTTACGCCATAAATATCACGTCAATCTTGTATTTAGAGCACTCTCATGCTATAATAAAGACGTGTACATATGTAGGCGTCCCATATAACAAGGAATATACCGCATATAGCCCAATTGATGCGATATTTACGCAAATTGTGAATGTGTTTCTAGCAGACGGAAGCCTGAAAGGGGGGGTTGGGGGTGGGTGGGTGGGTGGGAGGGAGGCATGCAGGGGTGCAGTGAGTGAGTGAGTCGAGGAGAGATGGAAGTCAGGCAGATCTCTAGATAGATAACCAGCTTAGTGATAATTGTGGAGGCGCCCCAGGCGTATTGATGTTTGGTATTTTGACCCTTATGTCTACCAGATGGCTGGTGTTCGTTGCCATCAACAGGTCTACAATAACATGAGTCAGGAATGGAGAGAGAGAGAGAGAGAGAGAGAGAGAGAGAGAAACTGAGACATGCGTATGTCGTACATATAAATGGACTTCAGAATTGCATTTTTATGCAAGCAGACATTGCATTTTAGACACATGTGAAGTACCACAGAAACATGTAGGCCATTGACTGTAAATAAAGTACTATATTTATAGACCACCAGCGACGGTGCTGAGTCAACACAGGCAGATTGCCTGTTGTGATAGAGGGCTAAATATAGACTGGTGTCTCCTTACACCTGCGAAAGGGTAGATTGCCACCAGAGAAACGTTTACTTATTTATTTCGAAGTAATATGCAATCTAAATGTATATTCGAGACCTACTGCAATTATTTGTATGACAGTCATGACTATGTATAATCCAATATACGCGCGTAGGCGAGACATAAGAAAGCTGGTTGAGCAATTTTCGACACCCACACAGTTATTATTCATTTTTATTTACAATATTATACAATACAAATGTATTTGTGAAGAGTATTTTATCCATTATTGTATTTATACCAATTTTGTTCCCAGACAGAGCTGCTGTAGCTGGAGAATCAAGGAGCGGCAAGGGTCACCTCGTGACCGCCTGACCGTGTGAAAATGAGTGGAGTCACACTGAGAGGGGCAATTTTGCTGAGTGTTTGGGCAATTTTTACAGAATAAAGTTATATAATTACTAATTCTTGACAGAGACAAACTATTATAAACCTTGGCATGATATAATTGATAATCCCATCAATTTACAAACGTAAATTGGTGGGATAATTCATTTTTTTTTGTATATTGTCATTTCGATTGTACACACGAAGTTTTGAGTGATATTTGGTATGAGCTCCTGTGGCATGGTTGGTAAGGTCGCGGACTGGAAAACTCAAAGTGTCGTAGGGTAGTGGGATCGAATCCAGGAGGGGTTATGGGGAAGGTTTTATATTGTCTAGAAAAAATTTTATAAATTTTTTTTTTACAAGATCATGCCATTGTATTCAAACAATATGAAATATTCATAGAATATATCATATTGTAAGAATACAATGACATGACCTTGTTTTCTTTTTTTCTTTTTTTATTGTTTTATTTTATTATCATAGTAGGTTTGACATGATTTATTGAAACATATTTATTTTTGTACAATTCATTTGAGGTAAGAAAATAATTATATACACATTACTTAGGCTAATAACAAACATATATATTGATATACTAAAAAAATAAGGCATATTACATGTAAATCTTTGAAACTTATAAACTAAATAATGAAACATACAATTATATAATGTAAAAGCTATATCACAGGGACATCTTTGGAACTTATACATTATATAATATATATGTTACATTATGAGGTAGCGTGATCAATTAGGTCAGGTCAGGTAAGGTAGGGCGCGAGTCCAGGGCAGGGCAGGGCAGGAGGCGAGTCCAGGGCAGGGCACGGGGCGAGTCCAGGGCAGGGCAGGGCAGGGCAGGGGCCGACACTCAGTAGTTCTTGAAGGTGTGGTAGTCCCTGAAGCAGTCACCCAGGCAGAGTGCAACTTTGCACTCGGCGCACATTGAGGTGACTCTTTTGGTCACATGGGGTTTCCTCACACTGGAGCTGCAGACGGTGCACTGCACCTGCCTGTGACGAGTGCCAATCAGCTCGGTGTTGGTTGTGTAGTGTCTTTCGACACCCAGCTGGATGCGGTCAGGAACGTGATCCCCACGCCATGCCGTACGTCTGTGAGTGGTGGTGGCATACTTCTCCAGGAGTTGGTAGGAGACGTTGTACACGAACTCCCGGAATTTCAGCTTCTGGTTTGGGGCCATATCCTTCTTCACCAACCACAAGTTGTAGGCGTTCAGCATCGTTATGTCAACTAGGTGGAGGAAGAGCTTGTGATACCACTTCACAGTCTTCCTCAGACACTCAACACCTGACAGCTGACAGTCAGACTTGTCCACCAGGCGCATGTTTTTGGTGTAGTCCACTACCATGTCGGGCTTGTAGATTGTCTTCCTGGTTCGGTAGTGGATTTTGCCAGAATCCACCTGGGCACCTGTGTGGACGGTGGAAAGCAGGTGGACGTCTCGCTTATCCTTCCACTTCAGGGCTATCAGTTTCCCACACTTCTCGAGCTGCTTGTATTTCTGCCCCTTTCGTCGCCTTCTTCGCACATGCCTCTCGCGGTGTTCCTGGGCCAGGTCGTCTTCTGAAGGTGTGTCACTGGAGGAGGCATCTGTGAGAGGAATGACATCACCTGTGAACTTTGGCATAAACTTTCTTGTCTTTCTGACAGTCCCACATGACCCCGTTTGGTTGTCATAAAGAAACTGGCAGAGAGCAGGAGAAGTATACCAGTTGTCAGTGTAGATGATGTGGCCTTTGCCCAGGTAAGGTGCCAACATTTTCCTGACGATGGCACCTGACATGCCCATGGGGTCATTGGCAGCGGCTTTCGGTATGTCAATGTCAGTGCCTGTATACACGATCATGTCAAGCACTATTCCAGTTTCACAGTCGCACAACACGAAGAGCTTGATTCCGAACCTATGCCTCTTCAAGGGGATATACTGCTTGAAAACAAGACGTCCTTTGAAGAGCACGAGCGACTCATCAATCACCAAATTGAGGAAGGGGTAAAAGTATTTCCTATACCTCTCCAACAACATGGTGAACACCTCCCGAACTTTCCATATCCTGTCAATCCTGTTAGGATTTTCGTTGTCTGCAAAGTGCATAAATCTTAGCAGCAACAAAAATCTGTCACGAGTCATGAACTTATTGAAAGTTGGGGTGGCGATGAGAGGGTCGTGCTTCCAGTAGTGTTGCAACACATGCTTCTTGATCAGAGGCATGAGGAACAACAAGGCAAAGAACGTCAGAAATTCTGCCACAGTCGTATCCACCCAGCCTCGTATTCTCGCTTTTGGAGAAAGGACGTCCAATCTGCCAAACACCCACCTGTAGTAGGCGTTTGTTTGGGCAACGATGTACGTCATTACCTCCATGTCGAAAAAAGCGAGGAAGAAGTCGCTTTCGTTCGCTTGATCATCACAGGGCCAGTTGTCAGTTGTTCCTGACGTCCCAGGATTGAACTGGGGCACGTCAGGTACAAAATTGACCCCGTCAGACCAATCGAACGAAGGCATGCCAGGGATCGGAATGTCGTCTGCGTCTTCTTCTGCGTCTGAAATATCGCTTCCATGGTCGCGATACAGCACTTCATCATCATTACCCTCCTCTTCACTCGACAGACGATGCCCTTCCTCGTTTTCGTCACCGACGTCGGACTCACTCCCACTGTCCACTCCCAAATCCCCCCACCCTTGGTCCCGTGCTAGGGCTCCGCCGTCGAAACCCGGGCTGCCAATGTCCTGCGAATCACCATCAAACAGCAGGGCGGCATACTTAGATGGTGTAAGATTTTTCCGGGTCACTTTGGCACGTGCGGGAGTCTTATGGACAGGGACAGCAGAGGTGGTGGCAGGGGCGGCGGCAGGGCGGCGGCGGCGGCAGGGGCGGCGGCGGCAGGGGCAGCAGTGGTGCGTGGCCTTGATGGCAAGATGATGGTGGTGCCTGTCGCCCTTCTCTCTGTTCCTTGGGCAGGGGCGGCAGGGGCGGCAGGGGCAGCAGGGGGGGCAGGGGCGGCAGGGCCGGCAGGGACACCAGGGCCAGCAGTCGCTTTCCCAGTCGCTTTCCCTCTCCCTTTCCCCTTCCCCTTCCCTGTTCCTTGGGCAGGGGCGGCAGGGGCGGCAGGGGCGGGAGGGGCAGCAGGGGCGGCAGGGGCAGCAGGGCCGGCAGGGACACCAGGGCCAGCAGTCGCTTTCCCAGTCACTTTCCCTCTCCCTTTCCCCTTCCCCTTCCCTGTTCCTTGGGCAGGGGCGGCAGGGGCGGCAGGGGCAGCAGGGGCGGCAGGGGCGGCAGGGGCGGCAGGGGCGGCAGGGGCAGCTGGGCCAGGGGCGGCTGGTGGTGGTGGTGGTGGTAGGGGCACTGTGGCTGGCGTACGGGTTCTCTTCCCTACGCCCGTGCCTTTCATTTTTCCTGCCCCCGCAGGTAATGCAGCCCTAGGGCGGCCTCCTGCGTCGCTGGTACCGGTGGCAGGGGTGGCAGGGGTGGCAGTGGTGGCAGTGGTGGTGGTAGTGGTTGTTGCAGTGGCCTGGGTCGTGGTGGCAGTGTCCCGAAAGACCAATGACCTCTGTGCCATTGCCCTGCTTGCACGTGTTTTACGTGCTTTTGGTGCTGGTGATTCGTCCTCTGAGCTGTAGGGCGTGTCGTACTGGTAGCTAGGGTCTTTGGCAGCCACCCTCTGCCTTCCACGGCGGCTAACACCACCAGAAGGAGGGCTGGTTGTGTCATCAGGGAGCGAGCGTGAGGGACGTGTAGGCTCCATGACTAGTGCGTGGTTACTGGCGCGGTGGTGCTTGCACGAGTGCGGGGCGAGCGTTTGGCGGGGTGGTATCGAGAGTTGACATGTAGTACAATACCCACACCAATTTTCAGCCGCCTGGCTATAAACGCGCGGTTTTGGTACGTGTTCAAAGTCTCTGCTCTTAAGAGTCTACCCGCAGTGCGCCGGGGGAACTCTTAAGAGACTACCGCAGCTCCCGGGTTAGTATTAATTGCCAGTGTTTTTGCTTATTGAATTACTGTTCAAAATCCGATACGTACTTCTACGAGCATCCGAGAAGCATCTAACTTTTTCAGAAGATCTTGCTCGATGCTTAACACCTTACGAGCCTATGCGGTTTATTTATGTGTACGCACAGCGGGGTGTTTTTAGCCAAAATAGGGCTGTTTACGTGATCATTTTCATGCCTAAATAAGACCCAGAACGTAAAACAAGTACCTATCCCTGAAAGGGCATAAACAGAGCTTTCGAATGACACCATAACGATCCTTGTATGATGGATAGTTTTCTTGCAATAAACCGTGCAACGCGAGGGCAAAAAGCAGGTAATACGGTACTTACAGAACATAAATGAGTATGTAGCGAGTGAGAGAGGGAGGAGGAGCTGAGATTCGTGTCAGTAGGTTCGCCGCGGTGGTCTGGAGCAGTCATACGCTCGCTAGTCTCCTGCCACCACTTGTCTCTCTCTCAGCCACATTACGTGCTGAAATTGCCACTCCAGTTATGTCGAGCGCCGCCATAGTCCAGCTTTATTAACTCGACTTATGTTGCTCGCCGCTAAATAAGGGTTAAGGACTATTAATTAACGTAACGTAATAGTGCCGATCCGAAGTAGAGGGTGGTGGACTTCTTAAGTTCATAGTCAAGGGTGGATTACTTCGGCTTCGGCCAACACTATTCTTTGGTGTTGTTGTTTCTTACTTCATTGTTTGATTGTTGACCAGACTAGATAATTCCTGTCTCTTTATTAGTCTGTTGTTGAACACTAGTACCGAGTTCTTGTATACCCCGTTATAGCAGATTGAACTCTGGAGGGTATTGGTGTTTTTTGTTCGGCTGGCAGTACTCAGGGGTTGGGATAGTGTGTTTCCGTTGTGGCAGCGAGCCGTATTCGTGTCCTGATTGAGAGCCCTTGTGTACCCGAGTGCCAGTTCGTAACAATGTTTCTTGGTGAACATTTTCGGATTTAGTTAGGTTCGATTTAAGTTTGTGTATAGCATTAAAGCACCCGACTTAGTAATGTTGATTGTCAAAGGGTGTCGTGGTTGTTCATTTGGACCAGCAAGGTAAGAACAATGGTGTTTATATCTTACTCGTATTAGTACTACAAATGGTGTTTATATCTTACTCATATTAGTACTACAAATGGTGTTTATATCTTACTCGTATTAGTACTAAAAATGGTGTTTATATCTTACTCGTATTAGTACTACAAATGGTGTTTATATCTTACTCGTATTAGTACTACAAATGGTGTTTATATCTTACTCGTATTAGTACTACAAATGGTGTTTATATCTTACTCGTACTAGTACTACAAATGGTGTTTATATCTTACTCGTATTAGTACTACAAATGGTGTTTATATCTTACTCGTATTAGTACTACAAATGGTGTTTATATCTTACTCGTATTAGTACTACAAATGGTGTTTATATCTTACTCGTATTAGTACTACAAATGGTGTTTATATCTTACTCGTATTAGTACTACAAATTGTGTTTATATCTGACTCGTATTAGTACTACAATTGTGTTTATATCTTACTCGTATTAGTACTACAAATGGTGTTTATATCTTACTCGTATTAGTACTACAAATGGTGTTTATATCTTACTCGTATTAGTACTACAAATGGTGTTTATATCTTACTCGTATTAGTACTACAAATGTGTTTATATCTTACTCGTATTAGTACTACAAATGGTGTTTATATCTTACTCGTATTAGTACTACAAATGGTGTTTATATCTTACTCGTATTAGTACTACAAATGGTGTTTATATCTTACTCGTATTAGTACTACAAATCTGAATGACGTACGTTTTCGACATGCTCCACTTTTTCGTCAACTAAAGGTTGAGGTAATTACTTTTTTTTTACTATTGAAATGCCCGTAAAATTCCTTGGAGCAATACACTGCTAAAAATTTGTCTTGACTTTGTGTAATGCAATTATTTGCTTTGCGATGAAGTTATATGTAACTTATTTTTTTCCGATTAGTTATTGATTTTACTAAATGTTTCATGAGCGAGTTTCCTTACTGACAAACAATCTTTAATTTTGTGATTTTTTAATTGTGATGTAATATCCTAGAATAACTTTAGGATTAAATTATGTAGAGTGATTCGTATGTTGTGATAGGTAATATTTTATGATAACAATTAGGCTTTTCTAGAATAGCTATGATATCAGGCTAGGTATAGCGAATAGCTATGATATCAGGCTAGGTATAGCGAATTCTTCTCATTCGGTTTGTTGTAGGATAGCTACTGTATAATGGTGTTTTAGAATACCTACAATAAGATCGTATTAAGTGTAATGACTCATAATTCAGGATAGGTATTGATGATAGACAGCTGTTATACTGATCTAGGATAGCTATGAGATTAGAATAATTATATTAACTGGAAGTTTTGATAAACAATAATTATATACAGTATAATAATAACTGAACGGAAAAGTCAAGACTATCATAAATGGTGATTATTTGTTGCTACATACATATTCCAAACGGAATTATTTAGTAAATATCAATTGATCAATGCTGGTTTTGAAAAAGAGAATACTAGTATTGCTTGCATACAGATTAGTTCCGACTAAAATTGTCCTAAGATGTATTATAGACAAAACTAGGGTAAATTATTCATAAATACATGTTGCATAATTATTGTACGTATTTAGATGTTTAGAGAACGACTCCTGTATTAATTTGGTTATTCTCGCTAGATATACTGTAATTGCATACGTGAAAATAGCAAAACATTAATTCTGGTTGTGGTTAAGCGTTCACAAGGCAAAAACTTTGTTATTAATTTACTTGCTAATAAACCTCAAGGGGAAAAACATGGTTAAAAAAATATACTGCAAGGAAGAAGACAATATATTTTATTGAATAAATTAAATTATGATATTTAATTTAATGTATATACATAATAAATACAATTGTGATTTAAATTTTTATAAAAGTGGTACACATAAATGTTGTATTCGTGGGTTCATAATAAATTAGCACACATTAATTGAACAGGTTTTATGTTTATAATTTTAAAGGGGCATCACACTAGACCTATTGCCCTCAACTTTATTCCGCAACTCTGACCTCATAGCTTCTGGTATATACTTTTATAAGATTTTTGTAATCTGAATAATATACATCCATTTAACACCTTATTGGCGGGCTAGGCGGTAATTAATATGTAGCCACCAGCGGGGTGTTTTTACCCAAAATAGGGCTGTTTACGTGATAATTTTCATGCCTAAATAAGACCCAGAGCGTAAAACAAGTATCTATCCCTGAAAGGGCATAAACAGAGCTTTCCAATGACACCACAACGATCCTTGTATGACCGCTAGTTTTCTTGCAACAACCGCACAACACGAGTGCAAAAACCATGTAATTCGGTACTTTCCCCATACAATTCACTATGTAGCGAGTGTGAGAGGGTGGAGGAGGGTGGGATTCATGTCAGTTGTTCCACCGCGGTGGTCTGGAGCAGTCATATGCTCGCTACTCTCCTGCCGCCACTTGTCTCTCTCTCTCAGCAACATTACGTGCTGAAAATGCCACACGACTTATGGTGTGAGCCGCCACATAGTCCAAATTTCTTTCACTCGACATATGATGCGGGCCGCCAGTTAAGGGTTAAGTTGCCAATACCAGTAAGAAATACTCACAAAATATTGCAAGAGAGATAGAGAGAAATTACCCCTTTAATTACAATTGAATGCTCAGAGCCATTTTTTAATACCTTATCTAGCTTTGCATTCAATCCTACGAAACAAATTGGTATCACATATAATAATACTTTATGGTATTATTATTTGTTTATAGTTTCACTTGAAAGAACTTTTCTTGAACTTTTATGTAAACACTTACATTTTCTAAACAATCTAATACAAGAACATGATTGATTTGAAATTTGTATAGAATTACAATAACAAAAATAAACTATTTAAGAAATCGACCAATACTTTTAACAGTATATGGTTTCTACATTGTGACAGTGAGATCTCTAGAATACACAGATGTGCTATATTATATGTGGATAGTAATTTGCATAATACTATATTTTAAATGCATACATGTGCAATCCTCTAGTGAAAGGTGGTACAAATGTTCTTGAACAATTCTAAGACCTTAATAACATATTTTGAAATATTCCATTTAAACACATCAGTGTTTTGCAATGGTGACTGTCTCAAGCATACAGTATACTGTATAGTAGGCTTCAGCGACTCTTAGAAAATAACGACCCACCTATTTCCATAATTTCAGCTGATTGGCTCTTGCAACCGTGTCCAATGTCTTGTCTTAGTGTAATTATTGTTCTTTACATAGGTTAAGTAATCACGGTTGCATAAGTCAATCAGCTGGAACTATTGCCATATAAGTAAGACGTAATTTTCACATGAGTCGTTGACACTGCGTATATAATGTAACAGTTGTTCAGAATATTGCCATAATTATATCACTATTGTCATATGTGTGTACATTAACGTGCTGTTCTTTTACTTAACAAATATTCGTATATATATATATATATATATACTGTATATATATATATATTATATATATATATATATATATATATATATATATAATATATCTATATATATATATATAATATATATATATATACATATATATATATATATATATATATATATATATATATATATTATAGAGAGCAGATATTACTCTAACATTGAATTCAAAGCATGCAGCGACTAGTTTATATGATAATACTGAATGTATCACAATATGCTACCTTCTACTGTATATATACAAAATTCTGCTTATAGCAAATATAATACAATATCGCTAAATTTGTACAAGTGTTATCAAAACATGCTAAGTTTTGAACTATCATTCATCTACTATATAACTACAATGTTTATATAGCAATGAATTGCAGTTTTTGGGAATCCGAATGAAAAAATTAGGTAGATTTGTGGAAGCTAATGACATTCTCTATTCGTCGTTTTCAACTTACTTATTTGCGAAAATGTATGACATATTAGATACACTTTGGCCCATATTCCTATTTCATTGTGCATAAGTACCCTTTCCTTGTCGCCCTGCGCTATAAAATTACAAGATAAATAGCTATTATTTTCCAAAAGGACTAACACAACGTAGTCTTAAATATCTCGATTATGAGACGTCTTTGATAAGTTAAATACAAACGTACAGTATATAGTTAGCTGCAATATAATGAAACAGTGGTAATCCTTTCAATTAGATGACACCCTTTCCTGCTAACATTAGACGACGTTACTCAGCTTAGAATGACATTTAGGAACAAAACAAGTGCAATCTACAATAATTAGCCTCTCTATGATTCACACTGTTTCTTATTGTGCAGCGTAAGTTTGTGTAACTGCATGATATTGTCTATATCCTTCAACATTTAGGAACAAAACAAGTACAATCTACAATAATTAGCCTCTTTATGATTCACACTGTTTCTTATTGTGCAGCGTAAGTTTGTCTAACTGCATGATATTGTCTATATCCTTCAACATTTGACGATTGCTCAGACTCTATGAATGCTACTGTCAAATTGTATTACTAAACTTAGGAAACACACAGAGAGGCTATCTCAACATACCCTGTAGCTCTGGGCAAACATTCCTAAAGTTAGTGAAATTGGCTGAAGGTGGCTTGGATAAAAACGATATGGCGTCAACTGATAGAATGGTTGTATAAATGGGGAGGTATCTCATATAACTGGGTGATAAATATCACTGTATCTACAGTCAGACATTATTATTCAGCTTAGGAAAGATTGGTATAAATCATAGAGTTCAAATAGATCTGTCAACATCCGAGATAGGTTGGTCCATAGGGAATTGTAGTCTAAGAGGAACAAAACGACCAGTGAGGCAGCGAACAACATTTTTATTTTCATAGCAGACATTTCGACATACTGGATGTCATCATCAGTGATCTAAAATTAAATGTAAAAAACACATACTTATACAGAGTGGTCTTATATAATTATGATATTCTAGCAATGGGTAAAACCTATAAATATAATATGTTGTCTGCTGTCCTCCTTTCAATATAATATGTTGTCTGCTGTCCTCCTTTCAATATAATATGTTGTCTGCTGTCCTCCTTTCAATATAATATGTTGTCTGCTGTCCTCCTTTCAATATAATATGTTGTCTGCTGTCCTCCTTTCAATATAATATGTTGTCTGCTGTCCTCCTTCAATATAATATGTTGTCTGCTGTCCTCCTTTCAATATAATATGTTGTCTGCTGTCCTCCTTTCAATATAATATGTTGTCTGCTGTCCTCCTTTCAATATAATATGTTGTCTGCTGTCCTCCTTTCAATATAATATGTTGTCTGCTGTCCTCCTTTCAATTTGATAGGTTTTACTTATTGCTAGAATATTTTAATTATATAAGACCACTCTTTTTAATTATGGGTTTTTACATTTCATTTTTAAATCACTGATGATGACATCCAGTATGTCGATATGTCTGCTATGAAAATAAACATGTTGTTCGCTGCCTCACTGGTCGTTTAAATCACTGATGATGACATCCAGTATGTCGATATGTCTGCTATGAAAATAAACATGTTGTTCGCTGCCTCACTGGTCGTTTTGTTCCTCCTAGTTCTGTCAATTATAATTTGAAATTTAATGTCGATTTTTATATCAAGTATTTTGAGCTACAGTTACTGTTTCAGTTTCATAAGTAATCTTGCAAATTCAAGGATTATTTCTTTAGTTAGTTATTTGTGGGCTACTTCCTACAGTACAACAATGATTCTGGTACCATGGACACAAATATTTGTCAAGCATTAACTACCATAGATTCAGTTACATAAATACCCTACTTAGTATTTTGTGAACAAGGAAAACATCTCAGACTGTCAAAAACGTAAACATGCCTTGTTTTTTAGTTTGGTTTTGTGTTAATTTAAGCTGATAATATGTTGAAAAAACTAACCGAGCATGTTGAAAAAAGACCGTCATTAAAGTCCACCACTCTACCTTATAGATATCCGGTATATATATTTCTGTTTTGTTCTGCTAATACTGATAGCTTTCTTAGGTAAAGCCAGTTTAGCAAATTGTGTTCAGCGTTGTCTAAATTGTTGAAGTCGGTATATCTTTGATTGAATAGTATTATGATTAAAAATCTAATGTTTAGAAATATGATTTTAGAAAAAAATAAAAATAATGTTTTATGGCTAACCTCTATTATCCATCTATGCAGTCATTTACATGATTGGAATATTTTTGATTAATTCATTACATACCATATATTTCAATTATACATATGCATTTTACATTCTTTCATTTTCTTAGGTAAGATTTACATATATAATGTAATTTTCAAGCAACTCATTCAAAACTTTCAGATTTATTAATATTGGTGGCAACAATTCTGTAAACAGTTGTTGTTGTTGTTGTTCCCTAAGCTGCCTGGCCGAACAGCCCATCTGTAAACAGTTGAGAGCATAACTGTTCTTATTGCAAAATATAATTTGCCCTAAGTTTACAGGAGTGTAACTATTTACATTGTCAAAATCTGATCTGCCTTGGTGAGTTTTACAGTATCAGGGATGAAAGCATGTATGTTGGTTGATAAAATATCAATATCATAATGTTTACAGGACCCAGATAGAACCGCAGATACTAATAACATCAACATTTCCGCTGGTGTGAAGTTTCCATGGGCAGAATAGAAGCTCAGATATGCATGTTTCCAAAATTTAAGTTAATGAGGTGAATTGTGCATTATAAATCTAGGAAAACAAGCACAAATATTATATAGATTTGGTATTCAGGATATATTTGTGTGTGATCCATTATGAGATACAGATAGATTTTAATTATAACCCTGATTGGTCATTGTGAATTGTCAGGAACAATAAAGAGAACAAATATTTAAGAATATTAATTTAAGTAATAAGATTTGCTTGATCAAGATAGTAGCACAGGAAAGTATATGACTAAAACTCAGTTACTGTGGTGATATTGCACAACTAAGATATTGCACAACTCTTGGCGGGTGCCCAACCCCGAAAGGAGTTGAAATAGGGGAGCTATCCCCCCGCCAAAGGCGGCTTTCTAGGGCCTTTCCTAGCTGATGCTGAGAGGATTGGGTTCTAGTCATGTGGTGATGGGCTGGTCTATCCGAGTGAGAACTGAGCGATCTCTGCCATACCCATAGCTTACTCTGACTGTTCCTTTTACTTATACTGTATATCTTCTAGATCTCAAGTGGCGGCGTCTTTTCCGTGGATTGACCTCCCTACTGCCAACCTAGAAGTTGGCAGATTGGGAGCCAAAGCGTCACATTTTTCCCTTACCCCTCAACTTTCCCTTCATAATTGCTGAGGGGCACAGGGCCTTGTGAGGGGCTTTGGTTTCCTGGGTGTTTCCGCACCTTCCTCAGCTCCCTGCCTTGGAGTGGCTTCGGTCACCCGGGCTTTGTTAGTGGTAAGCAGGGAGAATTTTGTGGGGGCGCTCGTTTATGGCCTTGGCCTTGCTCGAGACCTTGGGGCTGTTCGGCCAGACAGCCTGGGGAACAACAACAACAACAACAACAACAACTAAGATAGAAGTAGAAATATTCATGTTATCAATATCTGAGCTCTTATAAAGTTTAAATGAAAAACTACAGATAGTTATGCTGTCATTATCTGGTTTGGCATGGTGATGTTTGCTGGACCCAGCAATACTTCCCTCGTACTGTTATCTTTGAAGGGGACAACGGCTGTGTTTGATTCCCCTCTATCTTGAGCCTCGCGTCACCGGCCACTGAAAAGTACCACGAATCTGCCGTAGCCAGAGTGCCACTTGTGAACTAGACGTCATAAGGCCCGATGATCACTCACTGGTGAGGAGGCAGAGAGGGAGGTTGAGTGAGGAGCGAGGATGGCTTCTCGGTATCTGCGAATGTCTCTACGTCCTCCTCTTTCCCAGTCAGCCTCATTTTTCCATCTTCTGGCTGTAACTATCTGGTCTGGGTAGCCCTGCTCATATTCCATAATCCTGCCAGGAATATATGCATGTTCAATGTAGCCTCTTTGAAATTCATTGTCAAGCGAACGTCCAGTGTATCCTCGGTCAATGTAGCCTCTCGCATATTCAGCATCCACTAACCTACCATGATGGTTTTGTTCAGAGTATGAACCAACATAGCTGGCTTCAGCAGGAACTGCTGTATACCGGCGGTCTGTATACCGGCGGTCTGTATAACCTCGTATATATCTTGGCTCAGGCGAATCTGAAACATAACCAATGGGATATTCTCTGTCGGAATATGCTCTTGCATATCTGTAGTCAATGCCTCGTCCAGATGCTTCGCATCTTGAGTATTCTGCTGGTGGATCATATCGAGGATATTCGGTATAAGTTTCTCGCTTAGTACGATCCAAAGAAGCAGTTTGATGTCGACGATCTGAATAATGTTCATATCCACTTCGTGTATAATCATAATCATTATTTATGTGTTCATGATAATGATTTCGCCTTTCTCTTTCAGGGCTGCCTAGATCAACAGATTGACTAAAACGCGTGCCATTCATTGACGTTCTCTGAGGTATGTGGTCCACAGATCCTCTAACATTTCTTTGTTCTTGTGTAATTGCTCGTCTTCCCCTTTCTAGTGACCCTCCTCGATTCCTCCCTCCTCTAGCCTCTGCAGTCCGTCCACGATCAGAGAAGCTATATGGGCGCCTGCTGCCCTGAACTTCAACTGTTCGTACTTGGTCGATTCTTCTTCTAGGGTGCCTCACGATTTGGTCTTCAAGATTTGAATTTCCTTCCAAGGGTGCCTCAATTTGGACTTCTGCTGTACCAATTTCTAATGCATTTCTAGGTAGCATGTCACTATGACCTTCATTAGTGTCTTCAAACTCATAGTCTGTAGCGTCATGCTCCTGCAGGGATATTTGAATTTCGTCTTCAAATGATCGTTCATTGTTTTCTTGATCTTTTGCATCATGGACCTCAGTGTCATATACTTGAGTTGAGGATTGAATATCTGATACTGTTCGAGATTGGCTATGATCTGTACTTCGGTTTTGTCTAATTTGTTTTCCTGTGTCAGTGCTTCTTGACCTTTTTCGCCCACTTCTTACTGCTGAAATTCTTGTTTGATGACCCATCAGTTCTGCTGACAAGGAACCACGACGTCGGCTGGTACTTGGATTACTAACTGATTCATCATAATATTCTCCATTTTGTAATTTACATTGCTGTGCAGTTTGAACTGTATTTTTCCTGTTTGGTTGCTGGTGTTGTTGGGAATTAGCCTTTATCTCAACTTCAACTGCTGAACTCAGCTGAACTTGTGCTTCTTGACATAAAGAACGAGCACTTCTATTTTTGCACAAGTGTACTTGGACTTCACCAGTGTTTTGGATTTCAAGAGAATTGTCCTGACTCAAAGTTCTTCCTCCTAGATTTGGATTTTGTTGAGATCCATCTTTATTATGGCCCAAATCCAAGGAATGAGCCCTAATCCACCTTCTGCTCATTTTTCTGGCAATTTCTAATGTTTTACTTGGTTTTGGCATGGATTCTTGAGTTACTTCTGAGGTGGAAGCTTGATTATCTAGTGAAAGACTTAAATCAATAGACTTTTGATTTTTTGCAGATTGTTTATTGCCAGATTTTTCTCTTCGGTTTAAAATGTTGTATCTAGTGTCTTGCTTTTCCGGACTGATTCTATTAGTAGAATGTCTTTGACTTGGTCCGACTATAGCTTCATCCTGTTGTTCTGGACTTCCTGCTTCCTTCTCACCACTGCTGCTGCTGTTGCTTGTTCCTGCTATTGGCTGAGAGGACGTTTCTATTTTGTTTCTTCCTGAACGAAGTAGCAGAAGGCGTCTTGGGCGAGGTGGTCCGGAAAGCCTTGTTTGAGACCCTTGCTCCTTCTTCTCCTTAAGCTGCTTTCTTTTGGATTTTGGCCTCTTTACATGCTCCCATTCTTCATTTTGGCTTTGATCCTGTAATAAGAGTATTTCTTCAATATCCTCTGCTTGTGATACATGCTCATGACTGTTTTGATAATGCACTTGTCTTTTTACTTTATCTTGTCCTGGTTCATGAAGATTTTGCTCATGCTGTTGTAGTTTCTTAGGCTTTATTGCCTGCATATTAGTACCTACTAAAGGGAGTCTGCGTCCCGATGTGTCTTCTCTTTGCATTCCGCGTTTCTGCTTGTTTCTCTCTTCTTGCTTCCTCTGCAGTGAACGAGTCAAGGCAGCCAGGCACATGTGTTTCCAGCCCGACTTGTTTTGTTGTTTCTCCTTTCCTGGCTGATCTTTCTTTGACTTTTCGTCGCCTTGCTTGGTCATCTTTTTTGTCCTGGGTCCTCGCGCCTCCTGAGATACATCCGGGCTGATATCCTCTGCATCGAGACTTACGGGCTATTGGATAAGAAAGGGAGAATTTTTGTGTTAGTTAGAAAATTATATCATGTAATTATATTTTAGAAATTTCATAGTGATCAGCTCATGATGCAAAATACATATTTATAATGAAGAACACAATATCTCAAGAAAGGATTGTTAGGTTTGAAATGCAGTAGGGTGGTATAAGAAACTAATCGACAGTAGCATTTGTCGTACTAGGAAAAGAGTTTTTTCAAAGAAATTTTTGTTTTTGTTTTGTTCAGTTACTGAAAAGCGTGCAAGCAGAGTAAATGAAGAGTATGGTATAATAGTGTTTAACAAATATTAGGAAAATAATGGTCTTATGTGAAAGGGCAAACCTCACATAACAGTAGATATATTTGTCACGTTGATGATCATGCATAAAATTATGAAGTACTTGGAAAAAGTAAGAGTATTTGTAAATATTCACAATAAGTAGAGAAAACAAAGCATACCAAATACATAGAAGGAACTCATTAACTTAGTAATATAAATCAAGACATAGGAATTGTTTAGTGTTTATGAAGTTCAAGTAATATGAATACCACTAAAATTAACATCATACAAATGTAAAAAGGTCGACTGTAAAAGTGAAGACACAATAATAAAATTCCTTATTTACATGTAATCATCAGTGAACAATAGGAAACTAAACATAGTGAAGTGCAGCCAAACAAATTGCCTAATAGAAAAATGGTAAATATATAGTTTTGCTTTATTTTGTAGTACAAATAAAAAACAAAAACAAATCCTACAACTTCCCATTTGCATATGGAATGTACAGCAACTTAATATCCTCGTATGGTAAATGGAAAACAAGCTCAAAATCATATTAGGTTCTCTGAATAAAAAAAAAACTTATGATGAAAAGGGGAATGAAGAAGGGAGACGATAATTTTTGTTCAAACAGGCAGGTGATGTGAAATATAATTGTTTTAAATTTTGCTTGAATATTTGATAATGGAATATACGATATTCGTGCTAAAGGCAGAATGGATAAATTTAAAAAAAAAATACAAAAACTATATAGATTTGAGGATTGTTTGTTCAAAGGATAATGACTATTCTAAGTAGAGTAGCCTATTTGGTGTAGATTAAGCAAATATATACTTATTATTTGCCAAATACATTTTCCTTGCAGATTTTATGGAGACTTCTGAATCTCTCTGAAAAAGAGACTTGTAGGTTAGATTACTGGCTAGTAGACCGGCAATTTGGATTGATCGTGCATTATAGATTTTGAAAGGGAAATTCTAGTATTGAAAATGCATAAAAGTCAGTCATATATCCAATAATTATACAAATACAGGAAATTTCCATAAGAGAACAGCAAATATAAGAAAGAAGGACAGAAAAAAAGGTAGTTCAGGAAAACGTGAGCTATTATCATGATTTTCCTTATTGGTCAGACACATAAATATGTATATTCGAAAATCAAAAGAAACACTGTCTTGAAACATTAACATATTTTATCAGAAAGAAGCGCTTCTGTAAAATGTAGATACTATTTCATTTTAAGAACATGTTAATTGAAGGATTTGCATTTGGCTACACTTCACTACCCGAGCCAGATGCCACATAATCAAATACTACCGCATCTTAGGTGTATCCAAGCATTAGAAGAATCACTTGTCCATGGAAGAATCTAGTATTCCTCCTCACTACGGTGCCAGGGTAGCCAAGTTGAAAGCTGGAGCTATCGATCGGACTATTAAAATTCCAAACTCCTACCTTCCTTGGAAGCTTGTCGGATGAGGACACGAGAGTCGGCTGAAGCCGGTATCGGTGTGAGGATATGCGGTTGTCACGCCAGGGAAGCAAATCTACTCACCCGCTGTCTTGTGTAGAAAGCTCTGTGGCTCGGACTGGTTACTGAAGTCATGGAAGAAGTGCGGGACAAGCCAATCCCTGAAGATTCTGCTGTGGTGATAGACTGAAGACTCAAGGTGCTTGAAGGAGGCAGGGATGATGCTCGCTTTTGCTGTTTAATCTTCGATTTGGAGGTGGCTTTCCTGGGTGAATTATCTGTCCACACATGAGAGCGAACGCTGATTCGTGATCGACTTAGTTCCTCCTCATTGGATTCTTGTAGCCCCCTTTCTCTCTCTCGCCGCTCGTAGGAATCTTGGATGCGCCTTGCTGCCGTTTGAGTCAGCCTTGGTCCCTTGAAACGAGATCGGGTTGGTTTGACTTTCTTTGGCAGGAGCTTTGGATGGTACTTGATATGGGGTTTTCTGGAATCCTTTTCTATGTACATCTCCACCTCTTCTAGAACTTTTTGCGGCGCCTTTCCTTCAGTCACTGCTTCGTTCGCTCTTTGAACCAGCGCCCTCTCTCTCCTTTTCATCAAGATCCAGTGAGCAAGGATATAGGATCCCAAACGTCGCCTGAGCCCCTTCTTGAATATTCTCTCTTGGTCGTCTTGGTAGGTTAGTGCTCGGGACTCCACGTTAAGGAACGGGGAGGGAGTTATCTTAACTAGGTTGCTGCCCATTGGACGATGCAGGGTTTTCATCTGCAGTGCTTTGCTTTGGTAATCACGCATTCATCTTAAATGTGATTGAAGAACTTTGACATTTTGTATATATTTTTTCAGATAGTTTGTTTTACACACAATTATAATATTTGAAGCATCAAAGTAATGTTCTATGAACTTCGGAATATACAATATGAATAAGAATATTAAGTATCAACGTATGGATAGCTGTATCTACTACAGATATTTTTAAACTCAAAGATTATAACAAAACCAATAGTAAGTAATGAGCATGACATTTAAGTCATAGATATCTGTAGTTAATCTAAAAAGTCAATCTGTAGTATTACAGGATCCTTTTTTCTGATGGATTTACTATGTTTTCAAAAATATTAACAATAGCATTGCTTACTTTCTTTTTTCCCACTTTGGTTATCTTCATCTCTGCCAATTAACCATCATGTATATTATTTGTTATCTAAAGCAATACAGTAAATAAGTCATTATAATACAAGTACTATGTAAGTTTCTGTCTGCTGGGTTTAATGGTAAAATAAAGCACGCATATAAAGTAATGCACAGAGACAAATTTTAGTTGTCACTGCCCAACAACTATGTTAGGGAATCTAATATTCCAATGTCGCTTCTGAAATACATAAATAAGATCAACATGTTAAACAAAATAGTCTTGGTCATTTTTTAGTGTCCTCTTAACCCTATTCTATGTTGCTATTTATAACTATGAAAGCAGTTGTATTAATATATATTTGATAATTTATGACAAAGTTAATACAGTATTGTTTGTAAACTAAATTTGACAAGTGGTATTTGATATCGCTTCCAAATCACTATAAGAATTTTGTTTTGTTAATGTAATCTCTAATAGAAAGTTAAATAATGGTATATTGCTAAACGATTTCAGTCTTATGACCATGGCATTATTCTAAAACTTATTTCAAATGTGTCTTTAGCTTTATAATATTTGTGCAATGTTCAATCAGAAAAAAATGCTCAAAAGTTGGGTCCTTTTGTTTTATACTCCTGATATCAGAAACAATATCAACAAAACTGAAAATAGCTGGAATGAAAATGGTTAGTGCTTTTGTGTGAGTTTTTTTTTTTTTTTATCAAGGAAAGATAAACATAGTTGATGCTATGGAGGTAAGACACCAATTGTTAGCGTGACTGTACACATGAAAATATTAGTTTAGTATACTGATATCGCTTTGGCAAAGCTGAAATATGGAACCGTGTCGGCCAAGCTTTATCGTCGCTAAAACAAGACTTGAGGTCAGTGGCTAAATTTACAGGATCGATCAAGACATTAGCAAAACGACGATGAAGTTTGACAAATTTAGGTACGAATGACACGTAAAAATCAAGGAGTTAAATTCTTGAAGAAGAGAACGAAAGACTGTGAAGTTCTAATATAACTTTACCAACGAACTCACGAACAAAGTAAATAGAAACTCTGCATATTTGATAAACTGAGTGACTAAGTTTTCTTTCACAAATCATTAGAGTGATAAATTAACGAAGATATTATAATTATGAAGGATAGCATAAAATCTTCGTTGTCACATAACGTAAATAAATTTCCAGGGTGAATAATATTTTTGTATTATGACATTGTGACAAAGTCTTTTGAATTAAATATATATTGAAAACTAATTTCCTTAGGTTTTGTTCGATATGGTATAAACAATGTTCTTTATACACATATTTAACATCACGATATCTACTAAAATACTTTAAAAAATGCATCATGATTTGCATTAGTCGATAAGAGTACCAGTAACTAAGATATCAAAACTAACTTCTGATGTAAATTATCAACTCTGCGTAAGCAGAGTTTGGTATCACCCCGCCGTATAGTGGGTACCACAGGAAAAAAATGTCTGTTGTCGTCATCGATGTAATCCGTCTCTTCCGAAACTCCTAGACCGTTAGATGGATTTTCACAAAATTTCACACAAACATTTGTTGAGTGAATGCAAACGTCAGTCAAAAATCTAATTTGTGCCATAGTTATGATTTTAGATTCAAAATATAGTTTTACCCCCCCCCCCCCCTCCCCTCCCGGACCCCCGTATAGTGGTACATGCCGGCCGAAATGTCTGTCTGTCTGTCTGTCCAAAAACTCTTCCTAGACCGTTCGACGGATTTTCACCAAACTTCTAACGAACATTCGGTGCGTGAATGCGACGGTAATTAAAAAAAGATGTTTTGAATTTGTGCAATAATTTTGATTGTAGGTTAAACAAATTGTTTCCCCCACCCCCCCTCCCTCGGGACCCCCCCTGAGTTGTTTTCGCTCCCAGAACGCCATCATCTTTGCTGGGGGGGGGGGGGGGGGGGGTGGGGCCCAGCAAAGATGATGGCGTTCTGGGAGCGAAAACAACTCACCCCGCATCTGATTGGTTAAGTTTGTTTAGTTGACATTAGAAGTGATGGTAGTAATAGTGGGGATGATGGTGATAGTAGTGATGATGGTGATAATAGTAGTGATGATGGTTGTAGTTATAGTAATGATGATGACAGTAGTGATGATGATGACAGTACTAGTAGTAGTGATGATGGTCATAATAGTAGTGATGATGGTGTTAAGTAATGACGATAGTTGTAGTGATAATGGTGACAGTAGTGATGATGGTAGTGACGATGGTGACAGTATTAGTGATGATGGTGAGTAGTAGTGATGATGGTGAAAGTTGTAGTGATGATGAGAGTAGTAGTGATGATGGTGAGAGTAGTTGTGATGATTATAATAGTAGTAGTGCTGATTAATGGTGATAGTATGATCGATGATGGTGATAGTATGACTAGTGATGATGGTAACCCATCGCAGAGTTGGGTATGCCGTTTTGATTTTGGGCGAAACGGCACGTCTACTTTATTGTACATTGATTACAAAAGTACTGATCAATATGGTAAAATAACTAAAACTCCCAAGCCTATCATAATGCAGCAGGAAGAAAGAAATAGATCACAAATTAAGTCGAAGACCACCACATAAATAGCATCCATCATCACAACAATAGAAGGGCACAAAAGCCAGCCTTCCCGCAACCGTGTGGGCCTTTCTAGTCCGCACCATGCCCCACCTCGCAGCTGCCACCATCAGAACAGCTACCACCAGGCCCACCACATGGGGCTAACCACACCAGGCCCTTCTTACAGGGAACAACACCAACAGAGACAACGCCACCGGAATCAAGACCACTTTCGACGATCTACCTCACCTAACACTTCATGTGCCATTATACGGAGCTTAGCATTTTTTTTGTTTTACTACAATTTAAAAAGAAAAGACCTCAACTATGTATTGTGAAAACCTGTTGTCTTCTGGTAAATTGTGGGGGTGAGTGAGTGATACTTAGCAATATTTATTGATCGTGTATTAGGCCGATCAAAGGAGTTGTATCTGGGCTATTCCCAGGAAGATATTATTTAACCTTCTGGCTCAACCATTGATTCAGACTTGGTTCGGGGATGGCCTGGGGATTATCATGTATTATTTTTCCATTAATTTAATTTGAGGGTTATTGATGTTAAGAACAATATTAATAAAGTAGATGTGCCGTTTTGCCCAAAATCAAAATGTCATACCCAACTCTGCGATGGATCTCCATCATCACTACTAGCCACTATCATCATTACTACTACTCTCACCATCATCACTACTACTTTCATCATCTCTACTAGTCATCATCACTACAACTTTCACCATCATCACTACTACTCACCAACATCACTAATACTGTCACCATCGTCACTACCATCATCACTACTGTCATCATTATCACTACAACTATCACCATCATCATTACTATTATCACCATCATCTTACAATCATCATTACTACTGTCACCATCATCACTACTATTATGACCATAGACCATCATCACTACTACTAGTACTGTCACCATCGTATCTACTACTGTCATCATCATCACTACTATCATAATGATCACACAACTACAACCATCATCACTACTACTATCACCATCATCCCCACTGTTACTACCATCACTTCTAATGTCAACTAAACTAACTTAACCTAGCAAATGCGGGGCGACTTGTTTTCAGGGTGTCATATCCAGTAACCATCACCAACATCACCAATACTTTCAACATCATCACTACTACTATCCCCATCATCTACTACCATCATCACTGCTACTATCACCACCACTATCACAAATACTTTCACAATCACGACTGCACTCACTACCATAATAACCATCATCATCACTACTGGCAATATCATAACTGCTACCATAATCACCACAACTATCACTCAGACACTATATCGTCACCACGACAGATCATCACCACCATGACAAATACTCTCATAAATACCAACACCATCACTACAAATACTATAATCACCATTATCATCACATCAATACGGGTCGCTGTGGTCCAGTCGGTTAAGGCGCGTTGTTTCGTGCTGACCGCAAGGGGCCGGGGCGAGGGTTCGAATCCACCAGAATCCTAAAGGTTTTTACGGCCATAGCGACAGAGAGAATTGTATCGTGGTTCCTCCCTAACCAAGCTGCTATCAGCCTGTGTTAGCCTACACATCTTCTCACCAATACAAAGTGCATCTGCGTATGTACAATCGCGCTAAGAAGTCATGACTCGATTCCCAGTACCTTTTGTTCAGAAAGTGCTATCTGGCAACTATTGAGGCTCTACTATATTCATATATTACACACCGGGGAGAACTGTATTGAAGGACAAAATACCAAAAACACGATATATAAGTATTGTTACAATATATTTATCTCATTATGTGAGAGCAAACCAAATAATACGAAAGTTGAGACTAACCCAAACGAAAGAATGTGAAACTCGTAGTATTTCGCTCACTAGATTCTGGATTAAAATGTGGAGGAAGTCTCTTAATGCTTTTATTACTTTTTAAGCCAACAAGACTGGGAGAAAAGTATCTCATAAAATTAAAACCAACCGTTAAAAGTAATATTCAACCCATGAGTGTCAATAAATCACGTACATAAACATATAATAGATTGTTTTTTCCACATTTAATTCTCTAAGTGGGACAAGTCTGCCTTAAAAAACAAAGCGGTCTCCAGTATATTTTGGGATAAAGCTTGAATACTCGAGAACAGCTTGTAATTTGTATAGACAGACGATGAAATTTCTCTTATAACATATTTAATAGCCCATAGGGACACCCATATAGGAACGAAATATGGAAAGGCATGTAGTAAAGGACAAAGGTGGATATATGAGCGAAAGAGATACACTCTCCTTCATATACTGGCAGTGACTGACTTGCATTTTTTTGCAGGCCTCCAGAGGCTCCAGGCGGCAGGCCCAGGGAGTGTAACATGCTAGATATCGCCAGGAAATTAAATACTTTCATTATTCTATAAAGATATTGAAAACAAACCTTACTTATATATATTCAAACAACAACATATATATAATTTAAAAGGCCTAAATAGGTTAATTTTGTCAGTAGACCAATTATTGGGAATATCCGGAGACCTATAGTTATAATTTAGAAAATGACTGGGCTCTGACGGGCAGTGGAGAGTTGCCAGCGGTAGCCAGATTTGGGGACTTTTGTCCGAGCCTTAGAAAAATCGAGTCATGACTTCTTAGCGTGATTGTACAGTACTTGGTGGGAAGCCAGGCACCTCATGGTCGCCAAAGGTCGCATGAGACCTCGTTTTAAGAAAAACTCTGTGGAATTTCAGCCTCAGGGCTGCAATGAACAATAAATCGACAATTATTATCTGAGACGTGTGTGTATGTGTGGCGGTCTGTGATGAGAGTGCCCCTATGGGGCACACACATAGAAAGCCATCATCATTGCTGCCACAGAAGAATATTAGAGGGGGTATTCTTCGGGGGGGGGGGGGGGGAACCATATGTTTTACCTAAAATCATAACTATTGCACAAATTCGAAACATCTTCTTTTAATTACCGTCGCATTCACGCACCGAGACATTCGTGAAAAGTTTGGTGAAAGTCCGTCGAACGGTCTAGGAGGAGTTTTCGGACAGACAGACAGACATTTCGGCCGGCATGTACAGTACCACTATACGGGGGGCGATACCACTCTGCTTACGCAGAGTTGATAAAGTAGAAGTGCCCAAAATCACAACGGCATACCCAACTCTGCGATGGGTTACCATCATCGCTACTATTACCACCATTATAACTACTACTATCATATCACTACAACTATCACCATCATCACTACTATTAACACCATCATCTTACAATCATAATTACTACTGTCACCATCATCACTATACCCACCATCACTACTAATAATACTATCACCATCATCACTACTACTATCACAATCATCACTACTACTAGTACTGTCAGAATCATCACTACTATTGTCACCATTGTTACTACCATCATCATCACTACTGTCATCATTATCACTACAACTATCACCATCATCACTACTATTATCACCATCATCCCTGCTCATACTACCATCTCTGCTACTGTCATCATCAGTACTATCACCATCATCACTACTAATATCACCAAGAATACTGGAGGATTCGCCCCCAAAACAACTAGGCGACAATCATCGCATTGTCCAACCGAATTTACTTGAAAAATTTGGTGATGATACATTAACCCGTTCAGTAGGCTACCAGTTCTGTCCTTTTCATGTTATACTGGATAATAATAGACGATTTTATTCAGTTTAAGAAGGGCTTCATGCAAATTAGCAGGCTTTAAACTATCCTAATTAACCCTTTTTCCACTACAAATCCTTTTTAAGCTCCACAAAATCGTCTAATGTTAGCTAGAATATGATAAAAACAAAATGTCGCCAGAACAGAAAGAGCTAAGCAGTCTAGGAAAAGTTTGGGGACAATGATTAACACTCTTCTTTTGATGTTTACCCTTGACCTTTGACCTTAACCCCTAACTGTCGGCGCGCAACATAAGTCGAGTATAATAAATCTGGACTATCTGGCGGCGCGCGACATAGGTCGTGTGGCAATTTCAGCACGTAATGTTGCTGAGAGAGAGACAAGTGGTGGCAGGAGAGTAGCGAGCGTATGACTGCTCCAGACCACCGCGGCGAACCTACTGACACGAATCCCACCTCCTCCCTCCCTCTCTCACTCGCTACATACTGAATTGTATGGGGAAAGTACCGAATTACATGCTTTTTGCACTCGTGTTGCGCGGTTGTTGCAAGAAAACTAGCCGTCATAAAAGGATCGTTGTGGTGTCATTGGAAAGCTCTGTTTATGCCCTTTCAGGGATAGATACTTGTTTTACGCTCTGGGTCTTATTTAGGCATGAAAATGATCACGTAAACAGCCCTATTTTGGGTAAAAACACCCCGCTGGTGGCTACATATTTTATACCGCCTAGGCCGCTCTTTAGGTGTTAAGTATTAGAATATTTATATAAATTTGATATATATATATATATGTTATTTAACCCTTTACTGGGCACTCAGAAATACTTGGAAATTATTTTGTTTACCCTAGACCATGAAAGTAGACCCAATTCTAAAGTATTTTTGCTTATGAAATATTTTCACATTTTTGTATATTGAATTAGCAAATCGAGGTTGACGAAGTGATCATATACATGGTCAACCGCCGGTCTAGGGTAAAACAAATCCCGAATTATGCTATATTGAAAATGTAAATATAAGGTAAAACAAATACACAGAATAACAGTTATATCAGTATATTACCCCAAAATACGCATTTTATTTTAATAAGTATATAAATAGATTATATATGAATATTTTAGTTTAGGTAATTTTCACAACCCAGATACCCAAGATACCTCACTTTTCCAGACACTGTCTGGTACCCCATGAATAATTAATTTTAAAAACAAATTGGGCATAGGTTCCCCCTAAAAAATTAATTCCAGCAACATTTGGGCATAGCTTCCCCATGAACAAAGAATTCCAGTAACATTTTGGCATAGGTTCCCCATGGACAATGAATTCCAGCAAAATTTGGGCATAGGTTCCCCCTGAACAATGAATTCAAGCAACATTTGGGCATAGGTTCCCCATGAAAATTGGTATTTCTTTATGTGACAGTACTCATATCTCAAAAAAACTTCAGTATATGCCTCACAATAACAAAAATATATGTGAACTGACTAAAATATTTGTGAACTCACTAAACTTACCAAAATCATATTTATTTCACTGTGCACTTATGAGGAAATAATAGAAATCGGTAGTTGTTTTCTATGTGGAACATTCTAGAATCCCTACCCAAGCAGTGGCCATGTGCCATGCTGGTTTGGGTAACTATCATCAAAGTTATATGGTTTTATGTAACTTGGGAGTACAACCCCTTACCGGGCGAAAATTATCATATTTAGTAATTTCAAATCTATAGGCTAACGGGCATAATTTCATATATGATCACTCGGGCTTTACCCCTTACCAGGCGCATGTCCGTATTTGATCAATCACTTTTTCCCAAACAAATTTCACCAAATTCCGTATGTTCCATGTAAATGACAACTATATCAGGTTATAGTAGGCTACAACTATTCAACTGCATAATATCAAATTATTATCAACTTACCGATATTACGTGATGAGCTAGGGTCGAGGGCGTCAAGAGAAAATTGCTGAGATCCTACTTTCGTCATGTCTGGCCTGCAACTGAACTTCGAGTTGCTCTCAACCAATACTGAGATGGCATCAGCTCTGACACCATACCCACGTGAGTAGCCTGATCATCGGTGATTGGCTGAGGCATGATGACGTGGTGGCAGACACACACCGGGCGGCTTGGGAGCGCCCTTTTGGACGCCCATTTAAGTGATCAGATATGATCACATGCCCGGTGAAGGGTTTTTAAGTAAAATGCAACTAACAGTCAGCTTATCGAAATTTGAGTATTTTTTATGTTGAAGGTTAACTTTTGAATTTCACATATGACCTTGACCTATGGTGGTGGGCTGAACCTTTGTCAGAGTAAGGGTTGGTGTCCTCTACTTCCCATAGCCCCTTCTATCTTTTTCTCCCTCTGCATCTCTAATTTTTCAAATGGCGTAGGGATGAGGTGACCCCTGTGCCTGCCACTTTCTGATACAGATAGCCTCCTCTGTGGTGGAGGGGTGAGAAATTTTCACCACCGTTTTCTCCTGCGAGACATAGAAGTCGGCTAGAGGGGATCAGGGGCGGAGGGCCTGGTATCCTTCTCCCCAAAGAAACAAGACAGAGATAGGGGTGATGGGACGTGTTCGTGGTCCTGGACCCTAAGAATAGGAGCTTTAAATGTGTGTGGATGTAGTACGGATGAGAAGCGAGAGGACATTGGAAGGTTATTTGAAAGAAGGAGGTATAATATAGTTGCGCTGAATGAAACAAAGATGAAAGGAGAAGGAGAAGTGGATTTTGGAAACGTGATAAGTAGAAAGTCTGGAGTAGATGAGGGAGTCCGTGGGAAAGAGGGTATGGCTATTATTGTGAAGGAGGAGTTGAGAGAGTTTGTAAAAGTGTGAAAAGAGGTGTCATCAAGGCTAATGTGGGTGTGAATGCGGTTTACGGGTGAAAGGTGGGATTTTGTAAGTGGTTATGGGTCAGGAAGTGAAAGGAAATTAGACGAGGTGGAGGATTTGAGAGATTGTCTACAAGGGTTTGATGAAAATGAAAATGTTGTAGTTTTAGGGGACCTAAATCCTAGGGTAAGAAATGAGCCTGTTGAGGGAGTCATCAGTAGCTTTGGTGTGGATGGTGTAAACAAGAGTGGAGATAGACTGAAAAATGTATGTGGAGAGTGCAGAATGAGTGTAGGTAAGACATTCTTCAAAAAAAGGTGTATACACAAGTACACGTGGCATAGACTTGTGGATGGAAATATTGTAGAGAGGGCATTGATGGATTATGTGCTGGTGACAAGGGAAAGATTGTGTAGACTGCTGGATGTGAATGTGCTGAGAGGTGAGGCGGAGAGTATGTCGGATCATTACCTAGTGGAGGGAAAGCTAAGAATTAGGAGTTACAGGAGAATGCGAGACAAGCGTGAAGTAAGAGAGGTACTAAAATTTAGTGAGTTAGAGAAGAGTACAAAAGTGAGGGAGTACAAGGAAAGACTAAATTAAATGTGGATGGAAGAGAGAGAAGTAGAGGTTGAATGGCAACAGTTTAAGGAAGGAGTGAAAGAAAGTGCAGAGGTAAAAGGAAAGTAGGAGGCAGAGGTATCAGGAAGGGAAGCGAGTGGTGGAATGATATGGTGAGAAAGGCAGCTGAGGAGAAGAGACAGTGTTTTGAGAGGGTTTTACAGGATGGTAGTGTTGAGGTATGGGAGAGGTACATGGAGAAACGGAGAGAGGCAAAACGGAAAATTAGAGAAGTGAAAAAAAAAGATGCAAACGAAAGGCGGGGTCAAAGGTTGAGTGAGAATTTTGAAGAACGAAAGAAGATGTTCTGGAAGGAGGTAAATAGAGTAAGGAAAGGAGGACAAAAGAGGGAAGAGTTGGTGAAAGATGCAAATGGAGAATTACTAGTGGAAGGAGTTGAAGTGAGGAAAAGATATGCCGAGTATTTTTAATATTTGCTAAATGCAAGAGATAGAAGAGAAGCAGTGATTGAAGCAGTGGTTGATGGGGATAGGTTACCCAGGCCACCCAGGTGGCAGGGAATGAATGAAAGTACAGCAGTCGAACCTCGCATGAGCAGACTAATAGGGGGGGACCCTGGTCCGCACATTGAAAAAGTCCGTACATTGAAACTCGAGTAAAAATACAATGAATTTTAACGTGTACTAACCAAAACTGTATAAAATAAATGACTTAATAATATAAGACTGTATAAATACATGTTTTCCATACCTTAATATCTATTGAATTATTTACACTATAAAATAAATTACTTCATGATATAATACTGTATAAACAAAAAACGTCCTTACCTTAATATCTATTGAAGTATTTACACTATGTACATGGGACTCGGAATACAGCTTATTCCGAGTCCGATGAGCCGCCCACGTCCATAGGTGTTGTGGGCTTGTACCCACTGGTACTAGGCAGGGGGTCATTGGGGTCTGTGGCACTGGCACCGGGCTGGGTGTCATCAGGCTGTGGAGGGGCGCTGGCACCGGGCTGGGTGTCATTAGGCTGTGGAGGGGCGCTGGCACCGGGCTGGGAAGGCGCTCGTGGACTGAAGAAGGAGTGCATATTGGCCTATTTTCCTCCCATGTGCTGCTCTCTAATCATAACTTCCCGTAGCATCCTCAGGTGACCATAGTAGGCCCCTGCTTCATCGCACTTTGAATAGGTTGTGTAATCAATGACAGCGTCAATGTAGCTGCGCAGGGTAGAAAGCTTGGTCTTTTTGCACTGATGTTCTTCCACTTCGTCGTCACTACTCTCCTCCTTGTCTCCTTCGGTCACTTCTGCTGCAATGTCGTCCATGGACAGCAACTGATACCCAGGGTCACTCTCATTCTCCTCGATCCAGTCCCGGACATCATCCTCTGTGACATTTTTCTCCCCAGCACTGTGAAGTAACCTTCTAAAATCCTGGGCTTCAAACCCATCAAACCCCTCGAAGCTCGCATCTTCTTCACCCAGCAACAGTTTCTTCCAGCAATTTTCGAGGGTGGATGCCTTCATATCCTGCCAGGATTGTGCTAGGTTGTACAGGGCGGACCGGATGTTATAGTTTTTTATGTTAGCTTTGGTCCTGGCCCCTCAGGTGTCTTCTTCCAAATCCTCTTCTGTCTCCAGGACTACCAGAACTTCATCCAAGTAGCATCTGGTATAGCGGTGCTTACAGGCACTTATTACACCTTGGTCCATAGGCTGGATGACTGAAGTAGTGTTTGGGGGCAGGTACATCACACGAATCTTCCCGTCGGCACTGATGATTTTTTCGGCACTGGGATGGGCAGGTGCGTTGCCCAGAATGAGGATGGCTTTTACATTCTCCTTTGCGATTTTCAATACTTCCTCCTGGTATTTTCTTACAGCTGGGACGAAGTAATTGAAAAACCAGTCAGTAAATATTGCTGCCGTGAACGATGCTTTTTTTGGAGTTATAATAAATAACTGGCAGATGATCAATGACGTCTTTTGACACCCTTGTTTTTTTTTATTTACCCACCACTACCAGTTTCAAACGATGAGTGCCATTTGCATTGGCACAATGCAAGGACGACAAACGTTCCTTGCTCATCTTTTTTCCAGGCGTCTTCTCCTCCCCTTTGCGCACCTGGGTGTTCTTTGGCAAGGATTTCCAATAAAATCCAGTCTCGTCAGCATTGTATATTTGCGACGAGATTAGCCCTTCATCTTCTATAACTTTATTGAGTTTTAGGCAGAAAGGCTCAACTGTAGATGTGTCGGCACTTGCAGCCTCGCCATGGGCTTTCACATTAAATAACCCATGGCGATTATGAAAACGCCATAACCACCCATCACTCCCCTTGAAGTCATTAATGCCCAAACTAGTAGCAAGTTTTCTTGACACGGCCAGTATCTCCACACCTCTCACTAAATGTCCATTCGATTTGATCTGGACGTACCACTTCATTACCGTACTATCTAGTTGGCTGTTAGTTGCAGTTCTCATATACTTTCTAGGCTGCACCTTTCCGCTCTTACTGGTTGCGGCATCAACACAATAGGAGGTAGCATAAAGTTTCAGCTTGTCTTTGGATTTCTTAATGTCTGATACTGTCTGTTTCTTTATCCCATAATCATCACAATTCTTCTTCGTAGAACATCCCTTTTCTAGCTTACGAAGCACCTCAAGCTTCTGCTGAACGTTGAGGTTCACACGCTTGGTCTTGGGGGTTTTGGGAGGCATGATGTAGCACTAAAACACTGAATATCCACGGGTACGATGGGGGGAAGCGAGTGGTATGGCGCTTGTAAACAAACTGATGTTTTCGGCGGGAAAATGCTGCCGCGTCACCCGCCTGACCCGCCACCTACCGGACAACTTTCAAATTAGCGGTCTTTTGCCCGATTTGTCCGGACTTTAGGGCGCTTGTCCGATCTCGGTTTTTTGTCCGTACAAACCGAAGTCCGTTAACCAGGGGTCCGCTCATGCGAGGTTCGACTGATATTGAGGAAAATGAGGTGAAAGAAGCAGTGAAGCAAATGAGAGTGGGAAAAACAGAAGGTTTGGATGGTATTGCTGCGGAGTGTATAAAGAAGGGTGGAGATGTGATAATAGATTGGTTGGTGAGACTATTCAATGTGTGCTTTGTTGTGTCAATGGTACCAATAGACTGGAGGAGTGCATGTATTGTGCCGTTGTACAAAGGGAAGAGAGATCGGCAGGAGTGTTCAAGTTATAGAGATATTAGTATATTATCAGTGGTTGGAAAGCTGTTTGGCAGGATGTTGATAGAGAAGATAATAAAGTGTACAGAAGTTGCAATAGGAGATGAACAGTACGGTTTTAGGAGGGGAAGAAGGTGTGTGGATCAGATTTTTGCAGTAAGACAGTTATGCGAGAAGTATTTAGAGAAGCATAAGGAGAAATTTTGGGTTTATATGGATTTGGAAAAAAGCATATGATCATGTGGATCGTGAAGCAATGTGGAAGGTGTTAAGGATTTATGAAATTGGAAGAAATTTGTTAAAAGCAGTTAAGAGTTTTTATGAAGGGAGCAGAGCGTGTGTTAGAGTAGGAAATAAGGAGTTGAGTGAATGGTTTGGTAAATGTTGGTTTGCGACAGGGTTGTATAATGTCACCATGGCTGTTTAATATATTTATAGATGGTGTGGTCTATCTATTTATCTATTGCCTGATGCCGTGATCCCCGAAGGGGTGGCCACGAAAGAACCGCCCCCATGCACCTCTGTCCCAAGTCAGTCGACGCCCCTCCCCCCAACCAGCACCGCCTTCGTTCATGTACTCCCTCACTCCATCCTTCCACCTCTCATTCGGTCTACTCTCCCTCTCTGTCCCTCCACCTCGCTCTCGTACACCCTCTTAGTCATTCTCTCGCTTTCCATATGTTCCATATGGCCGAACCATCTCAAGTTGTTCCTTTTCACACTTTCCAGCACATCTACCTCCACACCACACCTCCTTCTTACTTCCTCATTAGTCTGTCTATCCCTCCATGTAACTCCGCACGCACTCCTTAAGTAATTCATTTCCACTGCTCTCACTCTTGGTCTGAGTCTCTCAACCAACGTCCATGCTTCGCTTCCGTAAGTCAGTGTCGGGATTACCACACTGTCATGCAAGGACTTCTTCACTTCCATACTAACCACCCTATTTCTTGTTACTGCTTTTAGCGTTCCTACAACCCTCTTCCCCTGTTGTACCCTCTCCCGTGTGGTGAGGGAGATGAAAATGAGAACTATGGGAAGAGGACTGGGTTTAGTAGGAAAGAATAGTAGAGATTGGGAGTTGATTCAGTTGCTGTTCGCCGATGGCAGCGTTGGTGGCGGATTCTGAGGAGCAACAGCAGCGGGTAGTCAAAGAGTTTGGTGTGGTTTGTGGGAGGAGGAAACAGAAGGTGAACATCAATAAAAGTAAAGTAATAGTGTGTAATAGGGGTGATCGTAGGGTGAATCTAGATGTGAGGCTGGATGGGGAAATATTGGAACAAGTAGAGTGTTTTAAATATCTAGGAGGAACGATAAGCAGGAATGGAGGTATGGAAATGGAGGTAAAACAGAGAGTATGTGAAGGAAGAAATTTTTTCGGAGCAATGGTATGTATGAGGAAGGTGAGAAATCTCTTAGTGAAAGTTAAAAGTGCAATGTATCAAGGAATTGTTGTGCCAACAGTGATGTATGGGGCTGAGACATGGGCAAAGGAGAGAAGAAAGCTGGATGTGATGGAGAGGAGCTGCTTGAGGAGTATGTGTGGAGTTACTCGTAGAGACAGATTGAAGAATGAAGAGATACGTAGGAGAGTGGGGCAGCAGGAACATTTGTCGACCAGAGTGGACAGAAGGGTGCTGAGCTGGTATGGTCATGTTGAATGAATGGAAGATGAAAGGCTTATAAAGAGAATATGTGAGTCAGATACAAGGGGAGATAGAGTGGCAGGAAGACCCCCATTGAGATGGAGAGACTGTGTAAAACAAGCTTTGTATGATAGAGGAAGTACTATACATCAGGCAAGGGAAGTGGTAATAAACAGGAATGAATGGAGAATGTTTGTGAATAGATGAGTGAACACGTGGTCATTTGGGAGAGGGGGTCGGGCGCAAGTTGGACTAGATAATAGTCCATCAGGCGCCTGGCACGGGGAGCCGGTATATATGAAGGGTGCGCCTGGAAGTGTGGTGGGCGGGCTTGTGGTTTCGGCTTCGCTGCATGTCTGCCTGCTGAGAAAAGAACCTCTCCGGGGGCCGGGGGAGTGCTGGAGGGACCTTGTTGACCCTGGTCTCTGGGTTTTCTCCTGGGTGACCTAGATGTGTGTGAATTTGTATTTTGTTTTTGTGTGTTCATTGTTTTCTGTTGTGTTGTCCCTATTCGGACCCTGTCTTGAGTCGGACCCCCCCCCCCAAAAAAAAAGGAAAAAGAAAAGAAAAGTGGGGAATAAGCCGGGGTAAATACATACATACATATATACATATGTTTTGCTTGCATTGATATAGCCTAACCCTGGAAAATCAAAGAGTGCCAACTTTCATTAAAGATCATCAATTAGTTCCAGAGATATTAAAGGAATAGCTGACCTTGACCTTTGACCTTCATCTTGACCTTCATTATGCCTAAAAAAAATACATTTTCATTTTCATTTAAAGCACAACTGTCTCAACAAACTGTGTGAATTTTGCATGAATAGTAAATAAATGAGCATAGTGACCTTATATTTAACCTTGACCTCTGACCTTGCCCTATCAAATGGAATTATGTTTACTCTTGTATGACCTTCGCCTAGGCATTCCATGCATGATATGCCTAGTGATAATCTTGGATTAAATATGAAATACTAGTAAAAATCGTATTTTGACCTTTAACTGTGACCTTTGACCATGACCTTAGAAATTCTTATCGATAATTTAGTTAGCTAAACACCAATGTTCGTATTAACTATCATTATGAATATGGTGTAATTTGTATAAAGACCTATAGATTATAAATAGTGCCCACATATTGTGACCTTGACCTTTGACTAAAAATAAAATACATATATTTGGATGGTCGTTGCATTGACCAACTGAATTTGCCTGCACAATTTGGTGACAATACATTAAACAGTCTAGGAAGAGTTTTAGGAAAATGACGAATACTCTTGTTTTGACCTTGACCTTTGACCGTGACTATTACAATATTTATATGAAATTTAATATAAATGTTATTTAAGTAATAAGCAACTAACACAGCCAGTATTCCTTAATAATAGTAATCCTTTTAAAATTAATAATAAATGTTAACCTTTGACCTCAACCTGTGACCTTGACCTTTATGTAAGAGTAAATTTTTTTGTTTGCATTGATGTTACCCAGGAAAATCAAATAAACATGCATTAAAACCTATCAGTTAGTTTCATATATAATAATAGAATAGGTGACCTTCACCTTTATCTTGACCTTCATTATATGGGTCTCAAAATTTATTATTTTCATATTTATTCGAAGTGCAACTATCTCACCAAATTTTGTGAAGTTTGCATGAAAAGTAAAGAAACTAGCATATTGACCTTTTATTTAACCTTGACGTGTGATCTTGACCTTCCCTATGGAATTCTATAGTTTCTTGTATGACCTTGGCCTAGATATTGCAAATATACATTTTAAGCCCAGTGGGAATCTAATTAGTACACAGAAACACTAGTAAAAAACTTATTTTGACCTTTGACCATGACCTTTGACCTGACCCTTTACAATATGTGTCTAAAATTTGGTCCATAAGATATCAAGGTTAGTAGTAGCTTGTATGGTGAAAATGAAGAAATTTGAGTAAAAACTGAAAAATATGATATATTGACCTTATGTTTAACCTTGATCTTTGAACTTCAATTGATTAATTGAATTGAAAAATTATTTTTGAGTGACCTTGGCATTAACCAAATGGATATTCCTGTGAAATTTGTTGAACATCCATCGAACGGTCTAGGAGGAGTTTCCGGACAGACAGACGGACGATGGACGACGACGACGACGACGACAGACAAGCTGACTGGTGGTGCATAGTATATGGGCGGGAACTGCTTGCATGATACCACTCTCCTTCGCAGAGTTGATTAATATCTATAGGTTCAGGAACAGTTAGTTGCGTGGTCGGTCCTTCGAGATCTGTGCCCCATAAATTGTTCATTCCTCTTGCATTACGCTTTTCATAGTGCAGTTGGGTCCAGTAAATGATCAGATTGATATCCAGTAATCGATAAATGGAGAGTAATCGTAGTCATGTGCTGAACCTTCAACTGTCTTGATGGTGTAATGGTTAGAGGATGTAAGTTCTGTATGTGGTGTCCTGGGCTCAAACCCCGGGAGGATCACATGTTTTCATTAATTTCATTTGGGGGTTATTGGTGTTAAGAACAATATTTATTAATCAGGCCAAGCTGGAGATCATACTTATTCAGTTGGCAGCGAAATAAATGTTTGGCACTGGGAAAACGGAATTTGGTCACCTGGTCCTCCCATGGAAACCAACTTATCACTGTAAGGTAACTTTGACAAGACGCTGGCTTTAGTGAGGAAATACACTATGGCTGTATATCTATGCGCCGGAGAGGAAGAAAGAAGCAATCACATGTTTGCAACACTGTTGAGGATACTTCCAGGCACCATTCGGGAGCACTTCACCATTCACAATCCGATGGTCTTTGTCCGGGACATCATACGATGACCTCGGCTCAACAACACATCAGGGCCGTTCAGCATGTCCTTACCCAGCCCCAACGTCAGTATAAAAACGATAGATGGAGAAATAAACGCCAAGACAATTGAAGAACCAAAGATGAGGGCTGGTCATCACAACATGAAGATATCCCCTTCAACGAGAGTTTACAAGGCCAGGGATAGCAACCTAGCCCCAATAGACCCCTTCATATTTGTGGCGTGCAACTCCAAATGTTTATAACTGACATCTGGGATCAAGTGAAAACCAGAAGGCTGGGGCCCAACCAGAGGTAAACCAACCAAGTCAACCTCCACCAAACCTCATCAGGTTGAGAATATCAGTGCCCCCCTTGAAGACGTCAAAGAATTTTTTGACAATAACCAAGAAGATAATCACCCAGAAGAGGAATCCCACACGATGATGGACTCCGAAAACCTTCCAAAAGACCCCACAGGATTTCTAAAAAGACCTGTTGCCTCTCGTCGTGGCTGGGGCAAGCAACAAAGCCTCTCGTTCCCCAGTTTACACTAAACTAAAGATTAACGGTCTCAAGATAAGGTACCTGGATGACGCTGGGGCCACCTTTTCCTGCATATACACCAGGTTTTACAAGAAACAAGAGAGAACAATTGAGAAACTTGGAGTTTCCTATAACGACCTAATAGGGGCAGGTGACAAGCCCTTACTTCTATAGGGCGAAACTCCTCTATTCTGGTTAAACACCCCCGAGCCAACAGTCTTCGACACGCACACGTTCATCGTATTCGACTCCCAGTGCCAAGCCTACAATGGGTACCTGGGGTTAGACTTGTTGGAGAAGATGGGGGCCACGATTGACTGCACTGGTCGTCGTCTCCAATAAACAAAAAATATATATATATATATACTGTATAAAGTGTATATATATATATGATGACTGGAAGACTGGCATAATAGTCCCCCTATATAAGGGCAAAGGGGAAAGAGGAGTGTGTGGTAACCACCGAGGAATATGTCTTCTAAGCATAGTAGGGAAGGTATACAGTAGGGTAGTGACTGAGAGAGTGAGAGTGAGAATGGAGAAATGGATAGTCGACGAGCAGGGAGGTTTTAGGAAGGGAAGAGGATGTGTAGATCAGATTTTTACTCTGAATTGTGTTGTGGAGAAATATCTGGAGAAGAAACAAAAGGTGTATGTTGCCTTTATGGACTTGGAGAAGGCCTATGACAGAGTGGATAGAAAAGGTTTGTGGAAAGTACTTAGAATATACGGAGTAGATGGCAAGTTGCTGAAAGCAGTGAAGAGCATGTATGAGGGTGCAAAGGCGGCAGTACGTGTGGAGAGTGATCAGAGCGAGTTCTTTGCCTGAATGTTGGTTTGAAACAGGGGTGTGTGATGTCCCCGTGGTTGTTTACTGTATATATGGATGGAGTCATGAAAGAAATACTATCAAGAGCAGTGGATGTTGGTGTATCGCTGAAAAGGGAGGGAATTGAGTGGAAGCTACCTATACTGCTGTTTGCGGATGATACAGTTCTGATGAGTGATAATAAATGGGAGTTGCAGGGTCTGGTAAATGAGTTTGGAACAGTGTGCGAAAAACGGAATTTGAAGGTAAATGCGGGGAAGAGCAAGGTTATGGTCTTCGAAAGGGGTGAAGTCACAGAGTGTGAGGTGAAGCTGAACGGTCAGGCTATGGAGATCGTCAACTCTTTTAAGTATCTGGGCAGTGTGTTGAGTAAAGATGGGACTATGGATGAAGAAGTGCGGGAGAGGGTACAACAGGGGAAGAGGGTTGTAGGAATGCTGAAAGCAGTAACAAGAAATAGGGTGGTCAGTATGGAAGTGAAGAAGTCCTTGCATGACAGTGTGGTAATCCCGACACTGATTTACGGAAGCGAAGCATGGACGTTGGTTGAGAGACTCAGACCAAGAATGAGAGCAGTGGAAATGAATTACTTAAGAAGTGCGTGCAGAGTTACATGGAGGGATAGACAGATTAATGAGGAAGTAAGAAGGAGGTGTGGTGTGGAGGTAGATGTGCTGGAAAGTGTGAAAAGGAACAACTTGAGATGGTTCGGCCATATGGAACGTATGGAAAGCGAGAGAATGACTAAGAGTGTGTACGAGAGCGAGGTGGCGGGACAGAGAGGGAGAGGTAGACCGAAAGAGAGGTGGAAGGATGGAGTGAGGAAGTATATGAATGAAGGCGGTGCTGGTTAGGGGGAGGGGCATCGACTGACTGGGGACAGAGGTGCATGGGGGCGGTACGTTTGTGGCCACCCCTTCGGGGATCACAGCGTCAGGCAATAGATAGATATATATATATATATATATATATATACAGTATATAATATATATATATATATATATATATATATATATATATTATATATATATATATAGATATATATATATCTATCTATATATATAATATATATATATAGATATATATATATATATATATATATATATATATATATATATATATATATATATATATATATATATATATATATATATATTCAATACTCTACTGATGATGACACTCGCCAGAAACAAGACATCCCCGATCACAACAAGTCTGGCATTCACTTACAGCAGTGGTTCTTAACCTTTTTAGCATCTAGCCCCCCTTTGATCAGGACTGTATTCATGATGCCCCCACCCCACCACCTCACCTCTGATGCCTAGAAAACTAAAATTATCCATTCCATATGGATGCTTAACCCACTGAGCCCCAGCTAGTTATAAATAAATGTACCACCCAGGGACCAGCAGGTTTTGATTTTTTTTTTTCCAGAAACAATAACAAATGGGTTAGGAATGAAGGACCGCCCCCCAAAAAAATGATCAAAAAGGTCAAAAAGGGGTCCTACGGAGCCCCCAAAAGTCGATTTTACAAGAGTAAGAAATTGAAGGCAAATCACCCAAAAACCATGTTTTTGCCCGCTCACGCGCACTCAGTTGGACTTTGAGAGTTTTTGACCATCGGCATGGTTGCGTGGGATACTTACACAGTTCCCATACAAATCTGAGCCCTCTAGGTTCCATAGAACCGGAGTAATTAAACCCTGACGACACTTGTGCGTCGTGGTCTGTGGGGAACAAACATTACCGACGACACGTTGTCGTCGCTGGTACTCAGAGGGTTAAGATGCTAGATACTGTAAAAAGGGCGAAAAAATAACCAATCTGTATGCAAGGATTAAAACTGATTAATGGTTTTATGTCAACACTACATGTGGTTGCTCGGAATGACGGTTGTGAATTTTTCCTATCAAAGTTTCTTATTTATATATATCTTTGCGATTACCCTGTATGAATTATTTGAATGGCCTAGCCCTGTTTTGAACTTTGATTACCCCACGCCCCCCCTAGCATTGTCAAACGCCCCCCTATGGGGGCGCGCCCCCCCTGGTTAAGAAACGCTGACTTACAGACTCAAGCCATTAATCAAAGTACCACAATCCTAAAACCTCACCACCAAGTATGGGTACCTGTTTCCAGAAGGCAGGAAACCAAAACTTTGATATTCTCTCCCAAGCTGGAGCAGACAGTGGGTAATCATTGCTTGATATTTTCTACAGTCCTACCCCCACACCTCAGTGCCATTTGGATTGCCAACATATCCGACCTACCGATCACGCTACCCAAGGGTCTAGTCACAGGTGACATAGAAACGTTTGATGACCCTGTGGCACCAACTGCAACCACGAGCCCTCCGACCCTACCTTACATTCCAGAACACCTGTTCCTCCAACAACAGAATGACCTAGAGCAGCGGCACCAACTGCAACCACGAGCCCTCCGACCCTACCTTACATTCCAGAACACCTGTTCCTCCAACAACAGAATGACCTAGAGCAGCTCCTGGTAGAATATCAAGACATTTTGTATACGAGGGCCAACGAGCTGGGACCCACTACCGTCCTCAAGTCACCACATCCCCACAACTGCCAGCCGTCTAGAAGAAAGAATCCTTCTCAAGTTCTCAATGACTGGAAGGAGAACAGCAGGTACAGGAGATGATCAATGCAGGCATCGTCAAACCGTCTACCAGCATGTGGTCATCCCAAGTGATCTTTGTGAAAAAGAAAGATGCGTTGACTCCAGGTGTAAGGACGCCACTCCCCTACCAGGACAGATAACTTCCTTGACTCCCTATTCATGGTGAAATGTTTTTCGACAATTCGGGTCCTACCAGGTACTCGTCCAAGAAGACCATCAACCCAAGACCTCCTTCACCACCACCAGTGGAGAGACGCTATACGAGCTTAACGTTCTTCCCTTTGGGTTATGTAACGAACCTGCTACCTTCTCCAGACTAATGGAGGCCTCACCTGGGAGACATGCCTGGCCTATCTAAATGATGTCATTGTGTTTGGCCAGACATGGGGAGAACAACTACAACAACTCCACCAATTAGACATATCGAAAGCCTTCGATAGAGTCTGGCACAAATCTTTAATTTCTAAACTACCCTCCTTCGGTTTCTATCCCTCCATCTGTGCCTTTGTCTCTAATTTCCCTTCCGGCCGTTCCATAGCCGCGGTTGTGGACGGCCATTGTTCACTTCCTCACCCTATAAACTCCAGTGTTCCTCAGGGCTCTGTCCTATCTCCTATTCTCTTTCTAATTTTTATAAATGATCTGTACCTCAATTCCCATCCATTCATACGCATACGACTCAACCTTACACTGCTCCATTAGTTTTTCAGAACGCCCCAGCCAGCAATCCCTCAACGACAAACGTAATGAAGCCATAGAACTCTTAAATTCTGATCTAAATACTATCTCCAATTGGGGCAGAGAAAACCTTGTTATACCTTTAATGCTTCCAAAACCCAATTTCTCCATCTATCTACCCGTAAGGAACTCCCAGCGGACTATCCCTTATTCTTCAACAATACAAAAATCAATCCTTCATCTTCTCTCAATATTCTTGGTGTCACTTTTTCTTCTGCTCTCAGTTGGAAGGACCATATTACCAGTCTTGCTAAGGCAGCCTCCCAGAAGCTGGGTGTGCTCAACCGCCCTAGGGGGTTCTTTTCCCCTGCACAGCTTCTTGCTCTGTACAGGGGCATAGTGCGTCCTTGTATTGAGTATTGTTCACATGTGTGGGGAGGTTCCTCTCACACCGCTCTCCTAGACAAAGTTGAAAGGAAGGCCTTTCGTATCATTAACTCCCATCCACTCACCAACTCTCTGCAATCTCTCTCTCTTCGCCGCAATGTTGCATCTCTCTCGCTATTCTATCGCTACTATAATAATCAGTGTTCCTCAGAGCTTTCCCAGTGTATACCACCTCCTTTACGTAGGGCACGTGGTACCCGTCTTGCAACTCAATCCCACCCCTACTCTGTGCAACTCTCCAACCCAAGAGTGAAACGTTACTCTCAAACTTTCTTCTACTCAACAGCTGAGCTCTGGAACTCTCTCCCAGAATCAGTCTTTCCCTCTTCCTATGACTTAAATTGCTTCAAACTCTGTGTGTCCAGGCATTTTGGCTCGAACGTCCCTTGATTTTGGCCCTGTCACTCATTCAACTATGGGGGAGGCACTCGCTATAGGCAGTTCTGCCTTTTGCCTCCCTCAATCACATAGAAAAAAAAAAAATTCAGCCACATTCTAGCTGCTGGACTAAAGGTTAACCTCTGTAAGTTCACTTTAGGCTATAAATCAGTGGTCTTTCTAGGACACATGATCTCATGTGACGGCATCGCTCCTATACCAAAAAACTGCCGTTGCAGGTATAACTCCATCTCAAGACGTAAAGTAAGTCAAGGCATTCCTTGGCTTTGAGTCATACTACAGGCGCTTCATCGAGAAATTTGCCATGATTTCAAAACTTCTACACATCATGGAGGGTAGAATGTCAGGATGCCTTCCAACTCCTCAAATATAAACTAATCTCCGCCCCCATCGTTTCCTTCCCCATCTACAGCCAGCTCTTCCGCCTCTACACCGACGTGTCCCTGGTCGGCATCGGATCATCGCTGGGGCAAGTTCGAGCTTAAAATGAGCATCTAATTTCCTGCGCTAGCTCCACCCTAACCCCATCTCAGAGGAATCATGCTGCCACGAAGAAAGAGTGCCTGGAAGTTGTCTGGGCCCTTAACCACTCCCGTTCCTTCTTCATCAGTACCAGATACACCATCAATACTGATCATCAATCTCTGCAATGGATGCACAAATCAGAGACTACAATGCTCTGTTTGTGAGGTGGCGGGAGACACTCAAAGAATTTGACTGCAATATTCAATACAGACCGGGAAAGCTGCACACCAATGCGAACACTCTATCCTAGCTGTCCATTAACAGCGTCATCCCTAAAGAAAATGTTGCTCCAGCAATGGGAGACCAAACTAAAACCTGAATGGATGCCACAGAATGTCTTTTCAAGTTTGCAAAGAGTGGGAGACCAACTCGGTACCCCATCAGGACACGTAGTACTTGATCCTCTGATGGCTACCGTCATGGACTCCCTACATCGACATAACGGCATTCACCTGGGCCAGAAGAAACTTATCCAAGTTTTCAGCGATGTTTCCTGGACGCCTAAAATCTCGCTCCTCGCCAAGACAACCACTGAAGCCTGCTGAGCCGTGCTGTCTTGGCAAAGACCGAGTTAGGACCCCATGAAATTCCAGCCATTTTGTCACCTCCAAACCTTGGCAACTGCTGGCCGGCATTGATGTCATGGGACCATTAATAAGTTTGTAGATACATACTCCAAGTTCATCATTGACTGCCCTTCAAAAAGAACACTCTGTCCTAGCAGTGGCTGAAGCATTAGTGCAGGAAATTTTTCACTATTTTGGACTTCCACAAGCTCTTCACTCAGATAACGCCCCATAATTCACAGGCCAAGTCTTGGAAAAACTATAGATATATTTAGATACCAAATCTCCCACTCATCCCCGTACTGGCCCAAAGGAAATTATATCTGCAAAAGACGCCACAAAAGCCTAGTCAACCAGCTCTGCACCCGCTTTGTTGCTCTCAACACCGATGACTGGTGATCCCAAATAAAAGTAATTCAATGGGGAATGAATACCCAAGAGCAGATGGCAACACACCCCACGAATGAGTTTTTGGAGAAGCCCCCCTACTCATGCTGCCATGCCACGTCGCTCAACCTGATACCATCACCAGTTGATCCCACAACCCTCTGCAACATCAAAGGAATTGCCTCCAACATATACAACATTGTCAAGATCTACAGAATGACGAGACCTGAAGACAAGCCCATACAAGATCAATGATCAAGTGATGGTTCATAAACTCCATCTCACTGACAAGCTCAATCCACGCTTCATGGGACCATAAGTCATCTTGAAAATTCTGAATTATTATCATGTAATTATTGACTATCACTGGGAACAATGCATGTATCATAACCGCCACGTCCGCCCTTACTGCCCTCACAATTCTGACATACCATTAATCCCCTCCTCCATGTGCCACTTATTATACCACTATGTCACATCCTGTACTAAACCTAAAACATCTGAAAAGGCAAAAGACAAAAGGCAAGGCTGCATATATAAAGTATTCCCCCCAAAGTTGAAAGAGTGATAAAAAGCCAAAAACCAAGGCACGTTAGAGGTAATTTAGGTGTGTTGTGAAGAAGTGTGGTGTGCTTGTTAAGTGTAGTGAAATTAATAGGAGGACGAGGTGTTTGTGAGATTTAGTTGGATTACTCTCTGTGTAGGCGAGGCACAGATAGAAACAGTGGGGGAAGTCAGGAAAATAAAACAGGAGGTTCAGCAACTCCTTATCATAAGCCTACGTGGCCTCCCCTAGGTACTGCCCTGCTCGATTGGTGCCTACAATCTCCCCATTTGCCTCGCCCTCTCCTATACTCACTCACTATTCCATCTCCCATAAAATCAATCTCACCACCATCACTTTGCCTCCGACCACTTCTCCACCCACCCACCTACCCTACCCCCTCCCCCTCTACCCTCCCGACCCAATCCTTACCCCTCGTAGCCAGCCGACTCAAAAATTCTGCCCTGCATCACCATCTTCTCTTCCCACCCCCACACCAGCCAGCTCCTCCTCTACTTCCAAACACAACCACCTCCTCCCAACCCAAACCCCCTGCCACAAGGACCCCTTTCCACTTTGCCCACCTCTTCCACATCGTCCTCCAGCACCAAAAGTTAAATCCGACACCTTCTTACCATTACCAGATCTGGTCGTTTGTCAAAATCACCACTTCGATTCTGCTCCCAAACCCCAATCACCAACTGCACCACCCACCACCAGCCAAACCAAATTACCAACCCACACAACCCCACCATCTGCAATAATTCACTCCCCAACAAACACAAATGACACCCCGCCGAGCCCTCTCCCTGTGGTACTTAAATGCCTGTAGAAAATTGGTACCTTACCGTCTGCACAGACCCACAAAAGCTTGGGTGACAGGTCAAAGGTCATCATTCACTTTCCCGCCACTAGAGTCATCAGACAGCCGCCCACCATCGCCGACATCTCAACCAACCAGACCACCAAAATGTTTTTCAAATACATTTTCTGATACACTATTACTGGCCAGCAAAAGAGGGTGCATTACCCAGATCAGTTACTGAAAAATCCTGAATAATTGCAGAGACTCCTGCCACTCTGCACATCACCAAAACGAAAGCAATGGAGTCCTAAACTTCCCTCTCCTATGACCTCCAAGTATGGAGATGTGCCTTATTCCGTGATGAGGTAAGAATAATACTGAAAGAAGAAAGAAAGAGACCACATATCAGGTCGAAGACCACCACATGAATAGCGGCCATCTCCACAATGACAATAGAAGGGCAAAAGAGCCAGCCCTCCCCCAACCAGGCGGGCCCTTCTAACCCTCACCAGGCTCCGCCCCGCAGCCGCCACCACCAAAACAGCTACCACCAAGCCCACCACACGGGGCTAACCATACCAGGCCCTTCTTGCAGGGAACAACAACAACAGATACGTCGCCGCCGGAATCAAGACCACCACTGATGATCTACCCCAGCGAAGACTTCCTGTGTCATTGTTCTGGGCTTGGCAATTGATCGTGTATTAGGCCAATCAAAGAAATTGGTTTAACGCTTTTCCCGGGAAACAATTATGAAACCTTCTGACTCAACAACTGATTCAGCCTTGGTTCAGAACTGGGCTGCGGATTGTGTATTAGACCATTCTGAAGATATTTCTTCTCATTCATTTGGTAACGAGGTAAATGTTTAGCCCTGGGAGAAAGGACTTTGGTCACCTGGTCCTCCTACGGAAACCAACTCATCACTGAAAGCCAACCACGCAAGAAGCGGATCGAGAGCTGTGGGCAATGAGCCTACCAAATACCCTGACCATCAAATCCATCCCAAGATAGCTGAGAGACATCAAGATAACCTACAACGGGATAAATCAACTCATTTACGTAACACTATAGATTGTGACAGACTTATTCTTCCCCCTACTTTTGGTAAAAGCATAAAAGATAATTTGCCATCTTCAGGCTTCTTAAGACCTTCTTTGCCTTAAACACACATTCCACTCAGGAACACAGTCTACACTATTTGTATCCTTAGACATAAGATTATACCTGGAAGTCTGTGGCACTCTATGTCATTTGGCGACTGCGCTATAGTCATAATAATGTCAGTTTGTGATTGACATTCTTCTCCCTTACAGTCATATGTAGCTTGTCGCGCATTACCATGTTTAGTTCAGTTGATTCTTGAAACACAATTTCTATAGAGAGGGCTCTCCATTTTCTACCCTTGTCTGCTTACCATAAACTAGTGTAAGATAAGTTGGCTCCGGCCTTCCATATATAATAATATGTTTTAACTTATTGCTGCCTGTGTGCATAGATAAAGTCTTATTAACCCCTTGAGTACCAGCAACGCACGTTATGCGTCGCCTATGTATGTAATACTAAACCCCAGCGACGCAATGGTTGCGTTCGTGTTAATTACTCTTGTCCTATGGCACCTAGAGGGTTCACATTTGTATGGGATGTGCTTTAGTATCCCACGCAACAATACCGATGGTTGGAAACCCTCCGAGTCTAGCTGCGTGCGTGTGGGCGTGCGCGGACGTGATTTTCCAGTATTTTGCCTACCCATTTCCCCTTCTTAACCCTTAAAAAGCGGCTCACCACATAAGTCGAGTTAAATAAAGCTGGACTATGTGGCGGCGCTCGACATAACTCGAGTGGCAATTTCAGCACGTAATGTTGCTGAGAGAGAGAGACAAGTGGTGGCAGGAGAGTAGCGAGCGTATGACTGCTCCAGACCACCGCGGCGAACCTACTGACACGAATCTCACCTCCCTCCTACCTCTCTCACTCGCTATATACGGAATTGTATCGGGAAAGTGGCTAATTACCTGCTTTTTGCACTCGCGTTGCACGGTTATTTCAAGAAAACTAGCCATCATAAAAGGATCGTTATGGTGTCATTCGAAAGCTCTGTTTATGCCCTTTCAGGGATAGATACTTGTTTTACGTTCTGGGTCTTATTTAGGCATGAAAATGATCACGTAAACAGCCCTATTTTGGCTAAAAACACCCCGCTGGGCGGTACATATAAATAAACCGCATAGGCCGCTCGTAAAGGGTTAATTGGGACTTTCCGCCGGCGCAAGACCCCTAAATGACCTAGGTGAGCGTTTGTTTGTGTTTTTTCCTTCATTACTAACCCATCCAATGTGTTTTCAGGAAAACAAACAAATTACAACCTGCTGGTCCCACGTTATACATTTATTATAAATCAGCTGGTGCTGAATGGGTTAATCTATTTTCTGTGTTATATTTCGCTGCATTGTAATCTAAGTGTTATGCTGTATATACTGTATGTGTGTTACCCAGTTCAGTTAGAACCTATGATCAGTTCAGTCAATTTCCTGGCATAACACCTACAGTATACATATCATTTTCCTGTAAACCTCTTATATCATACTGCCCAAAGCTACCCAGTGAACTGAATAACACAATTTTGATTATGTTATCTACCAGTGGGTCTTAAATTTTAACTTATATTTTTAATATTATAATAATAATAATTATTATTTGTTTTTTTGTTTTTTTTACTTTTCGTTGGTTCTGAAATGTGGCGTATAATTATGGACAGGAAAAAGACTGGTCATTATGTTATTATAGACGGTTGATGGTGAAGGACGAGAGAGAGAATTACAAAGGGTTACATAGATACACAGACTGCACAGACCTTGCAGTCCCTACTAGGCAGCCCGGACTTAATTATAAGACGGGATTTGCTACACAATTGGAATGCAAACACAGCAAAACAGAAGAGAGAGAGAGAGAGAGAGAGAGAGAGAGAGAGAGAGAGAGAGAGAGAGAGAGAGAGAGAGAGAGAGACGTTCTCAGAGCCCACATGTCCGACATTTATTGTCCGTTTTGTTTGATTGATGGCTGGATATATTTCTTAGGCCTATTAATACTATTTAAAATCCTTACTATTTTTGCATATTGATCTTAGATGGGCATGTTGAGCAAATGTAAGCTTTTGAATGGGCTTAATAACATATGCACCTCATTTCAAGCCATTGGTCACATGACTCGTACACAATGTTTACAATCATTTGTAATTGTAAGCGTTCCTATAGATACTTCAGCGCCAAACAATAAATCCAACTTGGCATTTACTTAATACAAACTTTATTCGAAATAGAAAAAAGCATATGACTATCTAAAAGTGTACCTTGAATATCTGTGCACAATGGTACGCTCTTCTAATTAAAGGGCACAATCAGACAACACTTATATTTTACTTTTACAATACTATTTTTCAAGTGTATTCAGAAGTAGAGTAAATTCAAATTGATAGATAAATGTAAAGAAACAATGGATGTAAATAGTGACTCTGGTGCATATTCACTATGTTGACTATTAATCACATGGAGCTGTTTTGTATATCCTTCTATAACACAATAAATCTCTTAGAAGGCAAAAGGACAAAATATATAACACTGACACACACATACACGCGCGCGCGCACAGATAGTGATAGAAACACACACATACACATATCTCCCCTCACTCACACGTTTTCTACACACAGACACACACATTCTCACATACAGATCCCCTCACCACACATATACAGTATAATTGTATATACCTCCTACACACAGATACACACATAATGGGTTTGTTCACCCCGCCTCCACCTTAACACCCCCCCCCCCCCCTCTAACTGCACGACTAACTAATCAGCCCAGGCCCAGGTGTGATCAGACAAAGCACACAGGTGATTTACTTTAATTAATTGCTTCTAATAGTTCACTGATGGAGGGATTATGCAGTTCATTTCGCTCACGGGACCTTTTAACCGCAGTAAAGTTGCCTCGTCCGCACTCTGAAAACGGCTACCGTTATCTTAAATTATGTCTCATTAATTTGTTTCTATTTTAGTTAAGGTTGAAGCTATTTCTATCAACATTGCTTGTTAAACTTAATGCTTAATGCTCAGTTCGCTTAGTTTAGGTTTGATTATGTTATGTTAGCTTAGGCGAGCTTTATATAGTCTAGATGAAGTTACCTTAGGGTTAAAATCGAAACAGATAACTGACACTAAATATTGGGTAGGTTAAGTTAAATTTGGTTAGGTTTCACAATATACGGTTAGGTTACGTTTTGTTATGGTAGGTTACGTGCATGCTATTTGTCGGTGGAGTAAACAGTGGGCGAAGTGACCACCAAGGGTTTATAGTCGGCAGGGACTATTTTGGAATTATTTATGACACAGTTAAGCCTACTGTAGTTCACACATACACACATTCATACATGTGAGTTAGAGTCACCACGAGTGGGGCAAAATTTGGACTCGCACACCTACTCGTAGTCAAATTCGATGACTCCTAGTGACTCTAGCGACTCCTGTTTGACTTCCAGCTAGTCGCAGTGTGTCCGCCATGTCCGGCAAAACTTCACCCCTGCACAACATTTGGACCGCAAGTCCGACAACTCTCAGTGAGTCCAAATGACTCATTGTGACTATAAGTGACTCCCAATGACTCCTTGTGACTGTAATTGACTCGTAACTACTCTTAAATAACTCATGAACACTCACGGCAACTGCAATTGCATACAATTAATATTAAAATGTCAAAGATCATACTTAACTAATATATTAACTTTGAGAAATGATACAAGAATCATAGAAAACTAGTAATAACAAAATAATAACATATGAACATGTATATAAATATATATAATACAATGATAAATCATAAAACTCAATATATATATATAATGTGTACAGTCAGTTCTCAATATGTTATTTATGCATCAAATGTCTTTCTGTCTATCTATATAATGCATCTATCTCCCTTATACATATATATAACTATGTCTCATTTAGTCTTTATTTAATCTATTATTATGTTTTTTACACCAACCAACTTCACATCTAAAATATAATATCCTTCCAGCAAACAAATAATAAAATTAAAAAGAGTCTATAAAAATGTATCCTTTGTCTTTTCTGAAAATTAAGGCCGTCACATTTAGCCTATGCTCGCATTTTATCGATCGATCGCTTGGACCTAGCTATTAACTCTCTGTCTATCTATCTATCTAATGTATCTATCTATCTCCCTTATACATTAACGTAACTATGTCATATTTGGTCTTTTTGTAATCTATGAATCATTTCTAATGAGATGGAATTGAAAAATATAATATCCTTCCAGCACATAGATAAAAAAAGAAATAACAAAGAGACAACTAAAGATATTCCCGTATCTTTCCCCAGATCGATGTTCAACTAATTGGTGTGTCAATCCGACCGTGAAAGATTGCTTTTTATTTGACTGTTTTTGTTTTGTTTTTATTCTTTTTATGTGCATGGTATATTTTTGCCTTGAAAGTGTGTCAAAACAAAATGATGGGGGAAATATTTTAACATGTGTTTAATTGACATATGTGTAATTTTTGCTGATTAGGAGTTTTTGAAAAACAAAATCTTTAATTCCATCATATCGGAAATTATTAACAGATTATATAGAGACCAAATAACATAACTGTAGGTGTGGCATGGGAGGGCATGGGACAACGCATATATATCCGGGAGGGGGCGGATGAGACTCGTTAGCCTTGTTCGGCAACCCATATAGGGGAGACAACTTTATACAAATCAGGGTGGATGCGACTCGTCAGCCTTTGTCAGCAACCTGTCTAGGGGAGTAAACCTGATACAAATCGGTACTGCTTACATAAGGGTGAAGCAGGTTAGTGGATGGACTAGCCGAACACCACTGTAGAACAATAGTGCTAAAAAGATACATAGAGGGCCTCCGTGTCTGATGGGCCCTAAATTGAGTGGCAATCCTGTAAGTCCTTCACTAAACTGGCATGGGTTGTCCGGCAATAGATAGATAGATAGACAATGGGAAGCATTCCCGGCATACTCTCAACACAATGTTCCAACTCTCAGTGACTTGTATCGTACTCTCAGTAACTCATAGTGACTCGTGTCTTACTCGTGGTGACTCGTATCTCCTCCTAATCCGAAAATGACCGTTAACCCCTTCTGTACCGGCGACGTCTTTTTAATAATATTCTAGCTACATTTAGAGGTTGTGCGTAGTTTAAGAAAAATCTGTGGTAGCAAATAGGGATAAGTGAGATAGTTATAAGTTTGTTTATTGCTGGAGGCACCTCTTAAACTGAATACAATCGTCTAATAGTAGTCAGAATAAAGATGAAAGACGTCCGTACAGAAAGGGTTAAAATTCAAATTTTCAACCACTCGCAGGTCACTCGCGGCCCACTCGTGGTGACTTGTTGTGACACTTAGTGACACCTACTGGACTCTATTGCACTCCTGGTGACTAGTGGTGCCTCGTGTTGACTCGTGAAAATTTGCTCACTCGCGGTCATTTTCGCACGAGTCGCCAAGAGTCAACACTCTTGGCAACTCGCGCTCAAACTCCTGTGTTTGTGAACCATGCTTTACACAAACGCTTTTCTAGGCAAATATTGGGAAATACTCTCTGGCAATATTTCAAAGGGACTTTTGTGTGTGCATGTGTGTGTGTATGTGTGTGTGTGTGTGTCGGCAATTGGTTTGAATTTCAATTATAAATTTCATGGCTGTCGGCATCTAGACCGAACGTGAAAGTTTGGTATATACTTATTAATAATACAAAATATAAAGGATTTACAATTTGCGACAGACATATTAGTCCTTACAGGGCAGTTTGGGTATCTACACTGCTAAGCTTACTGTAACTACTCGGTAGAGAAAAGTAAAGTAAAGCAGAAGGCTCCTCCCCATCCTTCAAAGATATGGTGTGTGGACGAGAACGAAGGTACTGATTGTCACGTCAAGCCTAATAGGATTGTATACAAACATATAATAGTGAGATAGGGGAGAAAAACAAAGGAGGAGATGAAAGCACCAGCAGAGAAACAACTCCTGTCATCATGCTGCCGAGACATGAGGACACAAGAGCTTCCTCACCCCAGCAGGCTCGAGTTGCCACCATCACCTCGCCATGTCCCACGACACCAGGGAAAGACTTAATAAGGAGACCAACCTCCAACACCACCAGTAAACCCAAAGAACACCACCCACAGTACCCAGGGGAGAAAACCTTCCATAAACCCAAAACCACCACGCGTCCATCTTGCTCGGAGACTCACCACCGCCGTGGCGTGGATTCTGAGAGGGGCTACCACTATCGACACACACCCTCCTCTGCGCACAACCGCCTTTATAGACCCGAGATGCGCAACCGGAAGGAACAACGGAATTGGTAAGACATCCCCTGCCAAATCCAGAAGTGGTATAGTTGGAAAGATATCTAAAGGCATTGGGATTTTTAATTGATGATTAATGTTAAGAATGGGGTGTTACTTTATTTAAATCTGGAAGAATTGGGAATATATATACCGAGAAATTGTTTTGAGAGAGTAAGACACTGGGAGAACTACTCGACGCAGTTTCTCGAAGGTACCTTGGATATTTGCTTCATATCTTTGTTAGACCACACTGGTGGCCTCATAACATTTTTACTTTTGCCTTGGTACGGGATTTTACTACCATCGTAGTTTACCACACGTAGTGAGCGCTATAGTTCTAGTAAACCCAAAAACATAGGAAGGCTGGTTGGAAGACCGTAAGATACTGGTGTAACGGCTTCCTTCTCAGTCAGGACTTGTAGTGGAGGGTGTAAGACACTGGTGAAACAATTCCCTACTTAGTCCTTACGATATGAGAGCGTAAGACTGGTGGAACGGCTCGTCTTCGTAATAATCCCAAGATTCCATCATTAAAGTTCCTGTAGAGACTCACATAGAAGTCTAGGTATGGATTATAAGAGAGAGCGTAAGACACTGGTGAAACGGCTCCTTACTTTAATCCCATGATACGAGAGTGTAAGACACTGGTGAAACGGCTCATTTTCATGAAAGACCCTCACCTCTACAGTCTTCAGAGATCTTCAAGAAGACTTCCCCTAACATTTGTCACCATCACACGACAGGACCACCCCCATGGACCAGGACGTAGTAGGCAATACCAGGCAGCAATGTCTTCACAGATCTTCAGAACCTGCCTGTGTCTTCCCCTTGAGACACCTAGAGGATCCTTGATCGCGCTGTTAATTGAAACTATCCCTGTCGTATGTATCATTACACCTCTAACATGATTCTGTGTGAATAAGAATAATCTATGTTTGTACTCTGTGTTATATTATCCTCTATTACATTTGTGTTTGTGTTTTTTTGTGTTCTCATCTTCTCCAGTCAAGTAAGAACATACCTATAAAGTCAATACAACCCCAGTAAAAACATAATATAACAAATAAAGAAGTGAAACAATTAAGAAAACGAAACAGGTAGGAGATATTATACTGCACATTTCACCCAGACATGATCTCATCGGTTATTATACCTTGACCCAGTAATAAGTAGACCTGTTTTAAGTCCTTTGGAGATTTTGATCATGGCAGGAGGAATTACAGACACGCTATATTATATGATGATACATATCAACACTCCCGCTATAGCTAAAACTTTAGAGCGAGTATGTACCTCAATCATTAGGCAACAAGTATTATGATAATAAATAATGAGAGAAGAATACAGAACACTATGACGAAAATGAGTAAAGCATACATTTCAAATTAAGATAATAATGAATATGGAGAAAATACTAGAACATGGAATGTGTATGATAAATGTACACGGAAAGGACAATTAAGAGAGAGAGAGAGAGAGAAAGTAAGTGAAGTGAAAGACATTTTGTCAATCCAGCCATTATAACGGAGGTAATTGTCAGTAAAGAAAGTGGGAGGGAGAAACTGTAACAAAGAAGAAGAAAATATGTGATAATAGGCCAGGATAAATGTCAATAATTAAGTCCGAGGTCGAGGGGTTTTGTAAGGGGAACGAAGAAGGGAGCGGCATATAAAGAGAAACAGCGAAGAAGAGCTTGATTTAGAGAAGAGTATTGGAGGATATATTACGGATATATATATATATATATATACAGGTATAGTGTATAATTATATATATTAACATAATGATATATTTGTAAACAAATTTAAACAATGGACACTTAAAGTCCCACACTAACATTAAATTTCAACCATAATTTGTTTAACATATAGATTAGGTTCAATATCATAAATACATGCGTATATACAGTATATCATATGCTATATTTGATAGTTCCTCCTTATAGACTGGTGGCAAAATCTGAGAACATGCCCAGAAATCACTTTAGGGGTGACGGAATGTTAGCAACTGTCACCCATGTCAGCCAGTTAATATGACCCATACTTAACATTTTAAGGTGGATGACACTTGATTTAGGCTTTCATTAATTTTTAAAATTAAAACCAAAATGACCACCCTAGCTGCCATTATGAAATTTGGCATGTGTGAACGTTTTTAGTGTATATAATGACAGAAAAAGTATTAAGATTGGTAAGATAATAATTTTCAGTTTAATAAAAATAATAACAAATAATATGGCTGCTCAATCCTACTTACCATGATTTCACACAAGGTGAAGTTATAATATGTTGAAATTAGTTGAATAGAAAGTATGAATTAATCACTTATATTCTTTCAGAATGTAGCATGTTACCTACCATGGTAATATCCTCCATAGAAATTAAAACTAAAGCTCATTCTTATATTTGCAGGATCCCAAAACTCGTGGATATGCATACCATTGTGTCATAGTTAAGATTACATCGGGGATGTTTTTAGGATAAGGTGTAGTATTTCTCGGAAAGGAAATGCATATACTGAATGTCTACATTTTCTTTGGCAGGTACCCAACCGTGATTGCTGATAATCTCTAATCTTCAAAATGGAACCTGTGGCACACATTCATACTGCAAAGAGGAGCTATGACAAGACTACTGATTGGGAACTGAGTATCGTCTGTCAAAAGAAGGAACCAAAGAAACCGACAAGAACACTTGGAGACATTGGCATTGCACGAGTCCGACAAGCTGTTGCTGTTCGTAAAAAGTACAATGACTACGCCAACTGGGATACAGTGGAGAGAATAGACAACATTGACTTTGATGAAGTTACCATGGACATCCTAAACCACAAAGATTGTTACACAACCTTTACCAGTAATCTGCATATCACACGACTCAAAGCCAAATATGAAAGCAAAACCCAATCACAACCCAATCAACTGGCAACTTCGCCAACCAAACCTGTACTGCACAGTAGAAAAACCCGCATGGATACCAATTTGTGTATATTTTGCCAACAAGTGACAAACAAAAAGACTTTCCTCGTGGCTACTTTTGACGTTTCTGACCGAATCCTACATGGAGCAGAGAAAGACTACACCATGCGATGCAGATTAGCTGGGATCAGTGATCTTGTAGCAGCCCACGTAAGATACCATCTACAATGTTATGTCCAGTTTACCGGAAAAGTGTCAAGTACGTCAAGTTCAACACAAACCCCCAAAGATATGTGCATGGAGAAAGTAGCACAGGAGGTATCAACCGGCATAGCTCAGGGCAACATTTACACTCCTCTGGATGTATGGGATCGGTACGGTCAGTTGCTTAAGGAGTTTGACATTGATGGTGGAACATACCGGCAGAATAAAACATGCTTCAAAGAGAAATTGAAGAAAATTCTTAACTGGAATCATCGACTTCGTCCCCCAGCTTGATCCTCACCAGCCACAGTTGTTATTTCCAACAGTGTCAAACCAGGTAATTATTCAGACATTGAAGAAGAAAGCTGGTGAGCTTGAAGATGACAGATCAACAAACAATCTCAAAGCAAGTCGATATTGTGATAAAGAGACTGAGGAACTTTTAGCCTTACATCACACAGCTCTGCGTATTAGAGGTGACATCAGAGCATCGCCAGGCCACCAAAACTGTGCTTCCGTGAGCAAAGCAGATGCACAGCATGTTGTTCCAGAGGGCCTCTTTATGCTGATAAGTATCCTTCTAACTGGAGACATTGATGAATCTGAAAACAACAAAGAAAGCAACAACATAAAGAGAACTGCCATGAGCATTTCCCAAGATATCGTGTATGCAGTATCAAAACGCAAAAAGCTAACACCAAAACATATCGGACTTGGAATTGTGATTCATCAGGCCACCCGCTCAAAAGCTCTGATTGAATTAATGCATCGTGCTGGCCACTGCATCAGTTATGATGAAGTCCGTCGGCTCAACGCCACACTTGAGCAACAAAACTTGGAACTCTTTGCAGAGGACAACAACACACCTATTCCAACAAATCTGGCATCAGGGGAATTTTGCCAGTATGCAGCAGACAATATCGATATCGTCGAAGAAACGTTGGATGGAATGGGCACGTTTCATGCAATACAAATGGTTGTATATCAGCGAGGACGTATTAAACAACAACCAGAACAGCTAGCTCTTGGAGAGGCAAAATCACATCAAAGTTCCTCCAGAATTTCATCAGTTGGAACAAGCACCACACCTACCATACCACGAAGAGCCATCGTTCACTGAAAATATAGATGAAACAATGTATACACCGGATCCCCTTGTAGCCAATAAAGCAACTGCAAAAGATACTTCATGGATTCTAAGTCGAATTTATGGATCAGAAAGCAATACAGTGCCTGCTTGGACGGGGTTTAACCAAGTCACAATGCAAGATGACCCTGAACTCTGCAACATAGGATACTTGCCACTGATCAATGCCCCCGCACATGAGTACAATACACTGTGGACAGTTTTGATGCGTTGCATGCGGATTTCAAATGTCATGAATTCTGGACAATCTACTGTGATAACCCTTGATCAACAACTCTACTGCAAAGCTAAGGAATTGCAATGGGCCAACCACGACCAGTGCAAAACAATCTACTTGCGCCTTAGAGGCTTCCACATAGCCACAAACTTTATGTGTGTCATTGGAAATCACTTTGCAGGTTCTGGTCTTCCTGAAGTGTGGGCAGAGAGTACCGTTTTTGGTGAAAATACTGCCCACAACAATATTTTTTTTTTTTTTTTTTAAAGAGACAATGAACGGAGGAAGGAAAAACACAGATAAAACAAAAAGGTCCATGTGCCTAAAGGCATCCTCCATTCATAAAATGTTTGTAACAACTGGATTTAAACTTTTGTAGATTGTAAGTTTGTGGAAAGCAACTCGAGGGAAGTGAATTCCAAAGAGTAGTAGTTCTAGGGATAAATTAATTTTGATAAGCAGAAGTTCTGCATTGTGGAGGAGAAAGTGTAAATTCATGGGCGCTCTCAGCTGCCCTAGTTCTACGGGGAAAGATGTGGAGAGGCGGCACAATTGAAGCAAGTTCCTCGGAACAATTGCTGTGAAAATATCTGTAGAATAATGCAAGGGATGCAACGTTTCTTCGTATGGATAATGTAGGAAGGTCCTGTGTGATTGCAGGGTTATTGATTAATCTAATAGCTTTATTTTGAATTTTGTCCAAGTGCCTCAATGCAACCACTCCACTTCCACTCCACAGAGGTGAACAGTAATCCATCTGAGAACGCACATGACTTTTATATATTACGGCCAACTGCTCGTCAGTGAAGAATTCTCGAACTCTGTACAGGAGTCCCAGTTTTTTAGAGGCATTCTTAGCAATGCTTCTAACATAATGTGTCCAGCTCAAGTTAGTAGTTAATGTTACACTGAGAATGTCAATACTAGGGGAAGTGGGAATATTTACATCATTAAAAAATATATGGGAGTCGGTGAGATTCTGTCGGTTAGAAAATTGAATGTACTTGGTTTTCTGTGCATTAAAGGAAACTAGATTCTTTTGTCCCCATTCATTAATTCTAGAAAGGTCCTGGTTCAGAGAAATTGCAGTGTTTATTTTTGAATTTATAAGATCGGGTTGGGTGAAAAAATTGGTAAATGTGAAGGAACTGTGGAGTGTTGAGTCATCTGCGTAGGAATGTATTGGATTATGAGTGGTAGATATGAGATCATTGATATGAATGAGGAACAGAGTTGGGGCCAAAACTGATCCCTGGGAAACACCAGCATTTATTGAGTGAAATTGAGAATAAAGGCCATCTACCATTACACGTATATTTTTGTTATGAAGATAAGAAGAAATTAGTGGAACTAATGATGCAAGGGCGTAGTGTGACATCTTCGACAATAAGGATTGATGCCAGACTCTATCAAATGCCTTTGATATATCCAGTGCTATTGTATGTGTTTCACCATGTTGGTCTGTAGCTTGGTTGATTTGATGCGTAAGAAGGCAAAGAATGTCTGCAGTTGATCGACATCGTCTAAAACCATATTGCCTATCACTGATTAATTTATTATTCTCAAGATGCTTAATTATGTGATTATTTAATATAATTTCAAAGACTTTACCAAGAGTGGAAGTTATAGCTATTGGTCTGTAGTTTGATGGATCTGAAGAGGCACCTTTTTTAGGAACTGGATGGATGTTTGCTTCTTTCCAGGGTACTGGGAAGCATGAGGTATGAGTACACAGACGGACATTTTTTGCCAATACAGGAGCGAGCACCAAGGAGCAATTCTTAAGTACTATTGGAGGAATTTCATCTGGACCAGGAGCCTTATCTACTGAGAGATTCTGCAAAATAGTTTTGACATGTCTGGTGTGGATCTTAAGTGAGGGAATTTCAGGCGAATTAAAATTAAGTACAGGGACATCTTGATTTATTTCATCTAAGGTTGAGTTGGTGGAGAAAATATCCGCAAGAAGGTTAGCTATACCTCGTGGGTCACTTACAAGATTGCAAGTCGGAGATTTTAATGGTGGAATGGATGAAGCAGTAGTGAAGTTGGATTTGAATGAGTTAAGAGTAGACCAAAATATGCAAGGAAAGTCATACAACCGAGCTATTCGCGCACACAAACTCACTTTTGAGGCTGTCTGGAAAATCTTATGGCCAACGTTCATCTCCTGGGCTGCAGATCACGAAACGAACGAAGATGATCTCAAAGTACTGATGTGCCAAGTTGTGGAGTCCTTGGAAGAGCATGACAGTGTTAACATTACTGCTGACAGATTGAAGGAACTGGAGGAGTTAGTTCAGAACCCAAATATCGTCAACCTGTTAGACCAATTCGAAACAACACAAGCACCTACGACGCAATTTTGGATCACTTACATGAAGATGGTATCAATCCTGTAGCAGTTCATCAGGGCAGAGCGTAGTGGGGATTGGAACCTGCACAAGTCAGCATTCGCAGCCATGCTGCCATGGTTTGCCCAATACGACCATACTAACTGTACTCGCTGGGGGCTGGTCTATCTTGCTAATGCCATGTAGCTGGAATCGTCACACCCTGACATCTACAGAGAATTTCTTGCTGGGAACTTCGTGGTGAAGACAAGGCACAACCCTTTCAATCAACTCTCTACAGACCAAGCCTTGGAACATGTCAACAAGCTGGGAAAAGTAGCTGGTGGTTTGGTTCGAATCACAAGATCAGAAGGAGCAAGAGATCTCTGGTGCTTAACGTTCAATGAACGCAGTTGAATCGTTGCAGAAACAAGTGACATGTTTGATATTCACACAGAAGATGATGACTACTTCCCGACTGCTCTGAAAGAAGTAGGACCATCAAGGATACGACGTGATAAAGAGGATGTCCAAAAGATTGTCGATCAATTAAACAGGTTTGGCATCTTTCGACATGAAAATCCAAATGTTGTTTGCTTGGCCACTCGAGATGTTGCTCTACAGCATACCACCGAATCTCTTGTGACAGCGCATTCCCGAGGTCAAGAGAAATGACGTGAATTCGTTCAGTTACGTCTCATCAGAAAAGATTTGGGATTTCATGACAAACTTAAGCAATTAAAAAGTCCAACACTGAAAACAAAGTATCAAGTACAGATCAAGGACTTGTCACACAAAGAAAAATCTGTCAAAGCAGACCGAAACCTGTTTCAACGCTTGCTCATTTCAAAAGACGCTGGCCGCCATGTTGACCTTAAGAAAATCCTTTCCCATGAATTGTCACCAGTGCCACTCTCCCTGGCAGACACATCGAGAGCACTACGATAAACTAGCAAGGCAGTTCTTGGACACATTCTTCAGTCAGCTGCAACTGTAGAAAATCAACTTCCACGCACGAATCTCAAATCATGCGTGATAATTGATGGACAAGGTCTTGTTCAAGCAATTGGTAAGCCAGCAAATGCCAGAAACTTTGGACAGCTGGCAGATGTGTTTGCAACATCAGTATTCAGCCACTTCAATGAGACATGTTCTCGAGTTGACGTTGTTTTTGACCGTTATGAAGCCAGTACCATCAAGGATGCAACACAAATTCAACGGACAGGGAAAAACAGACCAATCCGTCGAAAAATTGAGAATGCAGATGTCCCCTTACCTGTTAACTGGAATCAATTCATTGATCACCCTGAAAACAAACAGGACTTGGAATTTTTTTTTAGTTTGGAGATCATGAGTCGAGCAAAGTCAACTTTGCAGAACTGTGACATTGTAACAGCTGGAGGATCCCATGATAGAACAGCAGCTATGTCATCTCTGGGAACCGATGTCAGTGCATTCAGATCCAATCATGATGAGGCAGACACTCGAATAATTCTGCATGCCAGAACATTAGCAGCACAAGGGTATCAACGAATTGTTGTCAACTCAAGAGACACTGATGTTCTTGTACTGTTGGTGCACTTTGCAAACCAGCTTTCCCCTGAAGTGTGGTTTCGGACTGGCACAGCAAAGCAACGTATGTATGTTGCTGTACACCATAGACATTAATCAAGCCCTCTGCAATACTCTTCCAGCCTTCCACGCACTAACTGGGTGTGACACAGTAAGTCAATTGTCTGGTACTGGGAAAACAACTGCCTGGAAGGTATTCATAAAGCACTTCTCACTGCTGGACGACCTTGGACATGGGACTGTCAGTGATGAAACACTGCGCAAAGTTGAAGAGTTCATCTGCAGATTAAACTCAGAAAATGACACACAGATCAACGATGTTCGTTTCAAGCTATTCAACAAAGGTGCAAAGGACATTGACAAATTGCCACCAACCCAGTCTTTTCTACAACAGCACATCAGGTGAGCACACCACCAGTGTTTTGTGTGGCATTCGTCACTGGTTGCACAACCAGACATCCCATCCCCTGTTGGGAATGGCTGGTACAAAGATCCTTCCACAGAACAAATACTGCCTCAGCTAATGACTGAAGAACCATTTCCCATTGAGTACCTTCAACTAACGCAATGCCAGTGTAAAACCTGTCACTCGACCAGATGTCGATGCCGTTCAAAGCAGCTGCGATGCACTGCTGGTTGTGGCTGTAGCGATGAAGCTTGTCGGAATCCTTTTAATATAAATTACCAAGAGGACTCAAATTAAATGATGCTTTGTAACAGGTTTTTCTTTGTCTTTTTATCTTTGTTTTATAGAAGATTACAGATGATTCAATCATATGTTTATATGTTCTTGTATTTTGCAATCGTAAAAGGGGGAAAAAATTATAATTTATTTGATATATATATATATATATATATATATACAGTATATACCGGTATATATATATATATATATATATATATATATATATATATATATATATATATATATATAAATCAAGAGGGAAATATTATCTTACCAAACTTAATACTTTTTCTGTCATTATATACACTAAAAACGTTCACACATGCCAAATTTCATAATGGTAGCTTGCACAGAAACAAAGATATGGTGATTTAGTGAAATTCGCCAGCTGCAGCTAGGGTGGTCATTTTGTTTTTCATTTTAAAAATTAATGAAAGCCTAAATCAAGTGTTATCCACCTTAAAAGTGTTAAGTATGGCTCATATTAACTGGCTGACATGGGTGACAGCTGCTAACATTCCGTCACCCCTTATGTGAAAATCTGAATTTTTGCCACCGGTCTATTAACCCGGGAGCTGCGGGGAGACTCTTAAGAGTTCCCCCGGCGCACTGCGGGGAGACTCTTAAGAGTCAGAGAAAATAAAAATCAACTTTTGACATCGAAAAAAAAATATTTTTTTATATTTTTTTTTTTTATTTTTTATTTTTTTTGGCCCCTGGGCCATGCAAAATCTCAGTCCTCTACCTCCCCTCCTTCCCCACTTTCCTCCTCTCCTTCAGTTATCACCTATTTTCCCTGTTATTCCCTTATTCTGAGGTATATTTTCGTGCTAACATTAGAAATCCGATTGGAGGGTGTGGTCATCACTGATAGCAAGCGAGTGCAAGAGAGAGAGAGAGAGTATCGATCGACTGTGTCTCAGTGACCTTGGGGGAAATTGGCGGGAAAGCAGATTGCCTCACCCATACATTATACAACTCGCGGGCTATATCTCCGATTTTGACCATCCAAACGCTGTTTTCACTCGTTTTATTGTTGTTTCAGGTTAATACCTTTATAATCAACCCATAATAGGCACATATGGATAAGTATTAATGCTATTAATGGCACAATGAATATTTTAGTGACGGAAACACCTCAAATACGTCAGCACAGGGGGACGTTTCCAATTACCCCCATGCGCACTTCAGAGGTTAAACACGGATTAATAATATAATAGTGACAACTCGAGGACAAGGCTCCTCTGTTAACATCATGGCTAAGGACTCAATATATGTGTGCCTAATACCTATAATAAAATTATTAGCTATTAATGGAAAAGTGGGCATGGAAGTTCTGTAAATGAGTTTGTAAAACATTAGTTTCAAGTTACCCCTTTCTGGGAATTACTATAGGATGGAATCATAACTGCACATTGATCCATGACATCAAAACGAAGTTGATAATTTGATATATATACTTGAAGTGCAATAAATAAATTATCATATTAATTAACCCGGCAAGTGCGGATCCACTAATATAAGGTTTTACTGGTGCGCTGCAGAACCCCTTATATAATCCCAGGCCTAATTTTTTTTTTAAACCAGCCCAGTATCAATTGATGTTTTTTTTTTTTTTTTTTTTTTTATTATTGCCCCTTGGCCATGCCAAATATCACTCCTCCACATCCCCTCCTTCCCCCCTTTACCCCCCCCCCCTTCAATTATCACCTATTTTCTCTCTTATTCCCTTATTTCGGCGGTATATTTCGTGCTATCAATAGCGAGTCATAAGCAAGCTATGCTTGTATGTGTTACCAAGCGAATGAAAGAGAGCGAGAGGGACAACTACACGACAGTGTCTCTCCAGACGTCGTGAGGGGTGGATGTTGGCAGGCTGGCTGGCACTCGATGATTATAACTCTCGCTCTCATTTCGCGATTTTGACCAGCCAAACGCTGTTTCCACTTGTTTTATGGTTGTAAGAGGTTAATATATTCATAATCAACGTAAAATAGGCGCATATGGATAAGTATTAACCCTTGTTTAGCGGGGGATTTTGGGCTATTTTGGGCATATTCAGGTCCTCCTGAATGATCAATCAAGTATTTGCATGAAAGAAATCTATTCAGCAAAGAACTAGGCGCTAAAAGCTTCAAAATGAGACCAAAACGAGCTACGTAGCACTCGTCATTCTCACACAGTGGTACCACTAACATGGGAGTTTAGCGTATAGCGGCATATTTTTTCCCGCTACGCTCACTACTGGCAACACTGCCGGCCTCTCGAGAACAGAGGGAGCCTCCGTGAGTCAGTGGGCGGCGGTAAGCCCTGGGTGTTGGACGTGTGGCCTGCTGCGCTCCCGGCCATTTGCACTCGGTTTTAACTCTTTAAAAGCCTTAATAATGCTCCTAACTTGCTGCAAATTGGAGCCCGACTTAACCCTCCTCTAGCGGGTGCTCTGTGGCCGTTTTGGGCCTTTCTGGGCCGTTCTGACTGCTATATCAACCATCAGTATGAAAGGAACTGTATTGCGCCGAAAACTAGGTGGAAATCGCTACACAATGACGCCACATACAGCTACGTAGCACTCGTGGAGCACTGACAGTGTTACCTCGAAGATGGAAGTTTAGCAGATTTTGCTACCTTGCTCACTTTTAGCGAACTATTGGTTACACTGTCATCCTCACGCGCGGTGGGGGAACTGGAGTTAGTGTGGGCCGGGAGGCCACAGATGTCGGACGTATGGATCATTACTATCCCACCCATTTTCACTCGATTTCCACCCTTTTTTCACCCGTTTTTTGCCAGTTTTTTCAACACGACTTAAGTGGTGAGCCGCTTTTTAAGGGTTAAGGCAGGCCCCGCTACAAATGGGTTAATGATATTTATGGTACGATGACGATTTGAGTGAAGGAAACAGTCTAAATACCTCCGCACAGGGAGGGGTGGCCACTATCCCACCCTACGCACTTAAGAGGTTAACATAACACATATTTCTTCTATGTACAAGAAGCAGACAAAAGGCAAAGCTGCCTGTAATTAGTGTTCTCAAAATAGAAAAAAGTGACAGAGAGCATTAGAGTGAAAATGTCTGGACATGCCGAGGTTTGACGCAACTTAAGTTGTCGGGTGAGGGAAGGATATATTGAGGAAAAGAGTTCCAGGGTTTACATGCTGAGTGGAAGAAAGGCTGGAAATCTCAACTCATTCTTGGGTTAAAGAGTTGGACTAAATAGGGATGGGAATGTGTTGAAGGGTGCGTGCCACCTACTCACTGTAAGGGAGGAGGTATACACCGAGAAAGCTCAGAAGAAGACTGCTTATAGAGGCAGAAGAAATAGAGAGATGCAACATTCCGGTGTGTAGAGAGATAATGTAGAGAAGTAGTAAGAAGAGGTGAGTTGATGAGACGACATGCTTTTGATTGTACCCTATCAAGAAGTGCGGTATGGGTGGAACCTCCCCACACATGTGAACAATACTCGATACATGGGCACACTGTGCCTATGTACAGAGCAAGAAACTGTGCAGGGGTGAAGAACCGCTGAAGACAGTTGAGCATACCCAACTTCTGGAAATCTGTTTTATCAAGAATTGTAATATGGTCTTTCCAAGAAAGGTCACGTGAAAAAGAGACACCAAAAATATTGAGAGAAGACGAAGGGTTGATTTGATTGTTGTTGAATAGTAAGGTATAGAAAAATAGGTTTTGGAAGTATTGAAAGCAACATGGTTATCTCTGCCCCAATTGGAAATAGTTGATAGAACAGAAGTTAGGTGTGATTTAGCGTTATTGCATTTGAAGTGACTGCAACGAGGGATGCTGTGGAAAGCTAATTGACTGCCATGAAGTGTAAGGTAGAGTTATTGGCATATGAGTGGATAGGACTAGAGGTACAGTTGAGAAGATCATTAATGAATAATAATAGTAGAACTGGGGATAGGACAGAAATGCAAGAAACCACCAAAGTTAATAGGCTTAGGAAGTGAGCGATGGTTGTCCATAACCATAGCTTTGGAATGGTAAGAAAGGTAACATAAGATAAAGGCACATAAAGAGCGATAGAAACTGAAGAATGGTAGTTTAGAACCAAGGGATATGTGCCAGACTCTATCGAATGCCTTAGATATGTCAAGCACAATAGAAAAGGTCTCGCTGGAAATCCCGAAAGTAGTATGACCACGAGTTAGTAAGATAACAAAGGAGATCGGCAGTACAGCAGTCCTCATGCAAGCCATACTGGCGACTCGAAAGTATATTATGGGAAAACAATGCTTAAGAAATATTAATTAGAGAATAGATTACAAAACTTTAGATGTGCAAGATATGAGAACAAGTGGATGTTATTTGCAAAGTTGAGAGGGGCCACTCTTCTTCAGGACCGGTTGAACGAAAGCAAACTTACAGCAAGAAGGGAAGATATTAGAGAAAAGACAGACAGAAAAACTTGTCTAGGCAGGGAGTCAGCGCGGAAGAACAGTTTTTTAGTACAATAGGAGGAACACCATCAGATCTGTATTAGTATTATTCTGCACTTAGTATTATGCCTAGAGAGAGCAGAAAGTACATCCTTAGATGAGATTAAGATATTAGACATAAGTTAGAAGAAGGGGATGGAGAGTGAGGAATAGCACCAGAATCATCCAAGATAGAGTTTTTAGTAAATGGTTAAGCAAAGAATTCAGCTTTGTCAGAGGAAAACGTGCTGGTTGTGCCATCGGAGTGGGAAAGTGGAGGGAAAGACATGTAAGTAAAATTGTTGCAGAGGTTTTTGGCTTGATACTAGAAAGCCTGGAAAGAGCTAAAGTTAGAAATGTCAATGCATTTATTGTTGATGAAATATTGAATGGCAAGTTGAAGAACAGATTTGGCTTTATTCTGGGTAGAAACATATAGAGTATGAAGTTCTTAAATTTGAAGGTGATGGTACTGTTTGAATCCTTCTTCCTTAGAACAGCAGTAGAACAAGCGTAAGAAAATCTAGAATTTTTGCATTAGATAGAGAAATAAGAAAATGGATTGTATGCCTCATTCCCCAAGATGATTACCTCAGTAATGCATTGGGCATACTCTGAAGGTCTCTGGCTCTGGAAGCAAAATCAATTCCAATGGAAATTAAAGAAGTACTACATAAGAGTCTGCAGTGCTAAAGTAACAAAAACGCTGCCGGCTGGAAGGATCAGAAGGCTGCTCTGGAGAGATAGGACAGGCAACAGAGATATACAGTAGTTATGATTGGAGGAGATCAGCGGAGAGAAAAGATTTGCAGTGTAAGTTGGAGGATTAGAGATTGGAAATAAGATGATGATTTTGGGCCGATCGCCGAGGCGGTCAGGGACACAAGTAAAAAGATGTAAGCTTGTACAATGGTTGGTCAGTGAAATTGTTATATCAGGTTTTTACTGGGGTTGTATTGACTAATTAGGTAGGTTCTTACTTGACTGGGAAAAAGGAGACCAACACAAACACAATTACGAAGGCAATAGAGGATAATAAAACACAGAGTACAAACATAGATTATAGATCTTTGTCAGGTTCCGACAGTCTTTGAAGGTGTGGCTGCGTTAAATTCCTGATGACGTCCTGGACCGTGGTGGTGGTCCTGAAGTGTGAGGGTTGCAAAGTTGACGAAGACTTCCTTGGGGTCTTCTGAAGATCTGGAGGGTTGAGGTCTTATAGGGATACGAGCCGTTTCACCAGTGTCTTACGCCCTCCACTACGAGTCCTTGACCTTGACTTCCTAAAGGAATCTTTGAAAGAACTTTGATGTTAGATCTGGGGTTTATACGAGTACGAGCCGTTTCACCAGTGGCTTACGCTCTCGTATCGCGGAATTAAGTAGGGAGTTGTTTCACCAGTGTCTTACACCCTCCACTGCGAGTCTCTAACCCAGACTTCCTACAGGAGTGTCTGGAAGAACATTGATGTTGGATCTTGGGTTTAACGAGTACGAGCCATTTCACCAGTGTCTTACGCGCCTGGTGTGTTGGTTTCTATGCACGGATTTTTCATCATGACATCTTGACGGTTTATCTTGATTTGGTGTATCATCAGTAGGTGCCATTCTCACAGATAAGTTCTTTGCTGGGGTTGGGGGGAAGTGCCTGAGTGATGCAGGCGACCCAAGCGAAGCGTGGTGAGGAGTCGCTTGTGCCTTCTTGGCGTGGTGGCAGTGGTTGTTGGTGTCTGCAGGGCCTCGTCTCTGTGATTTGTCTCCTTTGTGCTTTTCTTCCCTATCTCACTCTGTTCCCCGGGGTAATAGCCATGGCCTCGTGGCTGGACTTGGAAGATCCAGATGACGCCCTGGCGGGAGAAGCTTTTATGGCTTTCCAAGTATTTCCACCATGTGTGGGAGCGGTTGTCCGCTGGTCTGTTGGTGTTAGTATGCACGGTAAGATAGGAGGTCTGATTCATGTATTCCAGGCCCATTTCCAATTCATCCTGGAATCTGATGGTGGATAAGGGGCCGGTTTCTTTGCTCCACTTCAACTTTTTGATGAAGGGGCAACCAGGGTTGCTGTAGGAGCCGGAGTCGTGTAGGGGAGCCTTGACTGGGGAATACATGGTGTGAAGGCTAGGCAGGGCGTCACATGGAGGTGTTGTGCAGGTGGTGGCTGGAGGAAAAGTGATGGTTTGTTGTCTGACAGATCCTGTCTTAAAGCCACTTGAGGACGCAAAAGTATCCTTTGACCTCACTGGTGAGTTGATCTGGCGGTTGTTGATGGTAAAGGTTGAGTGAGTTGTGCTTCTTGTACTCACTATTCAGAGTGCTGGTGCCCTAAAAAGAGGGTGAGGCGATAGGAGGGTATGAGAGAGTAGAGAAGAAGGTGAAGAGCTAGGAGATGGTGAACATTTTTGAGAAAAACGAGTGGGGGTTTTTGAGAGACGGCCTGATCTTGTGCGAACAGGTAAGGGATGAGAAGAGAAGGAAGGTGATAATGGTGAGGTAGGCATGCAAGGCGGTGGTGGGGTGGGGAAGGGGAAGGTAGGAGGGGGGGGGGTTGCGGGGATAGGCCTAGGGTTGGGAGTGCGGGGTGGGGGGGGGGGTGGAGAGAAAGAAGGTGAGAGGATGATGTGATCGAAGACGGAAGATTTGGGTGGGCTTGGGGATCTGCTCGAGGGGTAGGGGTGAGGCGAGGCGGCGGGGAATGAATGGGCGGGTAAAAGAGGGGGAAGAAGTAGAGTGTGAGGAAGAAGATAGTGTGGGGGAAGTAGGGTTTTGTGTGCGAGTGGAAGAAGGGGTGGCGGGTGAAGGTTGTGAGGGTTGAGAAGGTGGGATGAGGGTGCTGACGAAGGGGGTAAAGTAGAGGAAGGTGAGGGTTTGTGAGTGACGGTAGGTTGAAAACGTTTGAGTTTAGAAGGTGAGGTTATCAAAGGACGTCGGGGTATGGCCCGGCGAGGAAGGGTGAGATGAGAGTGAAGACGCAGAGAATATTTTGTGCGAGGGGAAATTGAAGAAGGGGGAAGGCGTCTGGGAAGAGAATGATCTGTGGGGTGTTGACGAGGAGGTAGGAAAGAAGGGTAAGCTGGAGAAGGTGAAAAAGAAGGGGAGAGAGGTGGTGATGGAGGGGGTCTAGAGGGATGAGGTGATGGTGGAGAAGGTGAGGGGGTTGGAACTCATGGTGGGTCTGGCGGCGAGGTAAGTCGAGCTGTGGCGTTGTCGACGAAGTAGGGTTCTGTGGGGGCACCAACTTGTCCCCTTACATAGTCAGAGAACGGTAAATCCTCACGAAGCGGTTTCGGTAAACCGGAGACTCTCCGTGATAATTCACGATAATCTGATATGGGTTGGGGACCTTCATGACTTTGTAGGGGCCAACGTACTTGGTGCCTAGCTTGTTGGAGAAAGGTAATTTGGCCACCATGACCTGGTCGTCCACGGCATAGGGGCTCTGCGGGTGTGTGGTGTCTTGGGTTACGACCTGGCAGATTTGTGTGGAGAAAGTTTTTTAGGTGTTATAGAGGGTCGGTGGAAACGTTGGAGTGTCTAGGTGATTTCACCAAATTGTGGAAGGGCAGCAGCAGGGGTGCCACACCATATAGTCTTTCGTAGGGGGTGATGCCATCTTCTCTAGGGAACGAATTCATCCCCCACTGAATAATTTTGACCTGGGCAGGCCAATCTTTGTGATTGAAGGGCGATGAGGCGAGTTCTGATCTAATTGTTGATCATTTTGTGGCTCCTCTCGTAAACAGAGTTTCCTTGTGGCCAGTAAGGGGACGAGTGTGATACCTTGATGCCACAGATGTTGGAGAAGTGTTCCCAGACTTGGCCAGAGAATTCGGGGACATTATCGGAGAGTAGAAATGTAGGGAGGCCAAAGTTGGCAAATACTTCGGTGGCGAGGACTTCCGCTACTGTTAAGGCGCTGTGTTCCTTGATGGAGCACATGACTAAGAAACGGGAGTACACGTCCATGATAATTACCACATATCTCTTTCCCTGTTTGAGGGGAAAAGGGCCCATCACATCTAGAGACAGGATTTGCCATGGTTGAATGGCTGTTAATTTGCCAGCTGGTCCAGGAGTTCTGGTCCTATCCTTTCCTAGGCCGCATGGTCTGCAGGCTTCGGCGACTCTCTTAGCTATGGTGGAAGGGCTGACGGTCCAGTATATTTGTTGAAATACTTGTAACATTTTTTTTTGTCCCAGGTGGATGCCATTTCCCTCATGAATGATGAGGAAAATGTCTTGAGGCGTCTGGAGATCAACAGCTATGTGGCCAAACTCTGTATACAGTCGATCCACGATCCGATGTAGATGTTAAAAGATGTCCTTGGGAATCTATTTTGGCTTTAATTCAGTTAACCATGAAGTAAACAGGGTGGGTTTGTCGTTTTCTTTGACTTGGCCCGGGTGAGTTTTCTGCGATGGTGTGTTTGGAAGGGTCACTAAACTGTTTAGTTGGATGAGGCCTTGTATATCTGCACTGGTGACGAGTAAACGGGAGAGAGCATCGGCGTTGGTGTGGAGTTTTCCTGGTCTGCAATGGATCTCAAAATCAAATTCCTCCAGGGTTTCCCGCCAACGAATGAGGAGGGCACAGGTGGTTTTGGATCACCGTAACCATTGCAAGGATTGGTTGTTGTTGTTGTTGTTGTCGTTCCCTAAGCTGCTTGGCCGAACAGCCCCGAGTCCCTAAGAAAGGCCATGGCCACGGTTGGGCTTTCCCACAGAGCTCTCAAGGAGTGTAGATTGTGTTGTTGGCGTATATGATTGTGTGAAATGCAGTCTTCTATGATGTACAAAGGAAATCAAGCAACAACAGGTCTAGTGACCCTTCTAGGCTGCTTGTCCTCCAAAACACTGAGGATCAAGTGTCCAAACAGTGGTTTAGAGTGGGTAAGGGAACATTGGAAAGGGAACTAATGTCCGTGGCAGGATTAGGAAGTTAGTAGGGGACAGAAGGGTTAGTAACTGAGGGGAGGATAAAATAAAGTTATTCATTTACAAACGCAGTCAGTCGCGGGTTTGATGCGAGATATTTGTCTAGGCGGAGTTTAAATGAATCAACGGTGCTGCAGCCTATAACGTCTTGGGGAAGCCCATTCCACAAGTTGACAACTCGATTGAAGAAGAAATTCTTAGATTCGTGTGAGTTAAAAGATTTACCAATAATTTTGCAACCGTTTCCCCGCGTGTAATTAGATTGGTCGATAGTGAAGTACTTACTACAGTTCATATTGTCGATGCCTTTGATGTGTTTAATGGTATGGGCCCAGGTGCTGTGTTACATCCCAGGCAGGTGTCGTCCAGTCTCTTCTGATAGCTCAGAAGAGCTGGATGGGGCCCGCATCTCAGCCTGGCCAGGTGGACTCTGTCCTTGCGAGGAAGGGAGGACTCTGAAGGATGGATTTCGGGAGGATGTGCCTGCAGCTGTGTGTTGTCTATGAGTGATTGGATGGAACGGCGAGATATATGAGTATGGATGTGCTTCTGGAAGCTGGTTTGGGGTGGGCAGGGAGGGAGAGAAGATAGTATTTGTGTGTGATAGCGTGTGCTGGGTGTTGTTTTAACATTTCTTGGTGTCTGTGGATGTGTTGCCATGTAGTGTAGTGGGTGGTGTTGGTTCGTGGATGCTGCTGCCAGGAATTGAGTGCCTCTCATGTCCAGATGGTCTTTGACTTTGAGGACTTTGTTTTCTTGATGTGTTGATCTGTAGGTGAAGTAGCTGTGCAGCCTGTGATGATCTTTAGGGCTTTATTTTGAATAGTCTGTAAGGTCTTGTGATGTGTTTCAGGTAGATTAGAAGCCCAGGCAGGGCTTGCATATTCCATCACTGACCTTATGTATTGTTTGTAAACTGTGGTGGTGCTTTCTTTGTTGTGTCCAAATTTTGTGTGGGCAAGTGACCTGAGGGCATTGTTGTTGTTGTTGTTGTTTTCTAAGCTGCCTGGCCGAACAGCCCCGAGTCCCTAAGGAAGACCATGGCCACGGTCGAGCTTTCCCACAGGAGCTCTCAAGGAGTGTAGATTGTGTTGTTGGCGTAAGTGGTTGTGTGAAATGCAGTCTTCTATGATGTGTTTAATAGTATGGGGTGCAGTGTTACAACCTGGGCAGGAGTCGACGATGGAGTCATCCAGTCTCTTCTGATAGCTCAGAAGGGCTGGATGGTGTCTGCATCTCAGCCTGGCCAGGTGGACTCTGTCCTCGCGAGGAAGGAAGGATTCAGAAGGATGGATTTCGGGAGGTCGTGCCTGCAGCTGCGTGTTGTTTATGAGTGAGTGGATGGAACGGCGAGATATATGAGTATGGATGTGCTTCTGGAAGCTGGTTTGGGGTGGGCAGGGAGAGAAGATAGTATTTGTGTGTGATAGCGTGTGCTGGGTGTTGTTTTAACATTTCTTGGTGTCTGTGGATGTGTTGCCATGTAGTGTAGTGGGTGGTGTTGGTTCGTGGAGGCTGCTGCCAGGAATTGAGTGCCTCTCATGTCCAGATGGTCTTTGACTTTGAGGACTTTGTTTTCTTGATGTAGTTGATCTGTAGGTGAAGTAGCCGTGCAGCCTGTGATGATTTTTAGGGCTTTATTTTGAATAGTCTGTAAGGTCTTATGATATGTTTCTGCTAGGTTAGAAGCCCAGGCCGGGCTTGCGTATTCCATCATTGATCTTATGTATTGTTGTAAACTGTGGTGGTGGTTTCTTTGTTGTGTCCAAATTTTATGTGGGCAAGTGACCTAAGGGCATTAAGTCTGGGTATCATTTTTTTGTTAATGTATGATGTTTGAATGTCATTTGAGTATCATATGTTACTCCTAGGATTTTGGGTGAGTGTGTGTGTGTTAGGGGTATGTTGTTTATGGTGAGTTGCGGGGAGTATGCGTGATCTCCTGTCCAGCTTGTGAGGAGGGTTGCAGTGGATTTGGCTGGGGCTAAATTAAGTCTGTTTGTAGTGCACCAGTCATGTAATGTGTTGAGATAGGGTTGAAGGAGATCTGTTGCTGTGCCTGGGTCTTGGTGTGTGCATGTGAGTGTTATGTCGTCTGCATAGGAGGCTATGTTTATTTGGGGTGTATTGGGTGAATTTATATCATGCATATACAGATTAAAGAGTGAAGGTGACATGACGGATCCTTGCGGGACTCCGTTTGGGAAATTTCTGATGCTAGATGACTGGCTGGCAAAGGATACGTGTGCACATCTACCTGCTAGGAAGGTGGCCAGCCACCTTTTTGTGTTGTTGTGCATGTTTGTGTTGTAAATTTTGTTTGTTAGGTTGTGGCGGGGGAAGGCATCGAAGGCTTTACTAATGTTGAGTGTGGCAAGTAGTGATCTGTGTGGTCTGGCTGAGTTGATGCCGTCAAAAGCTCTTTGTGTAAGGTCTGTAAGAAGAGTGTTTGTGGAGTACAGTGGCCTGAAGCCATGTTGTGTTAGAGCTAGGGGTAAGGCGTGTGTAATTAGTTGTAGTACAAGGCATTCTATGACTTTGGAGGGGGTGCAGAGGAGTGTGATAGGGCGGTGTGAGGAGGGTAGCGTGGGGTCTTTGTTGGGTTTGGGGAAAGTTATGATGATACCATGCTTCCAGATGTCTGGTATTGTGTTGTGTGAATAACTGTAGATTGATATGTTAGTGAGTGCTTGTATGCCTTGTGGTCCCAGGTGTCTGAGGTGTATGTTGCTTATGTTGTCTAGGCCACAGGCGGGTGAGTGCTTGAGATTGTTAATGATGTGCTTTGTCTGGTGTGACGTTAACCACTCCGTTAGAACCACATGGCTTGTCCTACAGTGACTCGCTAGGTCGCCAGGGCAGTGGATGGGGCTACAGTTTGTGTATTAGAGTGTGCTTTATTTCATATGAAAGCTTGTGTCATGGGCAGTCCAGAAAGGCTCTTTGTTTTCGCCCATGTCAAGGCTTTATATATTTAATTGTAAAGTATATGTTTTATCATTAACTAGTAATGATGGGATCTGGGAGAGAGAGAGGGAGTAGAACAGAGTGAGAGTGGGCGCGCAGTGTTTTTTGTCCCGCTCGATGACGTCACGGCTGGCTGCCTCGCGGGGGTTGGTGGAGAGAGGCCCTTACCATGCTGTAAGCTTTGCTAGTGGTTAGATGACTTGTAACCGCTGTTTTCCCACGTGGCTCGAGCTAGTGCGAGTATATATACAGTTCCTCGCCACTCTCTCCCTCAGATCTGGTTTCTAGAACACACCCATTTTTTTTCCCTTGCTATCTGTCCCCGCTCCGTACCTGAGAATCTTTTCCTCTGCCTATCTCTCTCATTTTCCATATCCTTCACCACCTTTTATTAATATTATACCCCCTCTGGTTAACTCTGCAAAATCAGCTTCATGCTGGCCAGTTGTATTGTGCGTTAAGGTCTGATATAACCTATGTATGTTTAGTTGTTAAGATAAGTGGATCACGAAGCATTGGTTGGCTTTCATATTACTGCTTCCTTTAATTATTAGTGTTCTGCTGGATTAGATAATGCTAGACTGGGAGTCTGATATTATAAGGTATTGTTTCCTATGAGTGCTGGCTTTAGTTAAAAGCGGCACGACATACCTGAGAACTGGAGTTGATTGAGTAAATTCTAGTCTGTGTGCCATTGAGAATAGAGCATGCACGAATGAGGGCTTTTTGCCTATACCATTCTGCACTGTTCTAGTCTCGATTGTTTGTCTTTGAGGTACGCCAGGAGAACGCTTAATACTTCGGTATTAAGGTTTCTCAAGAGAGCTACCCTTCCCTATAACGTAATATTTGACGCACAGACTTGAGATTTGCACTAGGCTATGCAGCATGCCATGCGCACCAGTATATCGTATCATTGACTCTAGCTAGACTTTATCAATCATAGTAGACATTAAGTATATTAAACCAATTACTCTTTTTATGCATACCCGTTTATGATTACACAAGCATTTCGCAGCCTAGTTTGATGTAGTGAGACACAAACGACTTAGGCTCTTTTTGTTGATAGGAATACTGCATTGTCGTGGCGATTATTATTATTGTTGTTGTCTTTAGGATATTCTTGGCTCCGACGGCATTATATATATTCTGCCTTTTTGTGTGCATAGCCTGCACGAGCATTGTTCCACTGCCTGCCTTTTTGGGTTCCATTTCCGATACGAGCATCTTTATAGCATCTAACATTTAAAGAAGATTCCTTGTTAGTGTTGAAGGACTTTAGTGCACTTTCTTTCATGCAGGAGTGCCTGACATTTATTGATTAAAGTAACGTAAGCTGTAACTTCTCTTACCACCTTACTTTGCATACCATAACCAAGCACCTTCGGTTATAGGTAGTAATAGGCTGTTTTCACATAACATTAAGCCTAGAGTAGACGCACATTTATTGAGAGTTTGATAGCCTATTATTGCATATAGAACTCTGTAGAGTATTTGTGTTCTTTGTTCACTGGGAATATACATCAGAGGTTGGAGCTAGCGCTTTCCGTTGTAACATTTATGCCATTACTAGTCCAATGAATAAGAGCCCTGATATATTTGAACCCCAGTCGTAACAAATGGCGACCTTACCTAGGATTTGGTGAACCTACATTTATTAAGCAGGGAACATTTGTTGTTTTGGGGAATATTTTGCGGGGATCAGCAAGAATATTTTTTTTTTTGCAACATAGTATAGCCCTTGAGTATTTCCGAGAATTTTTGTGTGTATTGAGGTATAAGAGTTTGGGGTCCTTCTTTTCTGAATATTGGTGAGAAATTTTTGTGAGCATCATGTCTTATACCGGATCAGAGGAGAATGGAGACACAGTACGTAATGTCGAAACTGAGGAACAGCAGCATGATGAAAAGGTTAATCGGGTGAACTGTGAGGAGGATGCTAGGATATTTTTGCAATGGCCTGTTACTGCCGAGCGGTTGGAGGGTATGGATCGGTAAGGTCTTCAATGCCTGGCCACAGCTATCGGTTATGCGGTTACTAGCAGCATGACCAAGGATAACTTGATAACGTGTGTACTGGGCAGGGTGACTGGTGAGCGAGATGGGTTGAGTGCTCAGAGCCCTTCGGCCATGCTTCCCCTACACTCGACTCCCAGCCATCCCAGTAGTTTGCCGACCCCGGGTACGCTTCCACAGGTGGGTGGTGACTGGCAGGGTGGGTTGCCCCTGGGGGGACCACCGGTAATTTCAAACATTGTAGCACCTTCACCTCCTCAAGGGTTAACTCCAGAATTATTACTTCAGCTCGAATTAGCTAAGATCGAAGAGAGAAAATGTCAGCTTCAACAGCAACAAAGGGCATGTGAGCTTCAGCAGCAATTAGAATTAGCCAAGATAGAAGAGAGAGCCAAGATAGAAGAGAGAAAAACTATCAGTCATGAACACATAGAGCTAGCAAAAATCCAAGCGGATTTAGAGTCGACTAGGTACTGTGCCGACATGGACGTAGAGAAGTCGCGCGTAGAGGCAACGGGACAGCGACTTGGGGCTGGTAACCGTGTTCATGAGCAGTCTCTCACGCACTTATTGAAACTGGTTCCGGTGTTTGATGAGAGTGGTGTAACAGAATTTTTCACACGCTTTGAGAAGAAGTGCCAGGAACACCAGTGGCCAGAGAATAAATGGGCAGCACTTGTATCCTCTAGATTAATAGGCAAGGGTCTTAAAGCCTACGATGCGTTACCTTTGGAGTTATGTATTGTGTACGAGGATCTCAAGGAGGCTGTCCTGAGGGCTTACGAACTGAAACCAGAAACATACCGTTTGAAGTTCCGGGGAGTAACTAAGGGAGGAGATAGCACCTTTTTGGAACACGCCCGGGACTTGTCCGATGCTATGGGGAACTGGCTCCGATCTGAGAAGGTCACAACATTTGATGAAATTAAGCAGTTAATGATGTTGGAGCAGTTCTTTAACACCTTACGAGCGGCCTATGCGGTTTATTTATGTGTACCGCCCAGCGGGGTGTTTTTAGCCAAAATAGGGCTGTTTATGTGATCATTTTCATGCCTAAATAAGACCCAGAACGTAAAACAAGTATCTATCCCTGAAAGGGCATAAACAGAGCTTTCGAATGACACCATAACGATTCTTGTATGATGGATAGTTTTCTTGCAATAACCGTGCAACGCGAGTGCAAAAAGCAGGTAATTCGTACTTTCGGTACATAATTGAGTATGTAGCGAGTGAGAGAGGGAGGAGGGAGCTGAGATTTGTGTCAGTAGGTTCGCCGCGGTGGTCTGGAGCAGTCATACGCTCGCTAGTCTCCTGCCACCACTTGTCTCTCTCTCTCAGCCACATTACGTGCTGAAATTGCCACTCGACCTATGTCGAGCGCCGCCACATAGTCCAGCTTTATTTAACTCGTCTTAAGTGGTGAGCCTCTTTTTTAGGGTTAAGAGCACCGGGGGGCATCTAACTTTGAACTGTAAGGATGAAAAAGTTAGAACTCGAGTAGAAGCAGCAGAAATGGCTGATCTACGGCTGTCGTTGATTCGGGGTTGCGGGTCCTCACAGAAGTACGATGCAAGTGCTAGGGACCGTTATCCTCCCCTCCCCGTAGCAATGACACATTTAAACCAAAGAGCAATGAAACTAAAACTGAAGCCCAACCTCACCACCGTATGTGAAAAGTCAGGGGCCTTTTACATCACAGTATAAGCCGAAACCGAAATTTATGTGTTTTAGGTGCCACCAGGAGGGTCATAAGGCAAATGAGTGCCCTAGTCGACCTCCTCCGGCAGCCGTGTCTTTTGCTCACGGCATTGGAGTGTTCAAGAGGACATCGGAGTTTGTTAGAGGCATTTCTTCCGAGGTAAATACACTGCCAGTGCAGAAGGATCCGGAAGGCTTATTCCCTGTCCGTGATGCCTTTAGTGACCACAGGGGACTCGGTTGTGTGGAGTGGGGGGTAGAAGACATGAGGTGAGAATTTGCGTGACACTGGGGCATCGCAAACACTGTTGAGAAATTTCACTGGTAAACCTGTCAATACGGCGCGGGTGGTTGTGGTTCAGGGAGTTAATGCGACAAGGTCATACCCGCTTGTAAGAATGAAGGTGGAAGTTGATGGTGTGACTCGTGACCTGGATGTAGGAATTGTGGAGAAGTTGCCTGTTGGGGGCGTCGACCTCCTTCTTGGCAACGACTTTGCGGGGCCTACTTCTGAGGCTCCACCCTTAGTCGTTGTCGAGAAGCCGGCCGACGTGAGTAGGGAAGAGCAGGAGTGGGTTGAGAAGTGTCCGGTGCAGCCTATGGCGTGTGTTGTCACCGGAGATTCTGCATCCAGGGAGTCACATTCTGGTCAACAATCTTTAGATCAGCGGAGGAAGGGTACCGAGAAGGGGTTGGAAGTTGATGCGGTTGAGAGTTTAGTATCAACGGACCTTCTCGGGGACTCATTATTAGGACCACATTTCGAGTCTGGAGAGGACCCAGTAACTGTTCCTGAAGGGGCAGAGGATGGGCTTAAAAAGACGAAAGAGTTGAAGGAGGGCAGTGATGCACAGTCGGGAGATGTAGCAACAAGGTACCCTGACGCGTACCCTATGAGAAATGGGTCGGCGAAAACGGTGGTCCGAAGCTTGCTAGTGTATTTTTCCCGGTATGGTTACCCGCAGGGGATTCAGTCAGTCCGGGGACCCAACTTCACTTCTAGCCTCTTTGTACAAGCGATGCCGCAGCATGGGATTGTTGGGGTTGTGTCATCTGCATATCATCCGGAGAGCCAGGGTGTGTTAGAGCGATGGCACTCAGCCTTGAAATCTGTGCTTCGTTGTTGTTGCTTTGAGAGTGGGAGGGATTGGGATCTTGGCCTGCCATGGTTTTTGTTTGCTGTGTGGGAGGTACCTGGGAAGAGTTTGGGATTCAGCCCTAATGAGCTCATCTTTGGACACCGTGTCAGAAGGCGTCTCCATATGGTTGAAGAAGTATGGGAGGGCGCAGAAAAACCTTGTTCTATGCTCAAGTGTGTCCTCAACAGTCGAGAACGGATGTTGCGCAGTCTGGAGTTGGCTGGCCGTAATTTGACTAGCTCTCAGGCCCTCAGGAAGGACAGGTACGACCTCAAGGTTGAACTCAGGGAGTTTCACGAGGGTCAGGAGGTGTTGATTCTACTGCCCCTTGTAGGTCACCCCTTATCCGCGAAGTACGCTGGTCCTTATAGGGTGGTGGAGGAGCTATCGGACCTGGTTTACTTGGTAGCCACTCCAGACAGACGGAAGCGCAACCAGTTATGTCATGATAATCCCGTGAAGGAGTATGGGAGGCACCCCCCTGAGCCTCTCACTGTGCCTGTGATGACGTTTAGCAGTCAAGGTGGAGAAGGAGAATGGGACAGTCAAGCTCGGGTGGAGGATAACTGGAAGGATAAGAAGTTCAAATGGGCGCCTGAGTGTGAGAAGGTGTTTAGAGAAGTAAAACACCTGTTGTGCACTCACCCGATCCTCAGGGCCCCTGACTTTAGCCTACCTTTCCAACTAGCAACGGAGGCTAGTGGTGTGGGGGCTGGTGCCGTCCTTGTGGAAAGGGACGATGATGGGCTGGAGCATCCTGTTAGTTTCTGCTCGGAGAAGTACAATTCGGCCCAGGGGAGCTGCTCTGTTGTCAAGGAGGAACTGCTGGCGGTTGTACTTGTTCTGAGGCATTTCGAGGTCTGTGTTCCAGCCTATGGTCCGGTCGTTGTAGTTTACCCAGATCATCACCCTCTCAAGTTCTTGGACCAGTTTCACAATCGGAATATGAGGCTGACCAGGTGGTCACTAAGGTTACTGGTATATAACCTGGACATACGCCATATTGCCGGTTGTGACAACGTGGTTGCAGATGGTCGTTCAAGGGTATATGATCCTGGGTAGATTGACACACGGGTAGCCTCCTGCTTTAGTTTGAATAGTATTTTGCGCTTGGTGCTTGTTGGCTCGCGGTTGTAGCCCAGCGTATTGGGTCGTAAAGCAGGAGTTGAGCGTTTGGTATAGAAGAAAAAACTAGGGTTGCCCCTATAGTGCAGCCGAAATAAACAAATTATAAACATAAAAATCAAATAAAAACTCTTTCTTTGATAGTTGAATTTTTTTTAGTATGTTATAGCAGTAATTCTGAGTTGCACTCCTCTCAGAATGCTGGGCTAGAGAAGCTCGCTCTTGAGAAGCATAACTACATATAATTTAACCTATGGTGTTGGGGAGGGTTATAATTTTGAAAAATGTTTTGTTGAAGAACTGTGCCAGATATTTTACTGCCGCTGGGTGATGGGAAGTGGAGATATAGCATGGGTTCTAACCATCAGATTTTTGTGAGCCTTGGGGCCTCTGGGAAAAATCTTGGGGGGGGTGTGACGTTAACCACTCCGTTAGAACCGCATGGCTTGTCCTACAGTGACTCGCTAGGATCGCCAGGGCAGTGGATGGGGCTACAGTTTGTGAATTAGAGTGTGCTTTATTTCATATGAAAGCTTGTGTCATGGGCAGTCCAGAAAGGCTCTTTGTTTTCGCCCATGTCAAGGCTTTATATATTTAATTGTAAAGTATATGTTTTATCATTAACTAGTAATGATGGGATCTGGGAGAGAGAGAGGGAGTAGAACAGAGTGAGAGGGGGCGCGCAGTGTTTTTTGTCCCGCTCGATGACGGCACGGCTGGCTGCCTCGCGGGGGTTGGTGGAGAGAGGCCCTTACCATGCTGTAAGCTTTGCTAGTGGTTAGATGACTTGTAACCGCTGTTTTCCCACGTGGCTCGAGCTAGTGCGAGTATATATACAGTTCCTCGCCACTCTCTCCCTCAGATCTGGTTTCTAGAACACACCCATCTTTTTTCCCTTGCTATCTGTCCCCGCTCCGTACCTGAGAATCTTTTCCTCTGCCTATCTCTCTCATTTTCCATATCCTTCACCACCTTTTATTAATATTATACCCCTCTGGTTAACTCTGCAAAATCAGCTTCATGCTGGCCAGTTGTATTGTGCGTTAAGGTCTGATATAACCTATGTATGTTTAGTTGTTAAGATAAGTGGATCACGAAGCATTGGTTGGCTTTCATATTACTGCTTCCTTTAATTATTAGTGTTCTGCTGGATTAGATAATGCTAGACTGGGAGTCTGATATTATAAGGTATTGTTTCCTATGAGTGCTGGCTTTAGTTAAAAGCGGCACGACATACCTGAGAACTGGAGTTGATTGAGTAAATTCTAGTCTGTGTGCCATTGAGAATAGAGCATGCACGAATGAGGGCTTTTTGCCTATACCATTCTGCACTGTTCTAGTCTCGATTGTTTGTCTTTGAGGTACGCCAGGAGAACGCTTAATACTTCGGTATTAAGGTTTCTCAAGAGAGCTACCCTTCCCTATAACGTAATATTTGACGCACAGACTTAAGATTTGCACTAGGCTATGCAGCATGCCATGCGCACCAGTATATCGTATCATTGACTCTAGCTAGACTTTATCAATCATAGTAGACATTAAGTATATTAAACCAATTACTCTTTTTATGCATACCCGTTTATGATTACACAAGCATTTCGCAGCCTAGTTTGATGTAGTGAGACACAAACGACTTAGGCTCTTTTGGTTGATAGGAATACTGCATTGTCGTGGCGATTATTATTATTGTTGTTGTGTTTAGGATATTCTTGGCTCCGACGGCATTATATATTCTGCCTTTTTGTGTGCATAGCCTGCACGAGCATTGTTCCGCTGCCTGCCTTTTTGGGTTCCATTTCCGATACGAGCATCTTTATAGCATCTAACATTTAAAGAAGATTCCTTGTTAGTGTTGAAGGACTTTAGTGCACTTTCTTTCATGCAGGAGTGCCTGACATTTATTGATTAAAGTAACGTAAGCTGTAACTTCTCTTACCACCTTACTTTGCATACCATAACCAAGCACCTTCGGTTATAGGTAGTAATAGGCTGTTTTCACATAACATTAAGCCTAGAGTAGATGCACATTTATTGAGAGTTTGATAGCCTATTATTGCATATAGAACTCTGTAGAGTATTTGTGTTCTTTGTTCACTGGGAATATACATCAGAGGTTGGAGCTAGCGCTTTCCGTTGTAACATTTATGCCATTACTAGTCCAATGAATAAGAGCCCTGATATATTTGAACCCCAGTCGTAACACTGGTAGTTAGTGAAGGGTGTATAGTCAGGGTCTGTGGGGAATTGTCTCTTGCGTCGGATGACACGTCGGTCGTCTTTATGGGGTTGTAGGTGGCTGATATGAGAGAAGGTTTTAGGTGGCTGATATGAGATAATTTTAGGTGGCTGATATGAGAGAAGGTGGATGATATGAGAGAAGGTGGCTGATATGAGAGAGGGCGTTAAGTCTGGGTGTCAGTTTATTTTTCATGTTTGTGGTACACTGTTTGAATGTCATTAGAGTATCATATGTTACTCTTTGGATTTTGGGTGAGTGTGTGTGTGTGTTAAGGGTGTGTTGTTTATGATGAGTTGCGGGGTGTATTTGTGTTCTGCTGTCTAGCTTGTGAGGAGGGTTGCGGTGGATTTGGCTGGGGCTAAATTGAATCTGTAGTGCACCAGTCATGTAATGTGTTGAGATAGGGATGAAGGAGAAGTATTGCTGTCTATGGGTTTTGGTGTGTGTGCATGTGAGTGTTATGTCGTCTGCATAGGAGGCTATGTTTATTTGGGGTGTATGGGGTGTAGTTATATCAGGCATATACATATTGAACGGATCCTTGACGGACTCCATTTGGGAAATTTCTGATGCTAGATGACTGACCGGAAAAAAGATACATGTGCACATCTGGCTGCTAGGAAGTTGGCCAGCCACCTTTTTGTGTTGTTCTGCATGTTTGTGTCGTAGATTTGTTTGTTAGGTTGTGGCAGGGGATGGCATCGAATGCTTTACTAATGTCGAGTGTGGCAAGTAGTGATCTGTGTGGTGGTCTGGCTGAATTGATGCCGTCAAAATCTCTTTGTGTAAGGTCTGTAAGAAGAGTGTTTGTGGAGTGAAGTGGCCTGAAGCCATGTTGTATTGGAGCTAGGGGTAGAGCGTGTATAGTCAGTTGTAGTACAAGGCGTTCTATGACTTTAGAGGGGGTGCAAAGGAGTGTGATAGGGTGGTGTGAGGAGGGTAGTGTGGGGTCTTTGTTAGGTTTGGGGAATGTAATGATGACACCATGCTGCCAGATGACTGGTATTGTGTTGTGTGAATAACTGTAGTTTGATATGTTAATGAGTACTTGTATGCTTTGTGGTCCTAGGTGTCTGAGGTGTATGTTGTTTATGTTGTCTAGGCCACAGGCGGGTGAGTGCTTAAAATTGTTGATGATGTGCTTTGTCTGGTTGTTGGTGAAGGGTGCATAGTTAGGGTCTTTGGAGAATTGTCTCTTTCGTCAGATGACACGTCGGTCCTCTTTATGAGGTTTTAGGTGGCTGACATGTGAGAAGTGATTAATGAGAGTGTTTGCTTGTTGTTTATATGAAGGACTAGAGTCTGTTGTTGTGATTGCAGCATGTGATTGTGTTGTGTTGCTGTTGGAAAGTGTGATGCAGTTTAATATTTTGTAGAGTTTTTTGGGGTTTGTTTGTAATCAAGTGTTTGCAGGTAATTATTCCAATTTAGTGTTTGTTGTTCTTGTATTTTGTTGATAATCTGTGTGTTGAGTGCTTAGATTTGTTGTATGATGTCCCGTGTGTGGGGTGTTGGGGAATGTTTCAATGTGTTGCGTTGTCTGATGAGGTTTTGAATTTCTGGTGAGAAGTTGGGGTTGTGTCTTTTTCTGTTACCTCTTGGAATGTGTTTCTTGTCAGCATTTTGGATAGATGTGTTGAATGTGTGGACAGCATTGTTGATGTTAGTGATGGGTGTGCTGTTTAGGGTTTCAAAGTGTTGTTCTGTCTCGTTTGTGAAAGCTTCCCAGTTGGCTCTTTTATAGTTGGTGTAAGTGTATAAGTGGCTAGCTGGGGTGAATCTGGTTTTGGTGGTGATAATTATCGGGAGGTGGTCGGAGTCTAAGGTTTTTACCACCCTCCAGGATGTTGTGGGGGCGAGTTCTGGGGAGCAAAAGGTGATATCAGGAGATGATGGGTCGAAGGGGGCTTGGTGAGGAGTATGGGTATGTTGATGGATGTCATTAAGGATTAAAAAGTTGTCTGATTGGCGTTGTAGGACCAGCCCTCTGTCTGTGTCCGGGATGTCGACAAACCAGGCCGACGTCTTGGCATTGAAGTCACCACCTAGGATGATGTGTGGGGTGTTTGTGATTTGTTGTAGTTGTTGTCTGTATTCGTTAGGTACTGTAGGGGAGGGAAGTATGTGTCCATGATGGTTATTTTGGATCTGTTGCGAGTGCATATTTTGAAGGATTGTATTTCTGTTGTGTTTTCATTTGGAGGGAGGAGGGATTTGGTATGTGCACTGGTGTCTGTATAGGTTATTTCTCTGTGAACCAATGGTGATGAGGCCACCGTCGCCACCGTCGGCCTGGTCTTGTCTGATGGTGGTGAAATCATGAAATGTAGGTGTTTTTTGTATTGTGCAGAATTTTGTTTCTTGTAAAATGGCAATGTGTATGTTGTGTTGTTTGATGAAGTGTGAGAGTTTGTGTTTCTTTGTGTTGATGCCATCTATGTTTAATTGAAGAATGTTAATGTTGTGTGCATAGTGTATGTTGGGTGCTGCTGCACGAGGAGAGGGTGGGGGTTGGGAGGATTGAAATGGGTGAGGTGGTGGTGGGGGTGGGGATTGGGGTGCAGGAGATGAGGGTAGGAATGGATTAGGTTGGGGTATGGTGTGAGGGGTTGAGGATGTGGATGGTATGGAAAGGCTAGGTGGGTTGGGGAGGAGAGGTGTACAGGTTTTAGGGGAGGGGTTTGACTGGGAAAGGGAGGTTCATTAGAAACAGGTCCAGGTGTTTGTGTAGTGTTCCGTGGAGGCAAGTGTTATGCAGGTGAAATGGGTCTAGTTCCCGCATGAATTGCAGAGAACTAAACCCCTTGTGTGGCGACTTGAAGTAATAGGTATTGAGCATGTTGGACATATGTATTTATAGGTTGCTCTCGATGTCTCCGGCTAGAAGGAGTCTTCGAGAAATGACAGCCGGAGAGTAATTTCTCGGTGTAGGAAAAACAGTGTGATGTGTGTGTGTGGTGTGAGAGGTGTAGTACTTGCCCGGGTGACCAAAGCCGCTCCAAGGTATCGTGCCCCCAAGGAGAGGGCAAGGATTGGTGATCTGTGATGATGTCGACTTTTGTACCCAGGAGGAAAGACCGGAAATAGTTTAACGCACAGATAACGCAGAGGCATTCTCTCTTCGTAGCTGCATAGTTGCGTTGGGCGGCGTTCAAGGTGGAGCTGGTGCAGGCGATTATGTGTTCTCGCCCATCCTGTACTGGAGCCAAAACAGCTCCAATGGCGTATAGGGACACGTCCGTGTATAGGCAGAAGGGTTGTTTGTAGTTGGGAAATGCGACTGTAGAGGCTTGGACCAGGTGTTGTTTTAAGGTGTTGAAAGCCTGGTCTCTCGCTGGGGTCCATTCGAAGGGCTTGTCCTTCTTAGTGAGTTCGTGAAGAGGGCGCGCTATGGCCGCAAAATTCTTCATGAACCTCCTGTAGTAATAAGTGGTGAGTCCCAGGAACGAGCGGACGCCCTTTACCATCCGAGGAGGCGTCTGGGCTGCGATGGTGGAGAGCTTGTGAGAATCTGGGGAGATACCCTCGACAGAGATGGCTTGACCGAGGAACCCGACGGTAGTACAAGCCACTGAGTATTGGGCAGGCTTGAGCTTTAGGCCAGCCGCTCGTATTCGCTCAAGGGCTTGCCGTAGTCGAGTTATTTGTTCCTCCCATGTTTTTCCATAAACTATTACGACATCCAGGTAGGCCAGGCAGATTTCCCAAGTGAGGCCTTTGAGGACGGATTCCATGAGGCGAGAGAAGGTGGCAGGCTCGTTACAGAGACCAAAGTGAAGTACGTTAAATTCGTACAAGTTTGCCCCACTTGTAGAAAATGCGGTCTTCTGTTGATGTTCCTTCTGGATGGGCACTTGCCAGTATCCTGCCTGTAAGTCCAACGTGATGAACCATCGGAAACCATGTAGGGAGTCCAGGGAGTCGTCTATCCGGGGTAGGGGGGTGGCGTCCTTGATGGTGACGTCGTTCAAGCGACGATAATACACATAGAACCTGGTGGATCCGTTCTTCTTCTTTACTAAAACGACGGTGGACGACCAAGGGCTGACTGAAGGAATTGCAATCCCTGTGTCTAACATTTTCTGGACCTGGTGTCCTCTTCTTGACGTTGCAAGGGATTCTCTCTCCTGGAGGGCTGAATGATGGGGGTGCCTGTGGTATGAATCGGGTGTTCAAGAGCCTTGGTTTCGTCTGATCTCTGTGGAACTTTAGGCGAACACGTCGCCGAAATCATGAAGGACTTCCAGGAGCTGCTGGTGTTGATCGTTGGTCAGCTCATCAGGGATGGAGGGAAGTATGAGCTGTGACATGCTGGTAGGTGTCGGAGATGTGTCCGCATCAAATGTCTCGAGGTCGCCGATGATGAGGTCATGGGTAAGGTGAGAGGCTCATCCGTGATGTTGGCAACCAGGGCGACATTATGGTGGGGAGGCACTATGGCAGGCTGAATTCGACATCTGTCAGCTCGGGGGTGGTCCAGCTGAGAAGTAAAAATCATGGGGGTATCAAAAGTGTGATGCAAGGGTACCCATCGTTGATGTTGAGCAGGGATCTGAGTGGTCTGTGTTGTCACTGCTGGAGCCACTATGGTGATGGGGGCAGGTGTGTGTGATTCCTGCGGTTTGACACAGGTGGTGTTCGTCGTGATAGATGGTCGATGATATTGATTACTTATCATGGAGGCGGTAGTCGGGGAAGTGGTTTTGGTAGGTGTCGAGCTTGGAATGGTCTTTGGGCTCTTCGACTTTTGCGGGACACTATTCCTTGGGGTGTCTTTAGGTAGATTCATTGGTAGCTGATTTCTTTAATTTTTGCTTTAATATGAGCCTCCTTTGGCCACAGTTTAATTGAGCTTGCAGCCGTTGTAGCGCATCTAATCCCTTGTAGCCATCATACTGCGTAAATTCGGAGTAAAATACTACAAATGGATGATGGCAGGAGGCTTCTGGATCCGGGGTGGTGATGCGTAGGGGCGTTGTTTCTCCCCTGATGGGCAGAGGTGTGTAACCAGCACTGATGAGTGTAGTGGTGGTGGCGTTCAGGATGCCAAATCTACGACGATGCTTGTCATAATAGGTATTGAAGAGGCAGGACCTCGGAGCTCCAGTATCAACGAGGAGACGTACTGGTACTCCCACAATCTTTGCCAGGGAGTAGATGGGAGGCGACTTAATGATAGTTGGATTCTCCGTCGAGACCATGATGGGCGGGGGAGGATTAAAAAAAACTGAGGAAGGTCTTCTTCTTCTTCGCCTTCCGGGTTCTCCTCGATGGCTTGGATTGAGTTGGGATTTTTTGAGGGATACTTCTCTTCTTGATAATCCTTCTCAATATCCAATTGTTGAGATTCTTCTTCGGCTGCGAGAACTCTGGGGCATTGCCGTTGTTGTTGCTTGGCATGGTCTTTTAAAAAGTGCAGGTGGCAGGTGGAATTGCAGGCACTGAAATCAAATGGGTTGATCACGATTAGAGACCCATCCCGGAACCTAGGGGTGGTAGTGTTCGTGGGTCGGCCTCAAGTTGGAGTGTGGGTGGGTGGGAAAATCCTGTTCGGGTCATTGCTGTGGGGGTACAACCTGTTGTAAGAGTGTGGGCGGCCCTGTTACTGTGGTGGTTATCTCTGTCCCTGGCTGGGTGGAGCTCCTGATCTCCGTGAGGGTGTGTGGGGAATCTCTTTATGGCTCTCACTGTGGAGGTCTTAGGTCTGGTGGCTAGAAGATTCTGGATGGTGATCAGGTCCCGGTCATATCCTACAGGATCGTGGATGGTGAAATGTTCCCTGATGAATGCAGGCAACACTCGTAACAAGGTGTTGAAAATATGTTGCTGGTGATGCAGAATTGTCTGGAGAGGGTAGGCAGATCCAAAATTTTATGCTAGAAGTCCGAGGGTGGTGTCCAGATTTCCCTCATATTTTATGTGGTCCAATTTACTTAGGGTGATGACAGAGCCCAAGGGGGATTGGATCGTATTTATTATGATCTGCCGGAACTGTACCCAGGTGACACAGCCTTTTACAGGTGAGTTAATAGGACAGCAATTTTTTCTTGGCCCGTTTGATAAGCCAGGCTGAGCACTGGATTAACCCTATCCAGATATGTCCATATGTCATAAGTGTCTGTCTCATACTTGGGCATGGGAATGTGTGAACGAGTTGCCATGATAACTTATGTGATAAAACGCTCTATTTTCTTCAATTCTTGAGCCGATTGACCTCTTTCTTCCGAATCAAGAACCACCGTCTGCCGCCAATATTATGCCAGGTTTTTACTGGGGTTGTATTGACTAATTAGGTAAGTTCTTACTTGACTGGGGAAAAGGAGACCAACACAAACACAAGTACGAAGGCAATAGAGGATAATATACCACAAAGTACATACTGTATATAGATTATTCTTATTCCACAGTAACATATGATTCTAAGTGCAATGTTACATCAGATATAGATAGGTAATTATATAACAGCATGATCGAGGATCCACTAGGCATCTCAAGGGGAAGATCTTTGGCAGGTTCCGACAGACTTTGAAGATGTGGCTGCGTTGTATTCCTGATGACGTCCTGATCCGTGGTGGTGGTCATGCTGTGTGACGGTTGCAGAGTTGGCGAAGACTTTCTTGGGGTCTTCTGAAGATCTGCAGGGTTGAGGTCTTATACGAATACGAGCCGTTTCAGCAGTAACTTACGCTCTCGTATCTTAGGTCTTGAGTAGGGAGTCGTTTCACCATTGTCTTACACCCTCCACTACGAGTCCTTGACCATGACTTCCTACAGGAATCTAAGCAAGAACTTTGATGTTAGGTCTTGAGTTTATACGAGTAAGAGCCGTTTCACCAGTGTCTTACACTCTCGTATCGCGGAATTAAGTAGGAAGTTGTTTCACCAGTGTCTTACACCCTCCACTATGAGTCCTGACTGAGAAGGAAGCTGTTTCACCAGTGTTTTACGCTATTCCAACCAGCCTTTTTATTTTTGTAGGTTGACTAGAACTAGAGCACTTGTCGGTACTGCATACTCTAATTATAGTAAATCCTGTACCAAGGCAATGTAAAGATGTTGGGTGTCACCAGTGTGGCCCAAAAAGAATACTAGCAAACCCAAGGTACCTTTGAGAAATGCGTCAAGTAGTTCAACCAGTGTCTTACTCCCTCAAGGCAATTTCTCGGTTAATACTCCCAAGTCTTCTGATACTATCCCTACCGGTGTGGTAATAGTATCTGTCCAACTCTACTGATGATGAGGTAGGCTGAGATGGTCTTACCAATTCCATCGTTGTCCTCAGTGAGGTATTTCATGGCTAGAGGGGCGGCTGTGCATGAAGGAGGGTCTGGGCCGGCTGCGGTAGCCCTTCTGGGAATCCGCTCCACTGCGGTGGTGCGTCTCCAAGTAAGAAGGGCACGTGGTGTGTTGGTTTCTATGCACGGATTTCCCATCACGCCGGCTTGAGGGTTTATCCTGATTTTGTGTATCATCAGTAGGTGCCATCCTCACAGGTAAGTTCTTTCCTGGGGTCAGGGGAAGTGCCTGAGTGACTCCCTGAGCGAAGCGTGGTGGGGAGTCGCTTGTGACCTCTTGTCTTGGTGGCGTGGTGGCAGTGGTTGTTGGTGCGTGCGGGGCCTCATCTATGTGATTTGTCTCCTTGGCGCTTTTCTTCCCTGTCTCAGAAATGGTGGTAATTAAAATTGAAATTCCCTAAAATGGAGATTTCTGAAAAAGGAAACGTTGATTTTTGTCCCAATTTAGAAGTAAGATAGTTGTATAGTTTAGGAGTCAGTAGAGTTAGGGGAGAGATAAACAGCTCAGGAAAATTTAGTTTGAGAGTGATAGGAAAATTTGAGCTAGAGAGTAGAGAGTTCAAAGGAGTCTAAGTTGGGAACACGAGAACAATTGAGTTTGTTGTGCATATACACACAACATCCTCCTTTGGCTTGGAAACTAGGATTGAAAGAGTATCAGAAGAAGGGAATGCTGTCAGTTGTTTCGGGCACATTATGTACAGTATATTTCAAATGGTGTGGAAAATCGCAAAGTAAGTTAGTAGGTGTGAGCCTATAAGACACCAACCTAAAGATTATATCGTGCCTCATTCCTTCTCTTTGTTATTGCTGGTAGCTATCTATGTATTTCTGTTATCAAACCCATATATGTAAATCGTTAACTCTTTATATGTCTACAGCTCTCTCTCTCACTCTCTCCTTCTCTCTCTCTTCCTGGAATCTACCTAGCCATTAAACTTAGGCAGCATCAAAATTAGACCTGGCCTGACCATAACTCGGCATTCCTGATTGATCCTGTTATAAGGGTAGGATTATAGTATCACCTATGTTTCATTTACATTGAACTAGTTTTGCTACAGTATTACTAGGTTCATTCAGCTTTACTTCAGTCTCACCTCGGTCGCACATCAGTTTCCTTTCAGTTTCATGACAACAACCACCAAATATAGGCATTGTGATATTAGTTTTAGTCAGCCTCTTCCACATTCCTGATATACTCCGTTATAATGCTGCGGTTATAGTCGAGTCTCCGTTTTAACAGAGCTTCGCTTCAGCTTCATTACAGTTAACCTCAGTTCGCTTCAGCTTCATTGTATTTTAACCTCAGATTTGTTTTTCACTTCAGCTTAAGCTTAGTTATCATAATTTTTACATTAGGCTCATTTCAGATTCACATGTGTTTATTATACTCACTTAATGTATTCATAGGCATTACATTCCTTTCACATTAGTTTCACTTTAGCTATACCACAGTTTCACGTCAGCTTATTCTCAGTTTCTGGCCACATTCACAATGGTTTCATATAATTTAATTAAGATTTAGTTTGTCTTCGATGTCTCTCGAACCTCATCTACAATATCACAATATTATAGCATAACATAGCATAGCACATCAAAGTAAAGTTCAACATAGTATAGCATAGCATATAAAAGGTTCAACATAGTATAGCATATCATATTTTAGCATAGCATAATAATGTAAGGTTAAAAAAAGTATAACGTAACATAGTTTCGCATAGCATATCAAAGTAAGGCTCAGCATAGTACTGTATAGCATAGCATTATTTAGCATAGCATATCAAAGTAAGGTTCAACATAGTACTGTACAGCCTAGCATAGTATAGTTTAGCCTAGTATATCAGAGTAAGGTACTATATAGTATAACATAACATAGTGTAGTTTAGCATAGCATATCATGACACTGCATATTGTAGCACAGTACTTTCATATGATATAGGAACTAACAAGGCCGTTAAGTCAGTTCATCGGAGAATCTGTAACTTGATTTTATAGTTAATCTAGAATCTTTGTTTAATATTGTTATACCACAACAGAAGGCCTTACTCCCACCAAATGGCCCAGTTACCCCCCTCCAAAATCACGCGGGAAATCATCAAGGAGAACGGCCGGAAACACTACAGTCCCCCCATTAAGACCCTCCATAAACAACAAAAACCCCCCAGAAAAACCCTCACACCGAAGAGGCAGGTCTGAGTGAAGGACCGGATGTGATGTCACCCGTAGAGCTCGGCCTGGGATTGGCTGGACCGACACCTCCACCATCCAGGACGCCATGACATTACCCACCAACCGCCCTGCTGATTGGTCCCTGGAAGGCATCCTGGGCGAATAAGGAGGGCCCTTCCATTGCTCTCCACCCTACCCCCATCGCCGAGACCAGAACGGCACAACCACCCTCTAGAACCAGCATATCGACGTGTCCCTTTTCCTTGTGCCTCGTCTAGGACAAGGAGCACTTAGAAAATGGATAGGTATCCAGGCCAGGTAGGGGAAGTAATCTCAATATCCCCTCCTGAGATCTGGATGCTTCCTGGTTCCAAAGGTGCTCCCTGGCACGACCTAGCTTAAGCTCTTCAACTGCCCTACTTGCAACGGCTAATCCCGGTCAAGTAAGGAGCTAGATGCTTCCTGGCTCTAGAACCTAGAATGCTCTTCTTCTTCTCGGTAGCTTAATAATAAAGCTATTACTGCGATTTAAGAGACGCTTTGTGAAATACGAGACCTGGTTTTCAGGCCCCTTTTACAGTAATTAATTAATCAATATCAGTTGTCAATTAAAACCCTCACACGCTACCCATAACATAATTATTCATCTTTATGTATATTGTTACATGTTTGACTAACCTCTAAGTTTCCAAACCGCTGCATACCTATAAGTGGAGAACTCCAGCTAGGGATTCCCCCACATAATTTAGGTGTTCATTATGCATTTATTAGGTCTCTCAGTGTACTTGCTAATTGTATATATATATATATGTATATATGTATGTATCCTTGTGTGTCCTATTGATACTTGTTATTTGCATTTTTACCTTAATACTACTTTGATCTTTACCTATGCATTATCCTTGTATGTATGAATAATACTATATATGCATATCAACCTATCCAATTAAATAATAAACTTGTACATCTGGCTCTTGTATCCTTTCAACACCTCCCCCTCGGCACATCAGGACCATTGACAGACAGTATAGAGAGTACAACTATCCATCTAATAGAAGTTGGTATCTTAAATATATTAGCTTAGCTAAAACAACACAAGTTCCCCCTCTCTCTCTGTCTCTTTGGCTTACAGACAGAAAGCAATGAGTTGTTATTATTGGTATAGAATCCAATTAGGTGCCTGTTACAAGGGTCGGTCCTTGGTCCGGTTTTAGTTATCATCTATGTATACTGTATATATATATATATATATATATATATATATATATATATATATATATATATATATATATATATATATATATATATATATATATATATATATTATATTGATGTAGGTTTAAATAACATTATCTCCAAATTTGATTAGGATATAAAAATAGAGAACATAGTCTTAAGTAAGGAAAATAGAAATAGCCTACAATCCGACTAAAGCAGAATAGTGGAATGGTCAGCAAAGTGGCAAAAACCCTTTAATGTTGACAAATGTCAAATTTTGCACGTTGGTACCAAAAACAAAAGGTATGATTATCAAATGAAAGACCAACCGTTAACCTCTGAAGTGCGCATGGGGGGTATGAGACACCACACTCCTGTGCTGACGTATTTGAGATGTTCCCATCACTAAAATATTTATTTTACCATAAATAGCATTAATACTTATCCATATGCGCCTATTATAGGTTGATTATAAAGGTATTAACCTGTTACAACAATAAAACAATTGGAAACAGCGTTTGGATGGTCATAATCGGCGATACAGGCTGGGAGTTACACAATGTATGGCTGAGGCAACCTCCCAGCCCACCACTTTCCTCCACCTCTGGAGAGAGACTGTCGATCGATACTCTCTCTCTCTCTCTTGCACTCGCTTGCTAACAGTGATGACAACGCCCTGCTACCAACTCGCTAATGTTAGCACGAAAATAGACCACAGGAAAAGGGAATAACAGGGAAAATAGGTGATAACTGAAGGAGGGGAGGAAACTGAGGAAGGAGGGGAGGTGGAGGAGTGATACTTGGCATGGCCCAGGGGCAAAAAAAAAAAAAAAATCGGTGTTTTAAATTGATTTTTATTTCCCTGACTCTTAACCCTTATTTAGCGGCGAGCAACATAAGTCGAGTTAAATAAAGCTGGACTATGTGGCGGCGCTCGACATAGGTCTAGTGGCAATTTCAGCACGTAATGTGGCTGAGAGAGAGAGACAAGTGGTGGCAGGAGACTAGCGAGCGTATGACTGCTCCAGACCACCGCGGCGAACCTACTGACACAAATCTCAGCTCCCTCCTCCCTCTCTCACTCGCTACATACTCAATTATGTACTGAAAGTACCGAATTACCTGCTTTTTGCACTCGCGTTGCACGGTTATTGCAAGAAAACTATCCATCATACAAGGATCGTTATGGTGTCATTCGAAAGCTCTGTTTATGCCCTTTCAGGGATAGGTACTTGTTTTACGTTCTGGGTCTTATTTAGGCATGAAAATGATCACGTAAACAGCCCTATTTTGGCTAAACACACCCCGCTGTGCGGTACACATAAATAAACCGCATAGGCCGCTCGTAAGGTGTTAAGAGTCTTCCCGCAGTCCGCCGGGGGAACACTTAAAAGTCTTCCCGCAGTTAATAGCAGATCTTGGGGTTATACTATCTGAAAACCTAAAATCCTCAGAACAATGTGCGGCTGAGGCAAAAAAGGCTAACATGGCCTTGGGATCTATCAAAATATATTTTACGTTTAAAAACAAGAACAATATTATGCCGTTATTCAAAAGCATTGTTAGACCCCATCTTGAATATGGCGTTCAGTTCTGGTTCCTGTATCTCAAGAAAGACGTTAAAAACTCGAATCTGTGCAGCATTGAGCAACTATGCTTATCCCATCTCTGAGAAACCAGGCACATTATGAAAGATTCAAGAAATTACATTTGATCTCGCTAAAAATAAGGAGGTTATGAGGCCACCTTATCTAGTGTTTTAAAATACTTAAAGGATTTGACAAAGTAGATATCAATACACTGTTCACGAATTAATAACAATGCAGCAACCCGAGGTAATTAAATTAAATTTAATAGAAAGAGTGCATGCCTAGATGCCACACAACAATTCTTCACATACAGTTTGATCAAAGAGTGGAATAGTTTACCAAGGGAAGTGGTCAATAGTAATTCAATTGATACGTTTAAAAAGAGATGGGACGATTAGCTGATGGAGATTGGATTAATATGAATGAATCAGTAAGTATGTATGTGTAATTTCCCTTCCAAACTAATTTCTTTCTATCCTATATAAAAACTTTCCTTGTGGGCATTTCCTGACCCATAAGGTTACACTTCATCCTATTTCCGGTACAGCGGTTTACCCGGAGAAAGCAGAGGGGGGGGAGAGAGCCTTCTACTTTGCTCTACTGTTTTTCTACTACTATGAACTGTCCCTGTCTCTAGAAGTATTAGGGACGGACGACCTAGTAGGGACTGCAAGTTCTGTGTGGCCTGAGTATATATGTAACTCTCAAACACATACTGTGCAAGTTGTCACGGCTTCCCTGTGAACGAGGTTTATCTTGTACTATAATCACAAGAAACTGTCCTGTCTGTAATTGTCTCATGATTTGTAAAATAGGTCCATTTTGCACATGGCCGAGACATTGCCATTGTGTGCCCAAATTATAACTGATGTACTGTATCACAAATATTTATTGTATCCAAATGTATTATTGTCTACCCGCATCCACTTTTTGGGGCAGTAATTAACAGTTACTAAACCAACTCTCCAACTCTCTTTCTCTCTCTCTGATGGATCATCAGATGGAGATTGGATTAATATGAATGAATCAGTAGGTAAGCGTAAATTCCCTTTCATACAAATTTCTTTCTATGCTCTATAAACACGTTCTTTGTGGGCATTTCCTCACCCATAAGGTACACTTCATCCTATTTTCTGGTACAGCTTTTTAGTCGGAGGGATTAGAGGGTGGGGAGAGAGCCTTCTACTTTGCTGTTCTTTTCTTCAACTATAATCTGTCTCTGTCTAGTAGTATAGTATTAAGGCCAGACGACCTACCTGGGACTACAAGGTCTGTGTGGTTTGATTATCTGTGTAGATCTGTGTAAGTCTCTCTCTCTCTCTCTCTTTATATATATATATATATAGTCTCACAAGGAAAAGGAGAACCAGCGTAGTAGCGAACATCTTATCTTTATTGGTTACCAAACGTTTCGGAGAAAACAGTCTCCATCTTCAGTGAATCTAATATAAATGAAAGTTTACATAAGAAATAAAACAAATAATTACATATGGATGTGAAATATCAAGCAGTAAGGTTCGTATGAATATGAACCAAGAAGAGCTAAACATAATAAAACAAAAACTATGTATTAACACCTAACGAGCGGCCTAGGCGGTAAATAATATGTAGCCACCAGCGGGGTGTTTTTACCCAAAATAGGGTTGTTTACGTGATCATTTTCATGCCTAAATAAATCGTAAAACAAGTATCTATGCCTGAAAGGGCATAAACAGAGCTTTCCAATGACACCCCAACGATCCTTATATGACCGCTAGTTTTCTTGCAACATTCGCGCAACACGAGTGCAAAAACCATGTAATTCGGTACTTTCCCCACATAATTCACTCTGTAGCGAGTGAGAGAGGGTGGAGGAGGGTGGGATTCATGTCAGATGGTCCACCGCGGTGGTCTGGAGCAGTTATACGCTCGCTACTCTCCTGCCACCACTTGGCTCTCTCTCTCAGCAACATTACGTGCTGAAAATGCCACACGACTTATGTTGTGAGCCGCCACATAGTCCAAATTTCTTTCACTCGACATATGATGCACGCCGCCAGTTAAGGGTTAAGAGAACAGCATTAAGCTAAACTTAAACAAATAATACTAATAAGAGAGGGTATACAATAAAGTACGAAAAGAAAATGGAAGGATATTTACTGAGTGAAAAAAGGTGTTGCAGTGGCCGTGTTGTTCAGGCTAGGCTTTAACCCGTGGAGCCCCGGCTAGTTTTGTAATGTTTGCGTACCAGAACCCGGCCGGTTTTCAAAAAATTGTTTTATTCCAGAAACAATAGCGAATGGGTTAGGAATGAAGGAAAAACCACGAAAAACCGCTCAAAAAGCTTAAACAATGGTCCTACAGAGCCCCCGAAAACGGATTTTACAAGAGTAAAAAATTGAAGGCAATTATCCCAAAAAACCAGGTTATTGCGCGCTCGCGCGCACGCACGTGGACTTTGAGAGTTTTCAATCATCGGCACGGTTGCGTGGGATACGTACACAGTTCCCATACAAATCTGAGCCCTCTTGAGTGGCTACACCTGAGGTTACGGTCGGCGCAATTAGGGTGACGCGCCAGGCGCGTCTCTGGGGCTGTGCGTTACATACATCGCCGACGCGTCAGGCGCGTCGCTGGGGCTGTACGGGTTAATTTATTTATATAGATTGATTCTGAGGTGATAAGGTCACAGCGTGAATGGCATGTGGTTAGTATCTGGAAGTCTGTGGAAGAGAAAGGGTGATCAAACTGGTGAGAGTGATCGCGGATAGCAGAAGTGGAAGGCTTAGAAATCAACCAGCCTGTTCGAATGGATTTACCTTTGTGCTCCCGGATACGGTGAAGCAACCAACGTGAGGTGCAACCCACGTATCCAGCAGTACAGCTAGAACAGGTGAACTGGTAAACCACATTGTAATGGAGGTTCATAGGAAGAGAAGAAGAATGTTTGAAGAAATTTCCTATAGTGTTATTATTAGAAAAAACGAATTTGAAATTGATATGTGGGTATCAATTGCGAAGAGTTTTTTGGGAGGGATATCCTAATTTCATAGCTAAGTGGCCCTAAATAATTATGAGAGTTTAAAATATCTAGTGTCTTTTTGTACGGTTTGAACTGGGGTGGGTGGGCAGAGCTTAGAGTTAAGAAAATGGTTCAGGAATTTGTTAAACATACGAGACACTAGATATTTTAAACTCCCATATTTAGGGCCACTTAGCTATGAAATTAGGAAATCTCTCCAAAAAACTCTTCGCAATTGCTACCCACATATCAATTTCAAATTCGTTTTTTCTAATAATAACACTATAGGAAATTTCCTCAAACATACTTCTTCTCTTCCTATGAACCTCCATTACAATGTGGTTTACCAGTTCACCTGTTCTAGCTGTACTGCTGGATACGTGGGTTGCACCTCACGTTGGTTGCTTCACCGTATCCGGGAGCACCAAGGTAAATCCATTCGAACAGGCAGGTTGATTTCTAAGCCTTCCACTTCTGCTATCCGCGATCACTCTCACCAGTTTGATCACCCTTTCTCTTCCACAGACTTCCAGAAACTAACCACATGCCATTCACGCTGTGACCTTATCACCTCAGAATCAATCTATATAAATAAATTAAAGCCTTTCCTGAACAACACGGCCACTGCAACACCTCTTTTCACTCAGTAAATATCCTTCCATTTTCTTTTCGTACTTTATTGTATACCTTCTCTTATTAGTATTATTTGTTTAAGTTTAGCTTATGCTGTTCTCTTAAAACATAGTTTTTGTTTTATTATGTTTAGCTCTTCTCGGTTCATATTCATACGAACCTTACTGCTTGATATTTCACATCCATATGTAATTATTTGTTTTATTTCTTATGTAAACTTTCATTTATTATAGATTCACTGAAGATGGAGACTGTTTTCTCCGAAACGTTTGGTAACCAATAAAGATAAGATGTTGTTGTTGTTGTTGTTGTTGTTCCCTAAGCTGCCTGGCCGAACAGCCCCGAGTCCCTGAGGAAGGCCATGGCCACGATCGGGCTTTCCCACAGAGCTCTCATTGAGTGTAGATTATGTTGTTGGCGTAAGTGGTTGTGTGAAATGCAGTCTTCTATGATGTGTTTAATGGTATGGGGTGCTGTGTTACATCCCGGGCAGGCGTCGACAACGGAGTCATCCAGTCTCTTCTGATAGCTCAGGAGAGCTGGATGGTGTCCGCATCTCAGCCTGGCCAGGTGGACTCTGTCCTCGCGAGGGAGGGAGGATTCGGAAGGATGGATTTCGGGAGGTCGTGCATGCAGCTGCGTGTTGTCTGTGAGTGAGTGGATGGATTGGCGAGAGATATGAGTATGGATGTGCTTCTGGAAGTTGGTTCGGGGTGGGCATGGAGGGAGAGAAGACAATAATTGTGTGTGATACCGTGTGCTGGGTGTTGTTTTGATATTTCTTGGTGTCTGTGGGTGTGTTGCCATGTAGTTTAGTGGGTGGTCTTGGTTCGTGGAGGCTGCTGCCAGGAATTGAGTGCCTCTCATGTCCAGATGGTCTTTGACTTTGAGGATTTTGGTTTCTTGATGTAGGTGATCTGTGGGTGCAGTAGCTGTGGCAGCCTGTAATGATCTTCAGGGCTTTGTTTTGAATAGTCTGTAAGGTCTTATGATGTGTTTCAGCTAGGTTAGAAGCCCAGGCTGGGCTTGCGTATTCCATCACTGATCTTATGTATTGTTTATATACTGTGGTGGTAGTTTTCTTTGTTGTGTCTAAATTTTGTGTGAGCAAGTGACCTGAGGGCGTTAAGTCTGGGTGTCAGTTTCTTTTTAATGTTTGTGGTGTGCTGTTTGAATGTCATATGAGTATCATATGTTACTCCTAGGATTTTGGGTGTGTGTGTATGTGTTAGGGGTGTGTTGTTTATGGTGAGTTGAGGGATGTATTCGTGTTCACCTGTCCAGCTTGTGAGCAGGGTTGCGGTGATTTGGCTGGGGCTAGATTAAGTCTGTTTGTAGTGCACCAGCCATGTAGTGTGTTGAGATAGGGTTGAAGGAGATCTGTTGCTCTTCTTGGGTCATGGTGTGTGCATGTGAGTGTTATGTCATCTGCATAGGAGGCTAAGTTTATTTGGGGGGAATTGGGTGTAGTTATATCGTGCATGTACAGATTGAAGAGTGCGGGCGATAGGACGGATCCTTGTGGAACTCCGTTTGGAAAGTTTCTGATTTTAGATGACTGACCGGCAAAAGATATGTGTGCACATCTGCCTGCTAGGAAGTTGGCCACCACCTTTTTGTGTTGTTGTGCATGTTTGTGTTGTAGATTTTGTTTGTTAGGTTGTGGCGGGGGATGGCATCGAAGGCTTTACTAATGTCGAGTGTGGCTAATAGTGATCTGTGTGGTGGTCTAGCTGAGTTGATGCCGTCAAAAGCTCTTCGTGTAAGGTCTGTGAGAAGAGTGTTTGTGGAGTGCAGTGGCCTAAAGCCATGTTGTTGGAGCTAGGGGTAGGTCGGGTGTAATTAGTTGTAACAATAGGCGTTCCATGG
>CM064551.1:43179305-43311805 GCA_032716605.1 Paralithodes platypus
GAGCAATTCTTTTACTGATTGTATTACTTTTAACCCTTAATTAGCGGCGAGCAACATAAGTCGAGTTAAATAAAGCTGGACTATGTGGCGGCGCTCGACATAGGTCGTGTGGCAATTTCAGCACGTAATGTTGCTGAGAGAGAGAGACAAGTGGTGGCAGGAGAGTAGCGAGCGTATGACTGCTCCAGACCACCGCGGCGAACCTACTGACACGAATCCCACCTCCTCCCTCCCTCTCTCACTCGCTATATACGGAATTGTATGGGGAAAGTGCCTAATTACATGCTTTTTGCACTCGCGTTGCACGGTTATTGCAAGAAAACTAGCCATCATAAAAGGATCGTTATGGTGTCATTCGAAAGCTCTGTTTATGCCCTTTCAGGGATAGATACTTGTTTTACGTTCTGGGTCTTATTTAGGCATGAAAATGATCACGTAAACAGCCCTATTTTGGCTAAAAACACCCCGCTGGGCGGTACATATAAATAAACTGCATAGGCCGCTCGTAAGGTGTTAAACCAACAATACTGGGAGAAAAGTATCTCATAAAATTATAATCAACAGTTAACCCGGGAACGGCGAGGACACTCTTAAGAGGATTTGGTGGTGAAAGGCGATGGAACTCTTAAGATCCAAGGGCTTAAAACAAACTTTTAAAAGACCCCAGTAGCACTCAAAACAAAGGAATATGTGATTAAGTAAGATAATTCCCCTCCATACCTTATATCACTCCTCCACATGTGTCAAAACCCTCTCCTCCCCCCCCCCCCCCTTCAACTATCCCTATTTTTCCTTGTATTCCCTTGTTTATCGGTTTATTTATCGCGCCAATATCTCCAACCCAGTTCCAAGGTCATCTCCTGCGCATACAGAGAGCGTGGGAAGAGAAAGAAAGCAAGAGAGAGACTTCAGTCTGCCTTCAGGCCTCGAAGAGAGAGGATATACGTCTCGTTCGTCTCACCTCATGACTGGAGGGTCGGCAATTATTTGTCTTTTTCACCCCCCAAATATTATTCCCACTTGTTTTATTGCTGTTACATTTCAATATCTTCATATAAAACATAAAATAGGCGCATATGAAAAGTAATAACGATATTTATGGTAAAATAAAGATTTTAGGCGGGAATTAACCAAAATATCCTCGCTTGGCGATAGCGTGCCTCTCTCGGGTTAAAAGTAATATTAAAATCATAAATGTCAATAAATCATGTAAATAAGCATATAACAGTATTTTTTTCCACATTTAATTCTCTGAACCGGACAACATTCTGCCTGAAAAACAAGCCATCTCCAGTATATTTTGTGAGAAAGTTTAAATACTCGAGAACAGCTTGTAATTAGTATAGCCTAGACCGAAGATGAAATTTCACTTTTAAAATATTAAATAACCTTTAGGGACTCACTATTTAGAACAGGAATTGGAAAGGCAAGTGATTAACCTCTGAAGTGCGCATGGGGGTAATTGGAAACGTCCCCCTGTGCTGACGTATTTGAGGTGTTTCCGTCACTAAAATATTCATTGTGCCATTAATAGCATTAATACTTATCCATATGCGCCTATTATGGGTTGATTATAAAGGTATTAACCTGAAACAACAATAAAACGAGTGAAAACAGCGTTTGGATGGTCAAAATCGGAGATATAGCCCGCGAGTTGTATAATGTATGGGTGAGGCAATCTGCTTTCCCGCCAATTTCCCCCAAGGCCACTGAGACACAGTCGATCGATACTCTCTCTCTCTCTCTTGCACTCGCTTGCTATCAGTGATGACCACACCCTCCAATCGGATTTCTAATGTTAGCACGAAAATATACCTCAGAATAAGGGAATAACAGGGAAAATAGGTGATAACTGAAGGAGAGGAGGAAAGTGGGGAAGGAGGGGAGGTAGAGGACTGAGATTTTGCATGGCCCAGGGGCCAAAAAAAAAAATAAAATAAAAAAAAAAAATATAATTTTTTTTTTTTTTTTTCGATGTCAAAAGTTGATTTTTGTTTTCTCTGACTCTTAAGAGTCTCCCCGCAGTGCGCCGGGGGAACTCTTAAGAGTCTCCCCGCAGCTCCCGGGTTAAGGACAAAGGTGGATATAAAAGCAGAAGAGATACACTCCTCTCATATCCTGACAATGCTTGCCCATGTTGCTCGCTGAGGGCAAGTCCAGCCCCGGGAGTGCAACATGCTAGATAGTGCCTGCAAATGAATTATTTTCATTATTCTATAAAGAAATTGAAAACAAACCTTACTTATATATATATTCAAATTACAACATAAATTATATTTAGAGGGCATAAGTAGGTTAATTTTGCAAGTAGGCCAATTATTGGGAATATCCACTCATCACTTCTTAGCACGATTGTACATGCCCCTATATATTTATAAGATTCCTTGGGATCACAGATTAGGGATCCACGAGAGTCAGGGCCATTTTGGGGGATATGAGGAGGGCCACAATTATGCTGTATGTAGTCCGTCTGCTTGCAGTTTGTCTTATTGCTGTTCTTCTTCTTGTATGTTGGTGACAGTCTCACAGAGCGAGTCTTTTATTAGGGTATTTATGTACTGGCCCCTCGACAAGTCCGACTATGGGCACCTGTGATTATGTGTCGGTGGCGACAGGATCCCATTCCACTTTGCTCCGGGTCTTTTTAAAGAACTTTGGTTCAAATTTGTATGGGAAGTGCTTTAGAATCCCACGGAACAATACCGATGGTTAGCAAACCCCCAAGTCCAGCCGCATGTGTGTGGGCACGCGCGGGAGTGATTTTCCTGTATTTTGCCTACCCATCCCCCTATGTTGATTGTGACTTTCCACCGCCCCCCAGGACCCCCAAATGACCTAGGTGAGCGGTTTTATGTTGTTTTTCTTTCATTACTAACCCATCCCATGTGTTTACAGGAAAAAAAATGACAAGTGGCTGATCCTTGAGTGTAAATTTGTATTAAATCAGCTGGTGCTCAGTGTGTTAAGGGGCCGCTCCACTGGTGATCTTCTTGCATTATCTTACTAACTCTTGGTCATCCTCCTTTCGGGACTTTGGTGAGACTTTTTCTATTGTGCTTGACATATTGAAAACCTTTGATATAGTCTGGCACAAATCCCTAATTTCCAAACTACCCTCCTTCGGTTTCTATCCCTCTATCTGTGCTTTTGTCTCTAATTTCCTTTCAGAACGTTCCATAGCTGCAGTTGTGAACGGCCATCGCTCACTTCCTCAACCTATCAACTCTGGTGTTCCTCAAGGTTTTGTCCTGTCTCCAGTTCATTTTCTTATATTCATTAATGATCTTAACTGTACCTCTCGTCCTATCCGCTCATATGCTGATGACTCTACCTTACACTATTCAACTAGTTTTTCACAACAACCCAGCATGCAATTACTCCAAAACTCACGTGTCAAGGACATAGAACGCCTATCTTCTGATCTATCAATTATTTCAGATTTGGGCAGAGTTTATCTTGTTACTTCTCAATATTCTTGGTGTATCTTTTTCATCTGACTTTTCTTGGAAAGATCATATTACCACTAATGCTAAAGCAGCTTCTCAAAAGTTAGGTCCGCTCAACCAACTCCGTGGGTTCTTCACCTCCGCACATCTTACTCTGTGTTCACAGTGCGTCCCTGTATTGAGCATTGTCCGCATCTGTGGGGAGGTTCCACCCATACTGCACTTCTTGAAAGAGTAGAGTCAAAAGCATTTCGCCTCATCAACTCTCTTTCTCTTACTAGTTCCCGACAATCTCTTCCTACACACCGCAATGTTTCATCTCTTTCATTCTTTTATCGTTAATACAACAATCAGTGTTCTTCAGAGCTTTCTCAGTGCATACCTTCTCCCTTGTAGCGAGTGTAAGGCTTTTGGGGAGACACTCGTTACAGGCAACCTGCCATTTGTCTCCTTCATACACATAGAAAACAAAATTGTCTGGCTTCCCTCACTGTTTCGGTTTGTGTCTCACCGATACAGAGAGTAATCCAGCCAGCTCTCACAATCACCTCCTCCTCCTAACCATTTCACTACACTAAACAAACACACCATCAATAAAAGAAAAATAGTAATTTGGCTCTGTTAGTCTTTCAACTTGGGGGAAGTACTTGTTACAGGCAGCTTTGCCTTTTGTCTTCTTCATACACATAGAAGAAAATAATCCGCAGGATGAGGTAAGGACACAAATGCGGAGTAGGATCCAAGTTTATTAGACGTTCGCCAGACACAGCTTCTTCAGGAATAACATAAAAATGGCTTCTTCTATATATATATATATATATATATATATATATTGTTACGAATTCTCTTCAGAACTCATACAAAGTCTAAATAGGCCTCGGACACAACAACGCAAATCTGACTACTTCAGAAGACAGGTAGGGTTAATATCCCAATTCAGGTAAATCTACACTGCTATCACATGGAAGGAAATCATATTGATACAGTGTCAATGGATTCATATCATATTATAATTCACTTCTGTCACCGTACAATAGCCTACTGTAAAGTAAATAATATAGGCACTCCTCAAGACGAAATGAGTTAGGCTAAGCAGCCTTCTCAAACATATCAGAAGTTAAATTGATTAACTATCAAAGAAACACGTTGATAAATTACTCCTATAAAGTATCAAGACTCCTCACTTAAGCAGACAATAATAAATATAGTGAATTTGATTGAGAATTAAAGGAACATTTTGACTCAAATGACTCATCAAATATCGGGTGCTTAATTAATTAAGCCAACAAAATATAAATGTCCCACTGGGACATAGTCAAAACAATATGGGAAATATAAATGTCCCACTGGGATATCGTCAAAACAATATGGGATATCTGTATGACAATGTCAGCCCAGGTGGTTCTTAATGTGCAAATAATAGGCTACCGAAAATCATTAATCATGCATTTTTTAAGTAAGCTATTTCACTGGAATGTTAAATCTGTAGGGGTGGCATTTATCACACAAATACCCTGTATGAACATCCTAAGTAATGCGCACATATAAAATATATAACCCAGTTCATCAGAGATACAATATATAATTATATCTTTGATCAAAAGGTCAATCAACACACATAATTATAAATCAATACAAGAGATCATTGCAAAAATGTATATATTGAGAATAGCAAGGCTCCGTATCAACACACAAATACTCACACGCACAATCATGTCTGTAGTTCAAGATGCCAGGAGCAGCCCTCCTCTGCCATCAGCTGTCACCACTCGTCTCTGTCTGAGGGACCGCGTACACACGCACACACACACACGCCTGCATCACCAGCAGTCGCCCTCAACCTGCCACACCTAGCCCTCGTCTTCCCCCTGTGGGTGCCGGCGAGGGAGTATATATACGGGCGGGGCCTTATGCTCACTGAGGGGCACTCCCCACATTCAAAATGTCCAAGATGACAAAACACAGTTATTGGTCCCATATATACATTAGAGGGTGAATATCCCAATCACATGACCCTCACTCAATAGATAGACACCGCCCACACAATCTATTTCACAAGGCACCCTCGGACAATGCGAGGCATTCACACAAGCACAGATAATATCACTTATCAAGTCTTGCAAACCCTCGACTTGATTATAAAGTATAACATCATATAATCTCATTTGCCCATCATAAAGTTCTTAAATACATCATGCCACTTGTAAAATTACACTGATTGTAATCCTGGACACATTAATAGTCTATGGGCTGATATAAATACGATGATGCAATATTAGGCAAGAACCCGCCACTCTTAGAACCGTTAGTTGGGTCCTCTATAGGGAGACATTCCACACTCCTTGTCTTTTACAGTAGTAGTGTCCCTATATAAATTTAACTGTTTTTCAACATTTAAAAGCACATAGATGATATACTGCTCACACAAGTGATGTCCTGATGTCCTGGCGCTGGCCAAGGGCCGGTATACCTTACACCCTCCTCCTGCAAACAAATTTTTTCTTGGAGCATACAATTTTTTTTTATGTCAGTCCACACATCTAGATAGCAGGTCAGGCATGATATTATCCTTACCTCTAATGTGAACTACTTCTAAATCATACTCTTGCAAAAGAAGGCTCCATCTAGTCAATCATTGGTTCTTATTATGGAATTTATTAAGGTACTGTACTTTAAAGGATGATGGTCGGTGTAAACGACCAATTTATTGTCTGAGGGATTCACATATGCATTATAAAATTGCAAGGCTAGTATCAGTGCAAGGAGTTCCTTCTCAATTACTGAATAGTTACGCTGGGCCGAGTTGAACTTTTTACTGTAATAACTGACAGGTCTCTCTATTCCTTGACAGTCATTCTGCAAAAGTACGGCCCCAGCACCTATATTACTCGCATCAATAGATAGCTTTAACCCGTACAGCCCCAGCGACGCGTCTGACGCGTCGGCGATGTATGTAACGCACAGCCCCAGAGACGCGTCTGGTGCGTCACCCTAATTGCGCCGACCGTAACCTCAGGTGTAGCCACTCAAGAGGGCTCAGATTTGTATGGGAACTGTGTACGTATCCCATGCAACCGTGCCGATGGTTGAAAACTCTCAAAGTCCACGTGCGTGCGCATGAGCGCGCAATAACCTGGTTTTTTGGGGTAATTGCCTTCAATTTTTTACTCTTGTAAAATACGTTTTCGGGGGCTCTGTAGGACCATTCTTTAAGCTTTTTGAGCGGTTTTTCGTGGTTTTTCCTTCATTCCTAACCCATTCGCTATTGTTTCTGGAATAAAAAAAAAAAATGAAAACCGGCCGGGTTCTGGTGAACAAACATTACAAAACTAGCCGGGGCTCCACGGGTTAAAGGTTTTTCAAAGTCAGGGGCAACCAAAAGAGGTGAGGAAGACAGATTGAGTTTAAGAAGCTTAAATGCTGCATCACACTCAGGATTCCAGGTGAACTTCTTTTCCTTCCTCAACAGGTCAGTCAAGGGTGCAACCACATCTGCAAAGTTCATTATAAACATGCGGTAGTAACCCGCCATACCTAGAATTCTCCTCACGTCCTTCCTATTCTTAGGAGGTTGCAGGTCACAGATGGCCCTTACCTTAGCCTCAGGAGGGGCCACAGTCCCTCGACCTACTACATAGCCTAAGTATTCTACTTGTGCGTGCACAAAGTTGCACTTGCTCAGTTTGACTACTAAGTTAGCACGGCTTAAGGCCTTTAACAAACTCTCAAGTCTAGTCAGGTGATCTTCCCAGGTATCACTGTAAACAATTAAGTCATCTATATATGCCACACAACCTTCGAGACCCTTGGTTATTTCGTTCATTAGTCTTTGAAAAGTGGCGCTGGCATTCTTCATACCAAAAGGCATGACTCTACATTTATAAGTGTTCCCGAGAGTCACAAAGCATGAAGCCTCTTGTGCCCTCTCTGTCAGTGGTACTTGCCAAAAACCCTTTAAGAGATCAAGCTTAGTTATGAATTTGGCTTTACCTACTGTATCAACACATTCATCCACACGAGGTAATGGATAAGTATCAGTTTTAGAGTTTTTGTTTAGAACCCTGTAGTCTATACAAAATCTCACTGACCCACCTGGTTTGTCTACTAGGGTGACTGGTGAGGACCACTCGCTGGTGCAGGACTCAATCATCTCATGGCGCAGCATGTAGTCCAGCTCCTCCTTGATCCGCCTTCTTGGGGTTCACACGGTAGGCCCTCTGCTTCACTGGTCGAGCTCGCTGCACATCCACGTCATGTTGTATTAGAGTAGTCCTTCCTGGGGAGCCTCTGAACACCTCTCTGTGTCTCAGGAGCAACTCTCTGAGCTCATCACTTTCCTATCTCGGTAGGCGCTTCAACTTCTCTGGGAGCTCCTCCTCAAAACAGGTTCCAGGTGGTCAAGTTTTACATCATCATGTGGCTCCATTACTGCTGCTATTGGGGACTGCTTGTTGCACTTTTCTGTGGCCTCTTCACCCTTCCGATGGTATTTCTTTATTAGGTTCACATGGCAGACTCTCTCCTTCCTCCTTCTATATGGTGTAGAGATTACATAATTCACTTCCGATAGCTTCTTGATTATTTTGTATGGTCCCTGGAACTTGCACATGAGCGGTTGTCCTGGTGTAGGTAAAAATAGAAGGATTTCTTCGCCAGGATGGAACGTGCGAATTCTTGCGTCCTTGTCGTACCATCTCTTCATCTTCTCCTGGGTGCGTCCAAGATTCTCTTCGGCCAACTCCCATGCTCTTCGTAGTCGCTCTCTCAGCTCTATTATGGACTTCAGAAGGCTGGTGTCCTCTCGTTTTTCTACCCACGCATCCCTCACTAGTTGTAATGGTCCTTTCACTTCGTGGGTAAACAAGAGCTCGAAGGGACTGAAACCTAGGCTCTCATTAGGCACCTCCCAAATGGCAAACATTACCACAGGTAAACCCAAGTCCCAATCCTTGTGGTTCTCCTCACAGTGCTTTCTCAGCATGCTTTTCAATGTTTGGTGGAATCTCTCAAGGGCACCTTGTGACTGTGGGTGATATGCGGACGAATGAATAAAGCGGATCCCCAGCTCCTCACACAGTTGTTTCATCATGCGGGACGTGAAGTTGGTGCCCTGGTCCGTCTGCACCTCCTTGGGTAGCCCAAATTTGGAGAAAAACTTCACCAGCTCCTTAGCAATAACGTCAGTCTTTATCTTCCTCAGGGGTATCGCCTCGGGAAACCTTGTCGCCATGTCCATGATGCTTAAAATATACTCGTAACCACTGGCAGTCTTCGGTAGGGGTCCCACTATGTCGATTAATACTCTCTTGAAGGGCTCATCAAATCTCGGCATGGGAATGAGAGGTGCGTCCTTCATAGCTTGATTTGGCTTTCCCACTCGTTGACAGATGTCACAAGACCGACACCACTGAGCCACGTCCTTTCTAATGCCGGGCCACCAGAAGCACTTCAGTAGTCTGTCAAAAGTCTTGCGTACTCCCAGGTATGCGGCTAGTTTTCCGTCGTGGGCCATCCTTAGTAGCTCCTCTCGGTATGGCGAAGGAACCACCACCTGCACAACGGAGCGCCATGTCTCATCCTCCTTGTCACAGTCGCGGGGCGTGAAGTGACGCAGTAGCAGGCCATTACTAACACGCTAGCCGGAATCTGGGTCCTCCTCGGCTTACGTCCAGAGAGGCTTCAAGTCTGGGTCCTCACGCTGACACTGCCTGAGGGATGAATCTCGGAACACATAGGGGTAAGCATATGGGCTCCCCTGACCCTTGAATAATTCAGCTAGGCCATATGAATCCTCAGTCACACCCTCAGCATTCTTTACTGAGCCCTCGTCCTCTACATGGGACCTTTCAGACTCGGACACTGACTCAGGTTGACTCTCACACGGCTTAACTTCCTGTTCCCTCATCTCCTGAGCCTTACGAACCTTGGCCCATGTCATGGCACAAACAGGAAAGAGGTCGGGGATCTCACTCACTAGGTCGTTGGTTTCCACACAACTCACTGGGTAGGTCGAAACAATGGGAGACATACACTTACTTCCCTCAACCAAGTCATTTCACAATAGAATGTCTGCTTCAGGAATGGGCTGAGTATCTAAGACAGCAACCTTGGAACTCCCCTGGTATCTTTCGCACTATAATCCTATGTCTACCAGAGGAGCAGATACTGTGCCACCTATACCACACAGAATGGCGTACTGATCACTCTCGATCCCGTCCTCAAACATACTGCGCGTCACAAGGGTACGAGATGCACCAGTGTCTCTCACAATTCTTACATGCCTCAGTTTGTCTCCACACTTCATGATACCTACAAGTCTGTGTTCTCTATATGGGTCCAGCACATTACCTAATTCATTCAACCTTTCATTGACTAAGGTAATGGATTTGAACTCACGCAAGTATGACTCCTTGCTTGAACCCATCTCCTTTTTTCGGAGGAAGCAATACTTGGCTATGTGGCCTGGTTTACCACAATAGTTACATTTAATCTGAGACTTATAGCTTTTATCTGAATTGGAAGATTTATTACTTGATGTAGGCTGTTGCATCCCTTCAGATTTTTGGGATGTGTGAGTGACATTAGTGGAGTTCTTATCATAGTATTTTACATTAGATTCTTTGGTAGGATTGCTTCCTTCCTTCTTAACTCTATGCTCAGGTCCTGCTACAGATATCTTGTGGGTTAATGAGTATTTGTCTGCTGTGTTGGCTGTATTCTCAGGGTCAAAGATATTGTTATCAGCTAAATGAACTTTAATTTCCTTGGGATTTGTATGACAGACGTTTTCAAATAGCATAAGATCATAAAGAGCCTGGTAATCTTCACCAGTCTGAGTGGAATGCAACCATCTGTCCAGAGCCTTGCGCATGCCATGTAATGTGAGAAAGTTACATTAGGGGCTTTTGTACAATTACGAAACCTCACTCTGTAGGCTTCTGGGACTAACTCATACGCACGCAATATACTCTCTTTAACAGTGGCATAGTCATGGCTCTGTTCATTTGTTAATGAAGTAAAAACCTCTAGTGCCCTGTCCTTTAACACGCTGTGCAGCAGCATGGTCAATTTGTCCTCTGGCCAAGCAAGATTCTCGGCCACCCTTTCAAAGGACAAAAAGTATCCCGTGGGATCATCCTCATTAAATGCTGGGACCATCCGTACATGTTTTGTTACATCAAAGGCATGCATACGGTTATCACGGGGCATATGATCATTAGGCGGAACACGCTCACGCTCCACTTGGACTCTCTCTCTCTCTATTTGGTTCCTCTCTCTCTCACTTTCATGCTCCATTTGGATTCTCTCTCTCTCTATTTGGTTCCTCTCTCTCTCACTCTCAAGTCATGGCTAATTTAGATAAGTGGACTGTATATTATTGTTATTGAAGAAACATTAACCATATATAATATATAATTACCCTTTGATGAACTCAGCTGGTGATTGGAGGATGGCGGAAAATAGGCTAGATAACTGGAAGTGGTTAGTATAGTAAACAAAGTATGAAAAGAGGCTACAATAGGCTAGGATAGGATAGATATTTACGTTAAGTTTGTGCTAACTAACAAAGATGATGATGTAATGACTATGTGGAATATGAGATGAAAGTGAAGCGAAAACACCGGGTGAAATAACTAGAAGAAAGAAGGCTTAGCGTGTGTAGCTGGGACGGAGGTTGGTTGGAGAGTGGCGAGCGCGTTATGTTCGTCTCTGTCGTGACATACCGTGCACGCGCATAACATATGGAAAATGTATCCCATCTTCTTTACAATGAGATACTTATAAACAATCTTAAATAATACAAATATATATATATGGGAATTATAATCCTACAATACTTTCCCATATACTACTATAGAATAATATATTCTACCCAATCATGGAACGTTCGACCAAGGTTATGGAAGCGTTCAACTTAAGACTACGGAATGATACGTAACGCTACATCAACCCAGATTACGTAACATCGAGACTGTTCATACTAGTTTGAGTACACTAAGTATGGACATATTCCCACCAACAGAAAATATACAAAATTTACATGATTAGATTTGCCCGGAGGCAATCTTATCCCGCCAAGCTTGGGAGGATATCTGGGCTGCCTGTCGACGTGGGCGTTCGTCAGATGCGTCAACATGCTGCGCCGAAGTAGAAGCCAGAGAGGGGACTTCAATGGATAACTGATCCGAGGGGGTGTCCTTGCGATCTCTCATGCTTTGTTGGTTAGAATGAAATTAAATCAATTTCGACCCGAGTTGCGTCGGGACACTAAAAAATCTGTGTATGGTATTCTGGAAATATGGATCCTACAACTAGGTTTGAATTGAAATATATTCGCCTAGTGGGTTTCCCTTCTCCCTAACATAAATAGGATAGAAGGCTGAGTGTCTTTTAGACTGCCGTGGTGTAATTGATTAAAGCGTCGGCTATCGTCCTGATGGTCGATGGTTCGATCCCCACTGAGAGACTAGAAACATTTAGTGGCTCACGTGTATTTGTGATATATTCTCAATATTTGTAACTCTCATGCTTTGTGGGTTAGAATTAAATGAAATCAATTTCGACCCGAGTTGTGTCGGGACACTCAAAAATCTGTGTATGGTATTCTGGAAATATGGATCCTACAACTAGGTTTGAATTGAAATATATTCACCTAGTGGGTTTCCCTTCTCCCTAACATAAATAGGATAGAAGGCTGAGTGTCTTTTAGACTGCCGTGGTGTAATTGATTAAAGCGTCGGCTATCGTCCTGATGGTCGATGGTTCGATCCCCACTGAGACTCTAGAAACATTTAGTGGCTCACGTGTATTTGTGATATATTCTCAATATTTGTAACTCTCATGCTTTGTGGGTTAGAATTAAATTAAATCAATTTCGACCCGAGTTGCGTCGGGACACTCAAAAATCCGTGTATGGTATTCTGGAAATATGGATCCTACAACTAGGTTTGAATTGAAATATATTCGTCTAGTGGGTTTCCCTTCTCCCTAACATAAATAGGATAGAAGGCTGAGTGTCTTTTAGACTGCCGTGGTGTAATTGATTAAAGCGTCGGCTATCGTCCTGATGGTCGATGGTTCGATCCCCACTGACAGACTAGAAACATATATATATATATATATATACTATATATATACCGGTATATATTTTTTGTTTTTTTGTATTATATTAATTGGAAAGGCCATCAGCCCATCAGGACTATTAGGCCATACTAAAGCTAGATGTTAATTGCCAAGAACCTCATAATACTGGAATGTGATATATGCAAGTATCACAAACCCTACAAACTCTCTCTCTTCGCCGCAATGTTGCATGTCTCTCGCTATTCTATCGCTACTACAATAATCAGTGCTTCTCAGAGACCTCCCAGTGTATACCATCTCCTCTACGTAGGGTACGTGGTACCTGTCTTGCAACACAATCCCACCCCTACTCTGTGCAACTCTCCAACCCAAGAGTGAAACGTTATTCTCAGACTTTTTTCTATTCAACAGCTGAGCTCTGGAACTCTCTCACAGAATCAGTCTTTCCCTCCTCCTATGATTTAAATTGCTTTAAACTCTGTGTGTCCAGGCATTTTGGCTCGTACGTCCCTTGATTTTGGCCCTCTTTCAACTATGGCGGAGGCACTAGCTACAGGCAGTTCTGCCTTTTGCATGCCTCACTCACATAGAAAAAAAAAAACGTATACGTCACAGGTCCAAAGCAATTAAGAACAGGAAAATAATAAAGGCAACATCAGCTGAGAAGAATAGTGCCAGGACAAAACACATTCTTAAGAGCATCAACTGTCAACCTTATTATTTGCTAATACAAAGGGGAAAAGCAAAAAAGGAACTGAAATTAATTTTACTCAAAAATGAATGACAGAAAACAAATATAGAATTGATCAAACTAAGCAACATACTGGGTACTGTGAACATGAGAAATAAAGTCGAAAGACAATAGCATACAAATATGCTAAAAAGGAACATAGGAAATATAATAAAACACTACCACCAAAATTAAAACTCAAGTTATAACTCTGATTAAATTGGTCTCTTTCAATTAAGCCAACAATTTGTCAAGCACACCAACATCCCCATCACACAAAACAGAGTCCAAAGTGATGGGGACATTATTCGCCCTGCTGTATATCAGTAAAGGACTATGCTCCTCCACAAATCTACCACAGGACAAAATGATGTGGTTGATCGATAGAATCCCGCCGCAGGTGGAACATTGCGGCGGGAATACACGGTTCATATAAGGTGTGTTAAAAAATGTGCAGTTCATCCTCAGTCGTGCTAATATACCTTCCTCCCTCCGGGAGTGACGGGTAGCTGAGGGCCAAACCCCAAGTGTTGGTTTGACTGTATGAATAGCCAGGTTGGTCCACTGACTTTGCCACAGAAGATGAATTGATTTCTTACCGAAAGAGAGACTTTACTGTAGATCCCGAGGGACGTCGCATGGCCCCTCAAGTTCTACCTCCGATTTTGCAAGTTCGTCAGCCTGCTCATTGCCGAAAATACGACAATGACCAGGCACCCAAATCAGAGAGAAGGATTTACAACTTGAGTGCAACTTATTGATAATGTGGCCCTGGATTTCAGAAGAATCCGTCCTACATGAATCAATTGGCTGAATCTGAAAAAATTACGAAGCTTTCACAAGGAGAAGCTTCAGCAAAATCTATGGCCCGGTAAATAGCAAAATGTTCAGAAGTGGATACGGACGTATGGATCGGCAACCGGTACCTGAGGCAACATTCGGTCGACCACACACTCACACCCACACATTCATCTGTCTTAGAGCCATTGGTGTAGAGGTGGAAAGAGGCTAAGTGTCTAATGAGGACTGATCGGAAGAGCTGGCGAATTTCCACCTCCGGCGCCTAACATTTGGGAGAGGGGAGCCACTGGGTTTCTACAGTAAAATTGGGCTGCTCCCAAGGTGCTATCTTTAATACTACCAGCTGGTCAACATTAGAAAAGTCATAGCCTAACTTACGCATTAGGAAGTTATGCCACACAGCTATCAACTTGAGGGCCCCATGCAGCACATGCTCATACTGCAGGAGGATCCCTCAAGCCGGAAGACCTAGTGAACGTTGACGGTGTAGAAATATGCCGAACGAGAGGAGCATGTGATCACGACAAAGATAGAGGGGCGGCATGTTAGATTTCACTTCCATACGCTCCACATGAGTACACCGAAGGGCTCAAAGACACAGACGCAAGTACGCATTCTGGAACACATCCAACTTCCTCAGGGTACAAGCGGACGCCGACCCATACACCTGCGACCCATAGTCGAGTTTTGAACTAATAAAGGACTTATACACTATCAGTAAAAATGTTATCTCGGCTCCCCAGTAACGGCCAGAAAGGTATAAAAGGACATTTAATTTTTTACTGCAAGAATTAATCAAATAATTAACATGACACTTCCAATTAAGCCTGCAATGAAAGTGTAGACCCAAGAACTTGACTGAAATTTTAAAGGTATCGGCTCATTATCCAAAGTGATGCGCAAATTAGCTACGTTAAGTCTAGGAGTAAATACTACACCGACACACTTAGCAACGAAAAACTTAAAGTCCCACCACAAGGCCCAAAGATGGACGGAATTAAGGGCCACTTGAATCCGCCCAGCCGAAAATTGCACGTTGGGGGAAGAATGCCACAATGTGCAATCATCAACGTACAGTGAAAATTTAACATTTCTGGGGACAGGAGCGGAAGTCAGAATATCATTGATTATGAAGCAAAATAACGAAGGGCTAAGCACATTGCCATGCGGTACCCCATTATCTTGGACATAAACGTCATATGTTACTTGATGAGGCAACCTGACCACAAAAGTTTGGTCATACATGAAGTTATGAATACAAATGGGCATATTTCCTCTGAAATCGGAAGCATAGAATTTTGTAAGTATTCTGTGTCACTAGGTCATATTGCAAGCTTTATGAATATCTAAAAAATTACCTATTATGAATTAATTTTGGACAAATGTCTCAGCGATACAATGCTCCAAATTCATTAAATGTTCTTGTGTACCCTTGTGTTTACGGAAGCCACATTGCTGAACATTTAACCAATTCTTAGACTCTAAAACATTAAGAAATCTAACATTAACCATCCTTTCAAAGACCTTACATAGACACTCAGTCAACGCAATAGGAAGAAACAGCTTGGGATCTGTTAAGTGGCCCGAGCTCTTCGGGATTGGTATGAGGTGTGCAAAGTACCATGAGTTTGGAAACGTTTGAGATGTCCAAATCTCATTGTACAATGCTAACAGCTTAGTCAGGTTGTCCGGACTAAGATGCTGAATCATGCCATAGGTGACTTGCGAAGGACCGGGACTCGAACCTTTACAGGATTTTAAGGCAAGGAGAAGTTCCTTCATCGTAAACTCACAGTTGTAATCAGAGTTTACGTCTTCTGTGGAAAAGTCAAATTATGGAGTTTGGCCTGCCGTTTATGGTCTATAAAACGGGGATCGTAGTTGGCCGAACTGCTAACATCCGCAAAATGCCTGGCAATCGTGTTGGCAACGTCCACGGGATCATCGATGACATTATTGTTCACCCTGAGAGTAGTGATAAGTGAACGTGTATACTTGTTGTTAAGTTCATTTATAGTGGACCAAACCTCTTTCAGTGGAGTGAATTGATTCACCGTGGACACATAAGAACGCCAGGCACTACACTTTGCGGATCGTATTACTCTCCTTGTCTCAGCCCTAGAATTCTTATAAGCAATGAATTTGTCTTCCGAGGGCTGTTTATCATAAATCCTGTATCGCATATTACATTTAGTGAGCACTTGTCGGCAGTCTGGTGACCATCACGGAAATCTATGCTTCGTGTGGACTGTAGAAGTTTTAGGAATAGCAGCCTTGGCTGCATGGAAAATGCATGTCTGCACGTGTGTCACCTAATTATCATTAATGTCACCCCCCAAAATATCAAAGGTAGCAATTCTAGAGAAGGAACCCCAGTCTGCTTTCTTATGTTGAATTTAATGGGCGGCGGAGGAGGAGCAAAGTCGCATGAATAAGAATGACAGATTGGTAGGTGGTCACTTTGCATAGAATCGTCGAATGTGCCACAAGTGATGTTAGGTAGTATTACGGGAGATGACAAAGACAGATCTATGCATAATTTATGACCAGTACGATCGTCTACACGAGTCGTACTACCATCGTTCAAAAGACAGAGGTCAGATGGAAGTAAAACATTTGCTATTTGTTTGCCACGACCATCACTCCTCATACTACCCCATTGATGATGATGTGCATTGAAGTCGCCTAAAATTATTTTAGAATTGGTCAGTGAATCAAAAAGAGAAAAGAAAGAATCATCATCGATCGCAACCTATGGAGGACAAAACAGAACAAATAGTCAGGTACGTACCCTGAATTTTGACCCTGCATGCGATAGCGTCCAGGGCAGAAACAAGAGGCATTGCTGAGTGGGGAAGCGATTTATGGACATAAATCGCAACCCCATGACCCTCGTGTCTACTATACGAATGGTAGTGTTTAACCCGCTGAGGACCAGCTAGTTTATAATAAATGTACCACCAGTGACCTCCATCCTATCCGAAGAGCCCCCTAAGTGAGGTCGGGAGGGCTCCCTCGAGGGAGCCGGAGACGGACTACCGTGCGTATAAGACGAACGGCTGAGGGGGGTTAGATTTACTTTAATTGAATTAGACTTACCATTTTTCACAGCAGGAGGAGGAGGAGAAGAAGCAGCAGCGTGGGAATAAAAGGCCTTATCCCGCACTGATGCAGAGTCAGAGGTTGAAGCAACAGGAGATGAAGAGTCAGATAATGAGGTAGTGCCGTGGTAGAGTCAGTGGAAGTGGTAGAAACAGTGGAAGTGGTGGAGTCAGTAGGAACAGAAGAAACAGTGGTAGTGGTAGAGGAAAAACAGTGGGCAAGAGGTGGCTGAGACTAAACAGGTGTAGCAGGATGTAGGGGATCAGCCTGGGTAGGCACAGAACAAGTTGAAGTCCCCATAGAGCACATTTGAGGCCGAGAGTTTGCCGCCGAAGCAAAAGAAACTTTCGGTCGAGGAGTCGCCTGCAACTCCTCCACCTTCTTTCTAGCTTCGAAATACGAGACCCACATAAAGGCCTTGACTGTACAGACCTCTTTCACTATCTTCCACTTGGAGCAATTCCGAGAGGAGGAAGAGTGAGCACCTGCAGTTTACACACTTAGCTGTCTCAGTGCACCCTAAAGACTTATGACCCCGTCCACCACATCGTTCACGAACAGCCTGGGGAGAATGTCAAGCTTCTTTAGTGTGTTTAAATTGCTGGCATTTAAAGCAACGTAAGGGGTTAGGGATGTAAACTCTAACAGGGCAACGTTCGTACCCAACATGCACAGTATCTGGGAGCTTGGTCATACCAAAGGTCAATACAACCATGGGAGTCTTAACTCGATTGCCATTTGTAAACTGAGTAATGAATTCCATGTACTGTGTGTAATAAAGTATACAATGGGGAGACATACCGAGGAATAAATAAGATAATTAATGACAGAAAACAGATATGAAGAAATTCAGACTAAATAACGCCCCAGTAATTCATAGACTAGATACAGGCCATGGCATGAATTATATTTAAGCTAAGTTGATTAAATAATTATGAAACCAATACCGTGAAGCGTAGGTGCTTCGAATCGGCTCATATAGTAATGAACAACAACATGAATTTAATTATAGGTTTCTTCTCTCTAGCCAAACCTCTTGAATTTAAGTTAACAAATGGAAAACCATGGTAGTTCATTAATCTGTTGATTCTTCACCATCTGCAGGACACCTAGCAGTTGCCTCGTGAGGATAACTACATGAGTTTACTGGAGGTCCATCAGGATACTTAGACGGAGCCGAGCGAGCATACCTAGTCACAGATTTTGCCATGAAGATACCTTCACGAGCAAACACTCTGCCTTGGGAAAAGATGGCTGACGAGTCCTGGTTCCGTCAAGCTATATACCCCTTTTTGTTTTTGCTACACCAGGTTTTTACTGGGGTTGTTTGACTTTATAGGTAGGTTCTTACTTGACTGGAGAAGATGAGAACACACAAGAACACAAACACAAAAGTAATAAGGATAATATAACACAGAGTACAAACATAGGTTATTCTTATTCACACAAAATCATATGGTTGAGATGCAATGGTACATAAGACAGGGATAGGTTTCAATTAGCAGCACGATCGAGGATCCTCTAGGTGTCTCAAGGTGAAGACACAGGCAGGTTCTGAAGATCTGTGAAGACGTTGCTGCCTGGTATTGCCTAAGACGTCCTGGTCCGTGGAGGTGGTCCTGTCGTGTGACGGTGACAGAAGTTAGGGGAAGACTTCTTGAAAATCTCTGAAGACTGTAGAGGTGAGGGTCTTACATAAAAATGAGCCATTTCACCAGTGTCTTACGCTCTCGTATCATGGGATTAAAGTAAGGAGCCGTTTCACCTGTGTCTTACGCTCCCTTTTACAATCCAGACCTAGACTTCAATAGATTGTTGAAGACTTCCTTGAAGATCTCTGAAGACTGTAGAGTTGAGGGTCTTGCATGAAAACGAGCCGTTTCACCAGTGTCTTACGCTCTCGTATCATGGGATTAAAGTAGGGAGTTGTTACACCAGTGTCTTACACCCTCCACTACAAATCCTGACTGAGAAGGAAGCCATTACACCAGTGTCTTACGCTCTTTCACCCAGCCTTCCTATGTTTTTGGGTTTACTATAACTATAGTGCTCACTCTGTGTGGTAAACTATAATTGTAGTAAAGTCCCATACCAAGGCAAAAGTAAAAATGTTAGGAGGCCACCAGTGTGGTCTAACAAAGATACAAAGCAAATCCAAGGTACCTTCGAGAAACTGCGTTGAGTAGTTCCACTAGTGTCTAACTCCCTCAAGGCAATTTTTTGGTATAGATAATCTCAAGTCTTTCAGATATCCTCAGCCAGTGCCTTTCGATATCTTTTCAACTGTACCACTTCTGGATTTGGCAGGGGATGTCTTACCAATTCCGTCGTTCCTTCCGGCTGCGCATCTCGGGTCTATAAGGGCGGTTGTGCGCAGACGAGGGCGTGTGTCGCAGATATGGGCATGATTATGATTATTAATGAAAAAAATCATAATCCAAGGCCGTGATTACATATCATAATCATAATCAAATCATAATCAAAAGTTAAGCAACAGGTATATTCATAATCAAATCATAATAACAAATTAAGCTGCAGCTTTAATCATAATCAAATCATAATCATATTTTTCTTCATAATAATCAATGATTAAAATGTGATTATTGTGATTATTTCTCTGTAATTTCCATGTAGCAATTTTATTTCTCCCAAATAAGTTAGCCAATTACATACATGTTCCAGGTCCAAGTATGTTTGCGAAGCATGACACTACCTAACATCCTGAGCGATGTAGAATGACTGTTGTTCGCTTTGAGAAGTTGATGTTTATCAAATGCAACAAACACATAATTGAAAAGTAATGTAGCCTACAAGAAATATAGTATATAATCATATTATTTGTTCAATTCTATATTTATTAAAGTAATGTAGCCTACAAGAAATATAGTATATAATCATATTATTAAAGTAATGTAGCCTACAAGAAATATAGTATATAATCATATTATTTGTTCAATTCTATATTTATTTTGCATTGAGCAATTCCTTGTTTTCATTTTTGCTAAACTCAACATACATACACAAATTTAAAGACCGAGTACTCCACACAAAATGAGGTTCTGGTCTCACGTCATAATAGCGGCATTCCAGGCAGCCCTCACTTGTCAGGTTCTTTGATTTAAGATTAGACTGCAAAGTCCGATCCCACGTCTTTCTTGGTCTGCCCATTGGTGCAGCTTCTTCCACATTCATGGACTTGCATCTTTTCACCCAGCTTTGTTCATCCATCCTCTCTACATCTCCAAACCATCCAAGCCTGCTAGTACGCATCTTATCACTGATACTCTTGATATCTATCCTTCTCCTTAGTTCTACACTTGATATCCTATCTTGCAATTTGGCACCACACATCCATCCTCATCTCATTGCATTCCATTCTGTTGATATCATCCGCTTTGACAGGCCACGTTTCTGAAGCATATGTCATTGCGCTTCTAACGCATAAAGCGTACACCTTTCCCTTCAAGGGGAGAGCTATTCTTCTCATGGTGCGTAGTGGCAAAAGTTCTCTAAACTTTTCCCAGCCACATCTTATTTTGGCGGTAGTGGCGGCCTCGGCCCCAAATTAATACACTTATGAAAGACTTAAGGGATTATCAAATGAAATAAACATGTAAGTGAGAAGTAAGGTACTGTAGAACAAAACCAATAAGATCTCTTGTACAAAATGTAAGTTCTCTTTTATAACAATAGTTGGTAAGTGATCTAAGTAGTTATTTATATTACTCAAATATATAGAAGCAAAATGCACCAAATAGATGTGGTTTGCTTTAAGTTAGTGTCAATTGCAATAAAAAACAATGTTGACTAATGTATAACTGAACAAAAATTTACCTTAATAATAATCATTACTGTGCAAAAATAATCACATTAAAATGTGATTATAATCATAATCTAATCATAATCAAGCAATAATAGAACAAATCTAATCATAATAAAAAATACGAACAGCGAAATAATCATAATCAAATCATAATCAGAAAAAAGAAAAAACAAGTAATCATAATCTAATCATAATCAAACAGTATTCTGGATGATAATCAAAATCAAATTACAATATTTTTGTTATAATCATGCCCATGTCTGGACTGTGTCGACGGCGGTAGCCCCTCTCAGAATCCGCGCCATTGAGGTGGTGAGTCTCTGGGCAAGATGGGCGCGTGGTGGTTTTGGATTTATGGAAGGTTTTCTCCCATGGGGTTTGTGGTTGGTCTTCCTTGGATTTCCTGGTGGTGATGGAGGTTAGCTATCTTGTTAAGTCTTTTCCTGGTGTCGGGGGACGTGACGAGGTGATGGTGGCGACCCGAGCCTGCCGGGGTGAGGAGGCTCTTGTGTCCTCATGTCTCGGCGGCGTAGTGACAGGAGTTGTTTCTATACTGATGCTTCCATCTCCTCCTTTGTTTTTCTCTCCTATCTCACTTCCCTCTCGGGTGTAATAGCCCCGACCTCGTGGCTGGATGGCGAAGCACCAGACGTTACCCTGGCGGGTAAATGCTTGGTGGCCCTCCAGATATGCCCACCAAGCTTGGGAGCGGGCGTCTGCAGGTCGAGAGGTGTTAGCGTAGATGGTGAGGTAAGAGGTGTCGTGAATCTATTCCAGGAGGGATTCCAGCTCGTCTTGGAATCTGACGGTGTACAGATCGCCGATCTCTTCTCCCCAACGTAGTCTCTTAAATTGAAGGGAAGTTCAGGGTTATCGTCGGAGTTGGAGGCAGGTAATGGAGCCTTGATGGGAGACGGCATGTTGCGGTGGGGCGTCTCGAGGTGTTGTGCTGGTGGTGGTTGGACAGGAAGTGATGTTTGTGTCTTTGACAGGTCCTGTTTTATGGTTGGGTGAGGACGCAAAGGTAGCGCTTGACCTCACTCGTGAGTTGATCTGACAGGTGGCGATGTTATGGGAAGGAAAAGTTGTGTTAGTTGCTATTCTGAGTGCTGGGGCTCGTAGGAGTGCAGAAGATGATTTAAAAGTATGTGCAAGTAGAGGAGAAGGTGGAGAGCGGTCGGCAAGCCAAGACCCTCAAAAAAACTTTTGATGGCATTTTTTGTTCAAAGCTGGCAACCAATGCTAGAAAGTATCACATAAGGTTTTAGAAACACCCGGTTGCCAAAATGGCATTTGACCTTTAAGGTCAAATTTGGAGATCAAATGGTCAAATATTGTTTTTCCCTCTTTTATCTTATACTTTCAAATAATTATAGGTCTGGCATGAAAAATTGAGGAAATAATGAGATATAAGGGTTTACAATTCCATAATAATAGGTAATTGTGAAGGAAATTAGGATTTAAACTGCTCATTAGTCCATTATAAATCGACATACAACACAAAGTAAAGATCCGTTCCTTTAACGTCATTTTTTATTTTAGGGTCTTGGCCTGCCGACTACTTCATCCTGAAAATAAATATGTTTCTTCATCAAGAAGGCACTACGATGGTTGAATATAATTTTCCCTGTGTCCTAATACCTTTGGCAATTAAGATTTATCCACACCATGTCCACTGCCTGCGATGTTAAGGCATCCGTCTGCATCACAACCGCATGCAGGTATACATGGTTGCCCCATCCAATGACAAACGAAAGCTTGTGTGCGGCACTTGGTTTTGCATCCACAAGTAACCAACTCCAAACAGCTGCTTGGAACAGATGGGTTCGGTAACTGCACCACTTCTAACCGTCTGTCCATTACTTGCCAACCTCCTGTCTCCTGAGGGCTTGGGATAACGACGTAAGGTTTGTTTGCCTGCAGCCACACTTTGGCCTGGTGGTTGGCACGTGAGAGACGTAACTCCAGTGTGTCACTCGTTGGTGGCAACATTTCAATCGCCTTTTTTCCTTTCTGGAACAAGTCATGTCTGGCCCTATCAACACCCGAAGTAGAGCACGGTGCCTTGTACAACATACATATGAACTCTTCAACTTTGCCTAAAGGACCATCCCTACCAACACCTTGCAACAGCTGTGGATGTTGCAAATACACACTCCAACATGATTTCTTCCCATGTCCAGCAAAGGACGAGACAGTATCACAGCCAATTATGTCATGGAAGCCAAGTACATTCTCCACTACTACTCGAGGGAGGTTCTTGTTGATGACATGCACTAGAAAGCATTCCTGCTTATTGGATTTGCCGCTCATCATTCACACTTGGCACGGTTTGTCCCTGATCAAGTGAATGAGCAAGAGGAGGACGTCTGTGTCACGACACTTGACGATTATGCTTTCAAATCCAGCATCAATGGCTTCAAGGGCACGGAGGACGATCCTAGTGTCCGCCTCCTCGTGGTTTGCCTGTAGTGTTGGGATGACTCCCTGTGTTGTCGAATATCCGTCTGGTTTGCTGCCACCATCAACTATCTCCTTGTTTCTGTCATTGTGCTTGGCAAGTTTGCCACTTAGGAATATAATAATAATAATAATAATAATAATAATAATAATAATCTTTATTGTCACATAACATACATAAATACAATTATAATATTAACAGTTTACATAATACAATAGTATACAATATATGACAAGGGAACTTGATACCGACTGGTATATATGTCCTTTATTATATATTGCCAATACACTTTGATGGCGGAAAAGAAGTGAAGTGCAGGTGAAGACAGGAAAATTAATTAATTAATAATAATAATAATAATAATAATAATAATAATAATAATAATAATAATAATTAATAATAATAATAATAATAATTGAAATACTAATAATAATATATATATTTGTTCAAGAGCAGTGCATACATACAATAATTCGTCGTTTATAACATAATCATAATAACATTTACTGATAGTATCTATAGTATATTACAAATTTACAAATTTGGTACTTCATTATTGAGTAGAAATGTCTTAAGGCTATTTGTATACATACTAATTAAATAGGTGTGTGATAAATGGTTAGTCAGATAGTTCCACACTTGAGCTCCTTTATATCTAAATATTTTCTGAGCCATACCTATTCTGCCCCTCGGGAGATGTAGTGCATCACATTGCCTTGTTGGATACAAATGTATTTCATTATTTCTAACGAACATATCTCTAAATATAGATGGCAATAAATTGTTGAAATATTTGTACATAAGTTTTGCGATATAATATAGATACACTTTTGAGACAGGCAAAAATTTTTGAGAAGCAAATAATGGTTCAGTATGAGCTCTATAATTAGAAGAGGTTATTATTCTAACAGCCCTTTTTTGTAGCTTCAGAACTGAATCTAAATAGCAATTGCTAGCTGTTCCCCAGACTTCAATACCATAAGTAAGATACGGATATATGAAACTATTATAAATAGTATTAAGAGTACATATATTCAAAACCTTTCTAGCTTTACTTAATATGCCTATTACTTTTGAAATCTTATTGCTTACTGTTTTAATATGATCTGACCAAGTTAATGTAGGATCTAATAACACACCTAAGAATTTAATGCTATCTACCCTTGCTATGTTATTATTACACATACATACATTCATTTGTGTAGTTACTAGTTTCCCTTTCGTGTGAAATATCATATATTTTGTCTTTTCAACATTGAGAGACAGTTTATTAGCATTTATCCACTCATTGACACAAAGTAATTATCTATTAATTTTATAAATTACATCATTTACATTATTACCATGAAGAAAAATACTTGTGTCATCAGCGAAGATAATTGGCAAAAGAGATGGTGAAACATTCATAATATCATTTTGTATACAATAAAATTAATAGGGGACCCAATATAGACCCTTGAGGTACACCACATACAATATTAATAGGGGACCCAATATAGACCCTTGAGGTACACCACATACAATATTAATAGGGGACCCAATATAGACCCTTGAGGTACACCACATACAATATTAATAGGGGACCCAATATAGACCCGGTACACCACATACAATATTTTTAGTAGCAGAATTAACTTCATTATAGGAAACATATTGAGACCTTCCTGATAGATAACTATTAAACCATTCCTGTGTGACACCTCTTACTCCATACTTGTATAGCTTTCTTAATATTGAATGATTAACTGTATCGAAGGCTTTTCGGAAGTCCAAAAATACTCCCAAAACAATATCCCCTCTATTTAATGCATCAGTTAGTTTATCTACCAATGTAATCAATGCTAAATTTGTTCCATATCCAGCTCTGAAACCAAATTGATATTTATACAATATGTCATGTGTAGCAATACAAGAGAATAATCTATTATACATTAATCTTTCAAATATTTTTGAGAATATTGGTAATAAAGAAACGGGTCTATAATTATTCATTATCCCTTAAATATAGGGATAACTTTGGCAGTCTTTAATTCACTTGGAAATACCCCTTGAAAAAACGATAAGTTTACAATGTGTGCTAATGACTCATTTATTGTTGTGTGGGTTTCCTTAACTATTTTTGCATTAATCCCATCCCAGCCAGGACTTTTATTTTTAAATGTCATAATGACATTGGAGATTTTATCTGGCGTTGTAGGTGTTAAAAATAGTGAGTGAGGATTATCTATTGGCATATAGGTTTCATAATCTTGATTACAATATGGTATGGATGCACTTAAATTAGGACCAATATTGACAAACAAATCGTTAAAATGTTCTGCTATACTCTTATAATCATTGACTTCTACACCATTTACCAAAAAATTATTCGTTTTTAATGATGATTTACTTTTGTTTATTAACGTTTTGAGTATATCCCATGACTTCCTTATATTTTCCGTATTTTCTTTGAATAAGTTATCATAATGATTCCGTTCGGCACAGCACATAACCCTCTGCAATGTTTTCTTATAGTAATTATATTTATTGATATTATAAACGTAAGGCCTCTTGATTGACATAACATAAAGTTTATTTTTAGTTTTAATTGATTTTTTCAAAACTTCAGTCAACCATGGTTTTCTATTCCGATAGGTATTACATTTTAACGTTTTCATAGGGAAACATTTTTCGAAACACTCTGAATATACGTCATGAAATCTAGAAAAGAAATCTTCAGTAAGAAACTGTTCTGGAAAGAAGTCAAGAAAGTTAGGGAAGGTAGCAAGGGAAACAGTAAGGGTGTGAAAGATAAGAATGGGATAATGCTAGCCGAGAAGCAAGAGAGAGTCGAAAGATGGAGGGAGTACTTCAGTGAGTTGCTAAATGAAAGGAATGAAGAGCCAGCAAACATAGCTGGATATGGTATGGGAGGGAGAAGAAGAGAAGTAGTGGAGGAGGAGGTGGGGATCAGGAGGTCAGAAGTGTGGGAAGCCATGAAAAGAGTGAAGTTGGGGAAAGCACCAGGAACAGATGGAGTGTGTGGGGAAATGTTGAGGTATGGTGGTGAGATAGTGATAGAATGGGTATGGAAAATGTGCAAACTAGCATGGGAGAAGGGGAGTGCACCCGATGACTGGAAGACTGGCATAATAGTCCCCCTATATAAGGGCAAAGGGGAAAGAGGAGTGTGTGGTAACCACCGAGGAATATGTCTTCTAAGCGTAGTAGGGAAGTAATACAGTAGGGTAGTGATTGAGAGAGTGAGAGTGAGAACGGAGTATAATATACGGTGGATGTTGGTGTATCGCTGAAAAGGGAGGGAATTGAGTGGAAGCTACCTATACTGCTGTTTGCGGATGATACAGTTCTGATGAGTGATAATGAATGGGAGTTGCAGGGTCTGGTAAATGAGTTTGGAACAGTGTGCGAAAAACGGAATTTGAAGGTAAATACGGGGAAGAGCAAGGTTATGGTCTTCGAAAGGGGTGAAGTCACAGAGTGTGAGGTGAAGCTGAACGGTCAGGCTATGGAGATCGTCAACTCTTTTAAGTATCTGGGCAGTGTGTTGAGTAAAGATGGGACTATGGATGAAGAGGTGCGGGAGAGGGTACAACAGGGGAAGAGGGTTGTAGGAACGCTAAAAGCAGTAACAAGAAATAGGGTGGTCAGTATGGAAGTGAAGAAGTCCTTGCATGACAGTGTGGTAATCCCGACACTGACTTACGGAAGCGAAGCATGGACGTTGGTTGAGAGACTCAGACCAAGAGTGAGAGCAGTGGAAATGAATTACTTAAGGAGTGCGTGCGGAGTTACATGGAGGGATAGACAGACTAATGAGGAAGTAAGAAGGAGGTGTGGTGTGGAGGTAGATGTGCTGGAAAGTGTGAAAAGGAACAACTTGAGATGGTTCGGCCATATGGAACGTATGGAAAGCGAGAGAATGACTAAGAGGGTGTACGAGAGCGAGGTGGAGGGACAGAGGGGGAGAGGTAGACCGAATATGAGGTGGAAGGATGGAGTGAGGAACTACATGAACGAAGGCGGTGCTGGTTGGGGGGAGGGGCGTCGACTGACTGGGGACAGAGGTGCATGGGGGCGGTTCGTTCGTGGCCACCCCTTCGGGGATCACGGCGTCAGGCAATAGATAGATAGATAGAAATCTAGAAAAAGCTGCTTGACAGTCGTTAATTGTTAAGATTTCCGTCCAGTTTATATTGTGATTCATTTGTTGAAATGTAGTTATGTTTGTTTCATTGAATATCCTCCTCCTAAAAGTAGAGGGTTCATCCTGTATATCTTTGTTAGTTTTTATACTAAAAACCGGAAAATGAACATGGCAAGGTCTTCCTTGTTTTCATCTAAATTCTAAAGCGATGAAGTTCTTCCACACTTGGGGAAGTGGAAGATCTTCCCGGTCGATCGCCTTTCGCGTTGGTCTATTTATCTGCCCAGCTCTATTGGTCCTCGTAGCTGACTTGATAGATAAAGGCCTCTGTAGGCTACTGGTCAAATACAATGTCAATCCTGGAAACCATGCCACTGAACTGCCTCACCACAGTCTTCTCGAAGTTTTTGGCATAGTCACCGAAAGTCTTGCACTTGGTGGCTTCTGTAGGGACTGAATCAATGCATGGCCATCGATTATGATGCATGTTTTTCCTGTTACATCCGGTGTTCCTTTGACTGTCTCTACACCAAGATCAGTGGTTAGCAAGGGAATCATTGCAGACTTCTGAGTACTGTTCATCTTTTTATCAGTGTTTGCCAAACTAAGTGGTGCAACTGACAGTTCATGCTCCAGTACTTTGTGAAGATCGACTACTCGCCCACTTGTGATGCATTGAACAGTCTCTGTATCAGTTCCCTGTCCGCTTTGATTGTCTTGGTGACCCTCTGCTTTCGATCTTGCACAGGTGTTTTGTACAGCGTTGCAAAGGTCTTTGACTTCTGGCATTTCTGGCGATCGAAGAAAGGCACAGTCTTCTCCACTAATCTATCCTTTACATTCTGTAACACGACATCTTTACCTCTGTCTTTGGCAGTGAGGAGGTCTGCAGTTACCTCTTCTGTGGCAATGTCGTTCGTAGTCAGTGATCTCAGCCTTGTCACAGCAGCTCATGTGTCTTCTTGATCGGATGTTGTGAACACCTTGAATCGACGAAACCAGGCCTCAAGCTTGGATACAGCATCCCAGTCCTGTTTAATATTGGATGGAAGACCGTCTTTCCGAGTTGAGAAATCTTCAGAATCGTCATTTCGAAGGCCAAAGAGATGCAAAGTGTCCTCCGATATCTGGGACCTCTCGGACCAGGTTGTGCAAAACCGGTCTCTTGCCGTGTCATTCCGCCAATTATTCACTTGGAGAGCTTGCAGACCTTGTATACCCCTTCGGTGGCTTGGTCGACTGGAACTTGGTTAAATCTGCCTACATGTCGTTTCACAATGTAATTTCCTGCCAGAAATTCTTTGTGTACCTCTGGTGCGGTCTGTGCAAGCCCTATCATGTCTGCGAGATAGACAGGACCCCATCTTGCATAACTGAAATGGCCATATATAGTCATCCATGGTAGCATTGCTGCAAACGAATCAAGATGGAGCAGCCAATCCCCATCTCGACTAGCCCGGATGAAAGAGAAGAGTATTTCCACCATTTCAAGGTACTGCAACCAGAAGGCATTGTTGGGATTCTGCTTCAGCATGCTGTTGAATTCGTCGGCTTTCTCTACATATTCAGGGCGATCTAGGGTTTCAGTGAATGCAGGTACAGCATTCACAAGACATTCATTTCGGCTCCTCGTACCAAGTTTCTGGAACAGTTCTGAAACGGTTGATCGATACACTATGATTTCCTGATACAGTTGGAGATTTTGCTGCTGTAGCCAATCCAAGAAACTTTCAAACTTGGACCTACTGAGTGCTTCATAGGCCCAGATATGTCCCTGAACAGCCCTGTAATAGTGTTTTCCATCCATCATAGACTTTACAGCATTTTGTCCAAACATGTCAGACTCCATCCACACATTATCTAGCCCTGCACTTTCCATGCGCTGACTGATGGCCCGAAGGAAGTTGAACGTAACATGGAGTCCACCAAGCAAGACAAGTACTTTATCATATTCATGACAACCCCACACAATCTCCTTCGCTTTGGTATAGAGAGGCTGATCAAAGAACACGATGGCATGGTACTGTCCAAGGTAATTTCTGAGACGGACAAATTGGTTTATGATCGTTGTGATAGACCCATACTCATCTGCAGGAGCGTTGAAAATCGGTGCCATTCCCACCATTGTCAGTGGAGACTCTACAGTACTGATGCTCTCATTAATGGCTGCCCATGGAGGAACATCATGTCCGTTGCTGGTGTCCATCCTGGAGATTACCCAAACTTGATCTATTTGTGTGGCTGCCTTCATAGACAGACTACTTTTGAACCAGTCATTTGGTTCAATGCTGGAAGAATCAGGAAACCTGGGTTCAACTCTTTTACAAATGGGAAGTTTGGGGGGATCAACAACATGCAAACTTTCAACAGTCTCCTTTCTCAAAGCCTTCTCCCGCCCGTGCACACGCTTTGCAGGGGTTCTTTGTGGGGGTGGTCCCCGCTGCCATGCATTCCACAATGGAATGTACCTTGACAACATATTGTGGACTCGTTGACATCTATGTTGTCGGCTGATCCTAAAATAAGTCTGCCAGGTTCATAGGGTACCAAACCATCAGGGATGTAAGTGTTGTTGTTGTACTCAAATTTCTCAAGAATGTCATTCGCAATAATTGTGTCCATGCGTCTGACTGTGTCGAGGCCTATTGTGCCACCAGCAGTATTAAAGAGCTCCACCAGTTTTTCCGATCTTGTAGCCTGGTGTAATGTCATTCCCAGACCAACATGTTTTGGTGTTAACTTCTTCCCCTTTGACAGCGCAAACACAATGTCTTGAACGATATTGTATATTCGATGCTTTGTTGCAGTATGTCCCATATCCTCCTGTTGATCATCATCATTGTCCAGCACGTCAGTCCCGCCAAAGAGAACAGATAGAAACAGATATAAGCTATCTGGAACAATGGCTTCCACTGCATCTACTGTTAGACCCCTCCATGCTGTATCATGACCAGGCATCCGTTCTAAGTCGGCTCGCAGTTGAAGTGCAGTGTGGACGATTTCCTGCAGCTTATTGACTGAAGGGAGCTATAGTTCGGATGTCATGGATGTACTATCACAGTCATCCTTTCCCTCAGAGATCTCTGACAGGGCACTGGCAATAACATGCTGAGATTTGTCACTGGGATAAAGAAGAAGTGTTCCTTTTCGATTGCGTGGTCTTATAAAGGAACCTTCATCACCAACAACCTTCTGCAATGCAGTATAGAACGTCTGCCTTCTGGACAAGTAGGTTTCAGGGATGGCTTGCTCCGTTGCATTACATAGTTCCACATACTTCTCCCAAGCTTTTCCCATTTCATACACATTACCAGCAGACAGGCCCGCCAATAACATGTCCCCTAGGTCATTCAGAATTGGATCTGAGCACTGAGAATGACGTGCTCTCTTTCTTTTCAACCTTCGCTCGAATTCAACATAGCATTGTTTGTGGTACTTCCCTTCAGCAGCTATTAAATCTATAACATTGGCCATCCTAACCGACATGACATAGTCCTCTTTCGATAGGTCATGATGTTTTGCGACACTTTCATTGTCATTATGCTGTGGAGGTCAGCCTTTCCTGATCGTTGGCAGATGATACAACGTTCCCAGTCAACTGCAGAGTGCCTGTACTTTCGAGTTTCATAGGATGAACATGGAGTCTGCTCATCGAACACTGCTTTAGCGGTATCATCTGCACGTTCCTTGCTCCTTCGATCCCGTAATCGAGACAAGCGGCTCTCTGATGCGAAGTTGATGTAGCACGTCTTGTGACACTTCATTGCTGCTCCAGCCCAGTCCTCATCTGGTATAGTCTTTAGTCTGTTCAAAGTAGCAAGGGACGCCCAATCCTTAAGCCGTGTCCTCTCAGCAGCAGCATGCTGGATCCTTTTCTTCCCGTCATCAGAAGCCACACTTAGCCTCTCAATCTTGCTTCCCCCTTGACAACTGGAGTAGTCAATGGTTGAACAGGTACTTCGCTTCCGCTTAAGCGTGCCAATGGGAAGAACTTCATCACCTTCCATTTTTGGAGCCTGAAAGCAAGACATAGTGTTGTTACTGGAAGAAAGGAATGCTTATGCTTACGTCACATATACAGTAGTTCACATTAAAAATGTCAAGTGCATTGTGGACAGGTGCGTGCATACATGTACCTACTCACCAAAAAGAGTCGAGTTGTGGTCTTGAAAACAAATTAGGGCCAAGATTGGCCTGGATCCCTCACGTCAGTATCAATAAAGATAGGGTATCCCAACTTCCTGAAAAACCAATGCATTAATGAGAATTTTACATTTATATTCAATGATTTCTTTACATTTACCTATTATTATGGAATTTAAAACCCTTATATCTCATTATTTCCGAATTTTTTCATACCAGACCTAAAATTATTAGAAAGTATAAGATAAAAGAGGGAAAAACAAAATTTGACCTTGTTTGACCTTTTGACCTCCAAATTTGACCTTAACACCTTACGAGCGGCCTATGCGGTTTATTTATGTGTACCGGCTGTTTACGTGATCATTTTCATGCCTAAATAAGACCAAGAACGTAAAACAAGTACCTATCCCTGAAAGGGCATAAACAGAGCTTTCGAATGACACCATAACGATCCTTGTATAATGGATAGTTTTCTTGCAATAACCGTGCAACGCGAGTGCAAAAAGCAGGTAATTCGGTACTTTCGGTACATAATTGCACCACTTGTCTCTCTCTCTCAGCCACATTACGTGCTGAAATTGCCATTAAAGGTCAAATGCCATTTTGGCAACCGGGTGTTTCTAAAACCTTACACAATAGTGATACTTTCTAGCATGGTTGCCAGCTTTGAACAAAAAATGCCATCAACTATTTTATTAGGCATCTTTCCTAGGGTTAGCCTGGCGACTGTGTAGGAGTTGGGGAAAAATAAGTGGATGGTTTTGAAAGATGGCCTGATCTTGTGCGAACAGGTGAGGGGTTAAAAGAGGAGGCAGGTGATAACGGGATGGTAGGAAGGCGAGGCGGAGGTCGGGGGGGGGGGGGGGGGGGAAGGGAAGGGTAGGAGGGGGGTTGAGGAGATAGGTCTAGGGTTGGGAGTGCGGGGTGAGGGGGTTAGAGAGATAGAAAGCGAGAGGGAGATGGGATCGGAAATGGAAGATTTTCGCGGGTTAGGAGACATGCTGGATGGATAGGGGCGGAGTGGAGGAATGAGACGACGGGATAGCAAAGGGCGGGAAAGAAGGGGGGAAGAGGCAGAGGGTGCGGGGACAACAGGAATTTGCCTGAGGGTGGAAGAAGGTGGGGATGGAGAGGTGAGCGAGGAGGTACTGAAGAAGTGGGTTGCGAGGATGATGAGGTAGATGAGGGGGAGGGGGTTAGAGAAGGATTGAGGGCGTTTTGATCTAGTGATTGAAGGGTGTCGGCTTAGTGCTCGGTGAGTAATTTGAGAGCGAGGGCGAAAAAAATACTTATGTTGTGTGTTAGCTGAAGAATGCGGAAGACTTAGAGGAAGAGAGTGAGTGGAAGAGCGTTGCCGAGGTTGAATGGAAAGAGGTTGAGGTGAAGTGGGTGAAACTGAGGGTGATAAAGGTGGTGAAGGAGGGGGTCGAGAAGGCTGAGAAGATGATTGAGAAGGAGGTGAAATATGAAACTCACGGCGAGGGCATTGACGAGGTAGATCGAGCTGGGGCGTGGATTTTGTGGAGGGCGTCTCGGTGGGTGTGACCTTATCCCCGTCCATAATCAGAGGACAGTGAATCCTCACGTAACGATTTCGGTAAACCCGGGATTCGCCGTGATAATTCACGATAATCCGATACGGATTGGGGACCTTGTTAATTTTGTAACGTCCGACGTATCTGGGGCCCAGCTTGTTAGATATGGGTAACTTAGCTACCATCACTTGGTTGCCCACGTCGTAAGGGCTCTGAGGAGGTGTTGTGTCCTGAGCTACATCCTGGCAAACTTGTGCAGTATGTAGGACGTTCTTTAGGTGTTGTAGAGGGTCGGTGGAGATGGTGGTTGGCATGTTTGCCAATTTCCGGAAGGGTAGCAGTAAGGATGCTACACCGTACAACCTCTCGTGGGGTGTGATGCCGTCTTCTCGAGGGCAAGTGTTCATTCCCCACTGTATCATTTTTAGTTGGGCTAGCCAGTCTTGGGTTTGTAGAACGATGAGGTGTGTCAGGATCTGGTTGTTTATAGTTTTGTGACTCCTCTCGCAAACCAAGTTCCCTTGTGGCCAGTAGGGGGACGAGTGTGACACCTTGATGCCACAGAGTTGTGAAAATTGTTTCCACACTTTTCCAAATAATTCAGGGGCGTTGTCGGAGAGGAGTACTGCGGGGAGACTGAAGTTGGCAAATACTTCACTGGTGAGACCTTCTGCTACTGTAGAGGCGCTGTGTTCGTGGCAGGTAAACACGAAGCGGGAGTATACGTTGACAAAAGTGACAACGAATCTCTTGCCCTGTTTGGGGGGAAAGGGGCCCATAACGTCCAGTGACAGGATCTGCCATGGCTGTATGGCGGTTAATTTTCCTGCTGGTCCAGTCTTTGCCCATGCCGCAGGGCCTGCAAGCTTCAGCGACTCTTTTGTCTATGGTGGAAGGGTTGGTGGTCCAATATACCTGTTGGAACACCTGTAGCATTTTTGTTTGCCCTAGGTGTATTCCGTTTCCCTCGTGTATGATGAGGAAAATGTCTTGGGCGGTGTGGGGGTCGACAGCTATGTGGCTGGAATCAGTATTTATTAGTGGCCCCTCCATCATTGACGATACGCCTATTAAATAATAGCTCTCTTTCAAGCACCCGCGGTCAGCCTGTTTGAAACACCCGCCGCAGGGGAAAGAGTACTAAACATCATAAGTGCAACGCTAATTCTCTTATGGAATCGTCTTTATGATTGGGTACTCACTACGAAAAAACGTTGTAAAAAATAAAAAAAGAAAGATTAACTTAATAATTATTATATTAATAATATAGCTTTCCAACTCATGGATGTCTTTTGTGGATTCTACCCGAGACTCTGAACCCAGCGACGCCATTCCTCCTTCCTTCCCCTGCGGCCGTCCTGTGTAGAGGTGCCTAACCAGTCCTCCGCTTTATTCGTCATTCGTTCAACTCTAGTGAGTCTTTTGCTCATTTGTATTTATCAGAGTTGTTATACAATAGGTTTAGACTAGCTAGGACTGACGGCCCCATTGGTACATCATTAGGGAAGTGTTATAATAGGGTACTTAAGTGTAGGCGCCCTGTCAGTTCGCTTCGGGCCCGCACGCCATGTGTATTTGTTTTTGTTTCTGTTCCTTAGCTTTGCTTCATACTAGCTATATAGGAAGCTATTTACATCCGCGGAACTATGCTTCTAGCCATCTCTATGAGGTAGTTGCATTTTTTTATTTTATAGCAGACGTTCTGGTTTAAGAGTTGCCCCACGTGGTGTGGAACTTTCCAGAATCCTAGTTTGCTCCTTTTTCTCCTCGGGCGTGCGGTTTTCTGCGTTCGCTGCTGCTGTGTCTTCTTCAGAGGTAAGGGTAACTTATTCAGTGCAAATATTACCATGAGCCTCGTGGTCAGCCTCAGTAGGGGTATTCTTAGTTGGCTAGGGGTATTTTTTATTGCTTAATTAATACTGTGTGTTAGCCCTAAGATGTGACCCTCCCTTTCATGTGGTGATATTATACATGTTAAGCAGGGTGTCAGGAGACGTTCTGACTGATTTGGTGGGGTTTTTGTTGGTGGCTGACTTACTCAGACAAGTCGGTACCTTCAAATTTTTTGTTTTTTTCCGGCGATCTTTCTGTGTATTGATGCCAGATGCTCGCCTTGCAGGCGAGAAAGAAAGGGGGGTCGTTTATAGCTCCATCATGCCTCTAGTCACTCTTTGTGCTACACCCACTTGCTCTCTTATTCCGGTCTTTGCACATAAGTTCTGTGTTAAGTGTGTTAGATGCCTTGATAGGTCTCGGGGCCTTTGGGTATCTAAGAGGTGTCCTATTTGCTCGGACCTCCGTAATGAATTATTTAACAAGAAAGACCAGTCATGCCTAGTGGCACTAAGAGAGATTAAGAAAATTTGTAATGCCTATTCCAAAGACATTGCCCATAAGGCATTGCATTGTGATGATTAGGCTCTGTGGGACCATCTTGTTATAAGGTCACCAGTGCTGAAATCTCCACCTTCTAAGTCAAGTTCCAAATCTAAAGATAAGCCTAAAATTCTTTCAAAAGAGTTAGTGAGTAGCAGTGAAAGTGATTCTAGTAAGGCAACCCCCCCCCCAGCCGCCACAAGAGGGCGCGTTCTACTTTGCCACGGGACCAGTCCAGGTCCAGGTCAAGGTCGCCCCTCAAGCGGTCTACTCAGTCTTCAGCAGAGACTTCAAGGTCTAGCAAGAGGCATAAGGATGATGCGGCGCCGTCAAGCCATAGAAAATCTGATAAGGGTCATAAAAGGTCCCGTAAGGAGGAGAAGCAGTCGCGGCACCGGCAAACGCCGGAGACGCGGCCACCGCCCTCCGCCTCTACCTCTTCAATGTCTAACGTCCAATCTGGCAGTTCCGAGATAGGGACGGAGGGAGCTGAGTCAACTCCCAGGGATGGGTCTGATGAGGGTTTATTTGCACCAAAGGACGTAAATTTTGCAATCCCAAAATAAAACTTAAACTTACCTTTGAGTAGGCCCCCAGCTGCTATAGTTTTTCAGAGAGTCTTGGCTGAACAATACCGTGGGTACACGGCGAGTGAGCACCAAGACAATGAAGGGTCCCAGGTAAGTCAGGTTATCCCAGATTCCCAAACTAATGTTAAACAAGGGCGTAGTGTGTGGAGGCATTCAGAACCCTTGAGTGTAGAACCCAGTACTCAGTATCAGGAGGATAACAGGGAAAGTGCTAATGTGGACAATCTCCCTTCATCTGTCCCTGATTTAGTGTGGCCAGATAATGATCAGTTGTCTGAGCGCCGGCAACAACCGGAAGTAATGGAGGTGACGGAAGAGCCGGAAGACTTAGAACTGTCCTCAGCTAAGCCGGAACATATTGAGGAAGGGTTAGAAGTAGGGTCTGAATCATCAAAAAGTTCACATAGCAAATGTATTACAACAGATGATTTAGATTACATATAACACAGGGTAATGAAGCAATATAATGTGCAAAAGAAATCTCAGGAGACTCCCACAGCTATGCCGGGAGCTCCCCCGATTGGTTCAGTTGTGTGGCCGCTAGAGCCTGCCAGAGTTGTTGTTCCACCCAATGTGTCACTTCCCCCTAATTGACGTAACTCATGCGATTGGGCTCAGCGAGTGGCAACTACAGTGCCCGCCTCTTTAACTACTACCAATGTACGTGTCATCACAGACATTACTCCCCCTCCTTTAGACAAAGTTCCCCATAAAAAAGGCCCTATGCCTCTCTTGTATGGGCCCGATTGCTCTTGGGTTACGGTCACAGCACAAAACCCGGATATAGCACAAACAACCATATCGGGGGAGGTCCCAGTTCCTAGTGAGTGGGTAATTGAGATGAATAAGAGTAAGAAGTTAAGGGCTAAAGATAAACAGGGTCAACTTTTAGATGTAATGGTCAAGGCCATTCCAAATGTTTATTATTATGAGTTTTTCGTGTATTCCCCTACCCCAGTATTACCTCCTTCCTCATCTGCATGACTTTTTGCGGATTGGACTAAGACTGATGGCGTGAACGATATAAAGTTCCTTAAAACGCTAACGCCGGAGTTGGATACAACTCCAGTGCTGGATCAGTCAAGTAATCCAGTCCTGCAGGTGGGGCAGGTAGGTCTGGGTCCGTGGGTGGACTGGGAGATTGAGGCGCAGCAGTTCGCAGCAACAATAACGTCTAAATCCTCCCATCAAATTCCTCAAGACAACCATATTTGGTTTTCATTGCCAATTAATCAAGCCGAAGGGGTTCCGCCTACAATATTTGAGTTCCTTTCCACCCCTAAGTTGTCACTGTGGGACCTGCAGTAGCCCTTTTCCACCCCTCCTCTGGCACATCTGGATAGAGACTTTAAATTGAGAAACAAAGCTTACAGACTCTTTTCCCAATTTGTATTAAGTCGCCAAATAGCCCAGTCCCTCACGAGAACTATTGCTGCTATTCCTGATCATGATGTTAAGAATGCCACGGACTAATCCCGGCTGCTTGTTTTGCAAAATTCTATCCAATCTTTGGGGGACATACGGATAGCCTTGTTGGAGGCTGTCCGTTCACGTCAGGACCTGAGAGTCTATTTGGTGAAAAAGTTACTGGACGACATTGGCCGCCGGGTAACTCTTTCACCTGTGTTAATGTCATCTTTACCTTGCCCTGAAACTTGAAAAGCGGTGTACAATATGGTAGACAGCATGAAGCCGAGTACTTCCCAGGCTAGGAAGGAGCATTTCAAGTTTCTGAAACCGTATTCCCAGCCTAAGAGCAGTGGTAAATCCCAGCCTAGTGGGTCTAAGCCCTTTCAGGGCCCTATGTCTCCCCCGACACAGGGAAGTACTCAGCTCAAGCCTAAACAGGGAAAACAGTCAGGTAAATGGTATAAGAACAAGTCACGACACAGACCAGGTCAGGGATCGACGTCTACCAAAACCAGTCAGCTGTCTAACCCTACAACACCACCATCAAAAAACTAGTCACAGTTCAAACTCTCTCAATCCCGGGGCCTATCGAGGGCGAGTTGGATCCGAGGGTAGTTCCCCCAGATAGGCCCAGTCAAGTAACCGGGTCATTTCGGGCGTGTCACCGGGCCTGGCCCCGGCGAACTTGGGCAAGGACAGTGGTACGCAAGGGCATCATCTGGCGGTGGCTGCGGCGACTTCGTTTACGTCAAACTCTAGAAGTCAATCATGTTTCTTTAGAGGTGGAGTCACTCGTCCAGGAAATGATCACCAAGCATATCATTGTCCTGGTCAATCCATCTTGCCCTGTTTTCACGTCCAGACTTTTTCTCGTACCAAAGAGGGACAGTATTCAGATGAGACCAGTCGTAGACCTCTCTTGTTTGAATCGACACATTCACAACACGTCGTTCAGGATGCTCACTGTGAATCACATCAGGCTAACACTTCTGCCGCAAGGTTGGATGTGCTCGTTAGACCTGACAGACGCCTATTGGCATGTCCCGGTAAACAAAAGGTTCCAGAAATTCCTCGCATTGAGGATCAGGCAAGAGACTTATGTCTTTCAGAGAATGCCATTCGGGTTGAACGTTGCACCGAGAATATTCACAAATTAGTCCGGCAGGCCCTCATGCCGATGTTAAATCAGGGAATCAAGGTGTTGTGGTACCTAGACGACTGGCTGGTAGTGGCGGAGTCAGAGAGTCTATGCAACATGCATGTCAATCACATTATAAACCATGTACAATCCCTAGGGTTCAAGGTCCACTTGGCATAGTCACATCTTGTTCCCACACGGGTAATTCAGTGGATAGGGCTGGATAGTGGTGATGGTTCGATGGTTCGAGGCTACTCCAGAAATGCAGACATATTAAAAAAAAAAAAAAAAAAAAAAATCGAATTTTTTATGAATATGGGCTCCAGTTTCATTAAACTAATAATGATAACACGAACCATGGGAGCGAGGTCACTTATGCCAGCGTCGGACACCACTGGTCATTAGCTTACTGGACGACACAATTAACATGCCCCAACAAAGAGCTCCACCTTGTCTTGTGTGTGCCAAAGGTATACGACGGAATCAGCACGCATTTCAGTGTGATGCGTGTGAGGGATGGCAACATCGCGCATGTAATACGGGTTTTTCCAAACAACAGTATTTGGACATTGTCAGTGGAGTTTACAAGTTACCCAACTGGTAGGCTATTGTTCTTCGTGTAAAGCTCAGGACGCCAGTGGTTAGTGACATATTTTTGTTATTTCATTTCTCAGGCTCATACCCCATTGCTGGGGGTAGCCGACTCGAGACAGAGACCGAACAGAAACATTTAAAGTTCCAGTTCTTAGGGTCCTGGACCACGTACTATTTTATTTCTGCTACTTAGTTATTTTTATTCTTGTTAAAGGATTCAATTTACCATCAGCTGGAAAAAAATAGTCTAAAACTAAACAGATTGAGATAGTGTCTAGCCAGAGTGTATGTTTGTATGTATGTATATACTCAGGCACATACCCCATTGCTGGGGATAGCCGACTCGAGACAGAGACCGAACAGAAACTGTCTCGTCTAGTATGAGAATTTAATAAGGGGATGAGGATTCCTAGCCACCCGCCCCCAAATATCCATGTATTCTGGTCATTATCACTTCTCACATTCCCTTTCTTATCTCTTCAGGGCTTAATCAGTCTACAATGTTGTTAGCTAACGACCCTGATGCAGAAAGTACTCGAATCTCGGTATCAGTGGGCGTGCTGAGTGAAATGGACATTGACCAAGATGATGACAATGTGCAAGATTATTTTTTGTATTATTCCTCCTGAATCCTTCAACATCTCTACCGACTTTGATGCCAACTTTATTCATCCAGAGGATATCCTTCCTGAGACACCGTTGCCTTCCACACTGCCCACTGCTGGACAACATGACAACAAAACCTTTAACATCGTAGAAGAAGGTACCAAACGCGAACGGCCTTTGCTAGTGGATTCGCATGGATTCAGCTATTCTGTGAAGGTTGACAAACGCTGTAAGGGTTCCAAGGTAACATGGAGATGTACTTCCTGAGGGACAATTAAACCATGCAAAGCGAATGGGATTCAAGATGGGGATATATTTGCTCCTTCATTACACTCTCACAACCATCCTGCTCAGCCAGGAAGAGACAAGGTTCTGAAGACTTCTGCTGAGGTGAAGAGACGAACCAAGAATGAAGTGTTTAGATCAGCTCTGACCATCGTAGAAGAAGTGATGGCTAGGGACACTACTTCAGATCCTTTACTTAGCAGCCTACCTAATCCTTCCAACCTTGCATGAGCTGCCAACAGAAACAGACAAGGAAAGAGACCGAAGGATCCAAAGGACCTCACATTTGAACTTGATAAAGACCACATACCAGATGACTTCCTGTTGAAGGACTTTTTTGTTGATGATGCCCGTCACTTAATCATTTCAAGCTCAAGCCAGAGGGACATACTGAAGGAAGCCAAAATTTGGTATTGTGATGGAACTTTCAGTATTGTGAAGGCTCCATTTATTCAGCTATACTCAATCCATGCTTTTATAAAAGGAGAGGAACAAGTGAAACAGGTCCCACTAATGTTCATGTTAATGAGTAGGAAGCAGAAGAGAGATTGTAAGGAGGTCTTGAAGTTCTTTAAAACGACATTTCCAGAAGTGAAGTTACAGACTTTAGTTGCTGATTTTGAGGCTGGTTTGTGGCAAGCAGTAAGAAGTGTATTTCCTGCCATCACCATCAAGGGATGCAGCTTCCACTGGCGACAAGCTGTGTGGAGAAAGACAGATTCCCTTGGACTTAGAGTGCCGTACTTAACATCGGGAGCCATTCACTCATACGTTAAGGAGCTACTTTGCTATATTCATGCAGAGCACATAAAACCTGCATTCGAGAAGCTCTCTTTGCGTGCCCAACTAGCTGACCCTAAAGTCCAGGACCATATTGTGTACATCAGGAATACATGGATAGACAGTAGTAGGTGGAGTCCTGACACATGGAGTGTTTTTAATATGAGTGTTTGAACAAATAACGATGTTGAGGGGTGGCACAGAAGAATGAACAGTCGCAGCCGTGCGAATGAACAATTAAACATTTGTACAAATTATTAGAATGATTATATACAGAAGCCACACTAGTACCCGTGCAAGTAACATTAGTAAAAGAAAAGAAATTACAAAGATATCAAAGGAAAAATATCAAGAATATGCAGGGTCACCTGTTCAATTTATGGGACCAGTATACAAATAAAGAAATAAAGACTTCCCAACTTCTGTCTGCCTGCAGTCACCTCTCAGCATCTTGTATCGAGTCCTGAAGACAACAGTCACCTGTTTATCTTTTATATATACTGTATATTATGTATTTTTGTTATGTTTAATGTAGTTATTTTTACTATTACTAAACTAATAAACTTATGGATCTATATATGGTGTTTCATTTTGTTATTATCCTACGGCCTAAACATCTCACGGCATAAAGGTTCCTGGGGCCTAAACATCTTACGGCCTAGACGTCTTACGGCCTAAACGTCTTACGGCCTAAACATCTTACGGCCTAACAGGATCACGGCCGAAAATAATACGGCCTAATAGTCCTGTACTCGGCTGAGCACTGTGCCTAATGGCCTCTTTCTCTCGAATCAAGAACCACCGACTGCAGCCAATGTTATACCAGGTTTTTACTGGGGTTGTATTGATGTTATAGGTAGGTTCTTACTTGACTGGAGAAGATGAGAACACACAAGAACACAAACACAAAAGTAATAGAGGATAATATAACACAGAGTATTAACATATTCTTATTCACACAAAATCATATGGTTAGAGGTGCAATGCTACATAAGACAGGGATAGGTTTCAATTAGCAGCACGATCGAGGATCCTCTAGGTGTCTCAAGGGGAAGACACAGGCAGGTTCTGAAGATCTGTGAAGACGTTGCTGCCTGGTATTCCCTACTACGTCCTGATCTGTGGGGGTGATCCTGTCGTGTGACGGTGACAGAAGTTAGGGGAATACTTCTTGAAGATATCTGAAGACTGTAGAGGTGAGAGTCTTAGGGTGAGAGGGGCTGTGTGGGACAGGGATCTGCCTTGCTTGGGCCGATCGGCTTTCTGCAGACTCCCATTTTCTTATGTTCTTATGTTATGTTCTTATGAAAACGAGCCGTTTCACCAGTGTCTTACGCTCTCGTATTATGGGATTAAAGTAAGGAGCCGTTTCACCAGTGTCTTACACCAGTGTCTTACAATCCAAACCTAGACTTCTATGCGAGTCTCTAGAGGAACTTATATGATGGAATCTTGGGATTATTACAAAGACGAGCTTGTATCGTACGGACTAAGTAGGGAGTTGTTACACCAGTGTCTTACACCCTCCACTACAAGTCCTGACTGAGAAGGAAGCCGTTACACCAGTGTCTTACGCTCTTCCAACCAGCCTTCCTATGTTTTTGGGTTTACTAGAACTATAGCGCTCACTCTGTGTAGTAAAGTATAATTGTAGTAAAGTCCTATACCAAGGCAAAAGTAAAAATGTTAGGAGGCCACCATTGTGGTCTAACAAGAGATACGAAGCAAATCCAAGGTACCTTCGAGAAACTGCGCTGAATAGTTCCACCAGTGTCTTACTCCCTCAATGCAATTTCTCGGTATAGATAATCCCAAGTCTTCCACATATCCTCAGCTAGTGCCTTTAGATATCTTTCCAACTGTACCACTTCTGGATTTGGCTGGGGATGTCTTACCAATTCCGTCGTTCCTTCCGGCTGCGCATCTCTGGTCTATAATGGCGGTTGTGCGCAGAGGAGGGTGTGTGTCGACGGCGGTAGCCCCTCTCGGAATCCACACCCCGGCGGTGGTGAGTCTCTGGGCAAGATAGGCGCGTAGTGGTTTTGGATTTATGGAAGGTTTTCTCCCCTGGGTGTTGTGGTTGATCTTCCATGGGTTTCCTGGTGGTGTTGGATGTTAGCCTTCTTGTTAAGTCTTTTCCTGATGTCGGGGGACATGGCGAGGTGATGGTGGCGACCCGAGCCTGCCGGGGTGAGGAGGCTCTTGTGTCCTCATGTCTTGGTGATGTGGTGACAGAATTTGTTTCTATACATGCTCTTCCATCTCCTCCTTTGTTTTTCTCCCCTATCTCAGTTTCTTCTTGCTGGTCCTGGTGCTGCAGGCATTAAGGTCTCCTTGTCCAATTTCCATTGGATCCTTTATGTGTCCTTTTCATTCTGGGGAGACAGGTAGGGGCAAGTAGAAAGAAAAGAGGACAAGTAAGTCTGGCTGAGCACTCCCATGAGCATGTTGTCTAAGGAGATGTTGAGATGGCGTTGAGGTGGTACTAAGATTGTCGTAATGGTTTACAATGATCACATCCTCTCTGGTTAGTTATGAAAGGGTTAATTATGGGGGTTGTGTCTTGAGCTAAGTCCTGACATTGCTCAAGTTGTTGTAACTGGTTCTTTGTGTGGGTGAGGAGAGGGTTGGTATCGTGAAAGGGGGAAGGGAGTTGGGCGAGGTAGCAGAAAGGTAGCAAGGGGGAGGGGAGGAACCGAACACCCGTTTGTGAGGGGAATTGCCGTTGTCGCAAGGGGAGGTGTTGAATTCTCATTGAAACATTCTTAGTAGGCTAGGCTAGTTGGATGTATTATTTGCTAACAGATGGGTGCGAAGCTGGTTAGTGACGCTTCTGTGACTTTGTTCACAAACAGAATTGTCTTTGGACCAGTAGGGAGTAGTGTGAGATTTGATATCCTTGTAATATAGAGGTCAGTCACAATCTGGCAAGTGAACATGGGGGCATAATAAGAGTGAAGTGCTTGGGAAAAACCAAATTACGGAAAACATCTGAGAGGAGAGTATTTATGAGGGCAGAAGCGGTGTGTTGTTTTACGGAGCAGGCTAGGATAAATTGGGACTGGGTTTCGACAAACGTTATTACTTATCGGAATTATATGTGAGGAAGAATTGGGCCATGGACATCGATGGCCAGTAATTGCCAGAGTTTGCTTGCTGTGATGGTGCCTGAAGGGCTGGGTGTACAGGCTACAGGACCCAGGCCTTGGGTCCAAGGAGACTAAGCAAGCTTCGGTAACGCGATTAGCAGTGAAGCTTGGGTGGGGGGTCCAATAGGAGATATTGAACACGAGCAGCTAGTTATTACATCCGTGGTGGACACCATTTCCAGAGTTGATTTGCATCATTACTTCATCTGTTGTTTTGGGGCCAATGATTACGTGTCCAGATTCGGTGAGGAGGTTGTCACCAATTCTTAGTAATGAACGGAATACGTCTTTGGGGATCCACACCTGTTTTGTTTTAGTTTCCCATGCTTGAAGCAACGTTTTCTGTTGGGTGGCAGTGGCGCGATGGGTGACATTACTAATCCTGGGTGGATGTTGGCGAGTGAGGTGCAGGGCCTAATGGTATTTACAGGGAGTCTTGAAAGAGCGTCCACATTGGTATGAAGATTACCTGGGCGATATTAAATGTCAAATTTATATTCTTCCAGGGTTTTGCCCTACCAAATGATCAGTACGTTTGTGTTTTGTGAGTGTCTTAATCATTGTAAGGCGTGGTGATCCGTAATTATAATAATAAGTTTCACGCCAAGTAAGTAGGATTTGAAGTACTGGAGGGCCCAGACTAACCCTAAACATTCTCTTTTAGTGACCACTTAGTTGACTTCTGACTGCGCTAAAGTGCGGCTGGCGCATGCAATGATGTGTTCCTTGCCCTCTCGGACTTCAGAAAGTACTGTTTCAATTCCGAGTAAGGATACATCTGTGTACAGCTTGAAGGGTTCTGAATAATCTGGAAAGGCGACAATCGGAGCAGAAGTGAGTGCATCTATAACACTCAGGCCGCGGCTTCCGACATATGTCGGGCAAGAGAACAATGGACTATTGTCTGGTGCACGACAATAGTCGGGCGGGATGTTGAGCACATTATCGGCTCTGAGAGAGAGTCCACGCGTTGGAAGGACGATAGGCGGGCTCTGACCGTCCGGCCCGACCACAGAGCCGCGACTGACAGCCCCACTGCAAAATTCCACAACCACTCTCTCGCGAGACCAGCAAAAAACCAAGGAAATGACCTTATTTAGGGATTTTTCACCTCCGGTTACGCAATTGCTACAGGTTACCCGTGGTCGTACAAGAATGATTCAGGTGTCATTGGAAAGCTAATTATCGCTCTTTCACGGATACCTAATTGTATTACGCTCTGGCTCTTGTTTATGCATGAAAAAGAGCATGGAATGAAGCTCGTTTAGGATAAATATGCCCTCCAGGCAGGTGGTAGAAGTTACAAACATCCCCGTCGGTAAGGGGTAAGTTGATTGAAAGGTTTAAGACGGTTATTGGTCCAAACAAAAGGTTCTCCTTTTTGAGTGAGTTCGTGAAAGGGTTTGGCAGTGGTGGAAAAATCCTTTTACAAATGTGTGGAAGTAAGAGACCAAACTAAGGAAAACGTGAGTATCTTTTACGTCATTTGGAGGTTCAATTTTTCGGATGGAGCCTTATTTTGCTGGGTCGCTTGCAATTTTTGCTTCTGAGATTATGTGGCCGAGGTAAGAAACAGACGACTGGGCGAGTGTGCTTTTTGAGGTTACAAGTTTAACCCTGCTTTTCTGGTACATGAAAAATCCTTGGCTAGTCTGCTTAAATACTCCTCCTTCGTTTGGACAAAAAAAATCCGTCATCATGGTATGTGCTAGTCTCTCAGGTGAGGTCTTGGAGGACTGAGTCCATGAGTTGGGAGAAAGTAGCCGGGCTGTTGTATATACCGAAAGTGAGAATGTTAGATTTGTAGTGACAGCCACTGCTTGTGGAGAAAGCGATTTTCTTTCAAAGGGGGTTGTGCACCGGAATTTGCCAGTATCCAGTTTGAAAGTTTAACGTAGAGAAAAGCTAGGCACCGTGGAGGGAGTCTAAGAAATCTAAGACAGAACAACCTGTAGCGAGTGCCTCCCCCAGAGTTGAAAGAGTGACAGGGCCAAAATCAAGGGACGTTCGAGCCTAAATGCCTGGACACACAGAGTTTGATGCAATTTAAGTCAAAGGAAGAGGGAAAGACTTATTCTATGAGAAAGTTCCAGAGCACAGCTGTTGAATAGAAGAAAGACTGTGAGTAACATTTCACTCTTGGGTTGGAGAGTTGCACAGAGTAGGGGTGGGATTGTGTTGCAAGACGGATACCACGTAACCTACATAGAGGAGGTGGTATACACTGGGAGACCTCTGAGGAACACTTATTATTGTAGTAGCGATAGAATAGCGAGAGATGCAACATTGCGGCGAAGAGAGAGAGATTGCAGAGAATGGTGAGTCGACAGGAGTTAATGATGCGAGAGGCCTTCCTTTCTAATTTGTCTAGGACTGCAGTGTGAGAGGATCCTCCCCACACATGTGAACAATACTCAATACAAGGACACACTGTGTCCCTGTACAGAGCAAGAAGCTGATGCGGTTGAGCACACCCAGCTTCTGGGAGGCTGCCTTAGCAAAACTGGTAATATGGTCCTTCCAAGTGAGAGCAGAAGAAAAAGAGACACCAAATATATTGAGAGAAGATGAAGGATTGATTTTTGTATTGTTGAAGTATAAAGGAAGCATTAAATGCAACAAGGTTTTCTCTGCCCCAATTGGAAATAGTAGTTAGATCAGAAGATAAGTGTTGTATGGCTTCATTACGTTTGTTTTTAAGGAATTGTTGGCTGGGGCGTTCTGGAAAACTAATTGAATAGAGTAAAGGCGGTATCCCACTGTGCGACTTTTCGATGGCGAACAGGATTTTTTTGTCTATGTCCCAAAATTCGCCATATTCCCTCGAATATTCCCCCAATTGTCGCTGAAAGCGCACAGCGTTCGCCCTAGCGTCGCCCATGTTCACCCAGATTCGCCGTAAATTTTGATCATACCCAAAAATCGGCTGCGAATTCAAAATATTGGTGAATGTCGTCCTATTGTCTCACAGCATTCGCCTTGGCTCGCACAAGAGTCGTACAATTTGTGCCTTTGTCGTCTGATTCGCCCTTATTCGCCAATTTGCAAATTCCAATTAGTGGCAATGCTGTTTTTGGAGCGAATAGGGCGATAACCCTACGATAGTAGCTCGAATGCAGCGAATGTGTCGACGAATTATTGCCAATGCCATACGAATGACATGCGATATGTGGCAAAATGAGGCGATAGGTGGGTTTTTATGTGACTGTTGATGTGTCTCTCACTATATTCTGTTTCTTTTCAACTGATGGTAAAAAAAATCAAAATTCCCATCAGGATTTCTCAGTTATTTTGAAGATTTTGTAGTGAAATTTGGTGCTAATTATATAAACTGGGACTTAATATAATGAAGAGACATGGTTTCATATTTTGCCATTAAGTATCGAAAAATTAGGGATTCAATACCGTCAGATGAAATGAAACTGAGTATACCATATAAACCGGCGTATAAAGAAACATTTCTAAGCATTAAATAATCCCTCCAAAACCATGGGTGGTCTTGTACAAAGAATATAATTTCAATGCAAGCGAATTTGGAGCGCCGAGATTCATCAGCTGATATTCCGAGTGACCAAAATCGCCGAAATACGATAATTTAATCATAAGTACTATATACATAACAGTAGGTTATGTATACTTAATTCTCCATCTATTGCGTGACACCGTGATCCCCGAAGGGGTGGCCACGAAAAACCTCCCCCATGCACCTCTGTCCCCAGTCAGTCGACGCCCCTCCTCCCAACCAGCACCGCCTTCATCCATATACTTCCTCACTCCATCCTTCCACCTCTCCTTCGGAGCACCTCTCCCTCTCTGTTCTTCCACCTCGCTCTCGTTCACCCTCTTAGTCATTCTCTCGCTTTCCATACGTTCCATATGGCCGAACCATCTCAAGTTGTTCCTTTTCACACTTTCCAGCACACCTACCTCCACACCACACCTCCTTCTTACTTCCTCATTCATCTGTCTATCCCTCCATGTAACTCCGCATGCACTTCTCAAGTAACTCATTTCCACCGCTCTGACTCTTGGTCTGAGTGTCTTCCCGAACGACCATGCTTCGCTTCTGTAAGTTAGTGTCGGGATTACCACACTGTCATGCAAGGACTTCTTCACTTCCATATTGACCACCCTATTTCTTGTTACTGCTTTCAACGTTCCTACAACCCTCTTCCCCTGTTGCACCCTCTTCTTCTTCATCCATAGTCCCATCTTTACTCAACACACTGCCCAGATACTTAAAAGAGCTGACGATCTCCATAGCCTGACCGTTCAACTTCACCTCACACTCTGTGACTTCACCCCTTTCGAAGACCATAACCTTGCTCTTCCCCGCATTTACCTTCAAATTCCGTTTTTCGCACACTGTTCAAAACTCATTTACCAGACCCTGCAACTCCCATTCATAATCGCTAATCAGAACTGTATCATCCGCAAACAGCAAAATAGGCAGCTTCCAATCATTTCCCTCCCTTTTCAGCGATACACCAACATCCACTACTCTTCCTAGTATTTCTTTTATGACTTCATCCATATATACAGTAAACAACTCAACAGCTGAGCTCTGGAACTCTCTCCCAGAATCAGTCTTTCCCTCTTCCTATGACTTAAATTGCTTCAAACTCCGTGTGTCCAGGCATTTTGGCTCGAATGTCCCTTGATTTTGGCCCTGTCTCTCTTTCAACTATGGGGGAGGCCCTTGCTATAGGCAGTTCTGCCTTTTGCCTCCCTCAATCACATAGAAAAAAGAAAAAAAACACGGGGACATCACACACCTCTGTTTCAACCCAACATTCAGGTCAAAGAACTCGCTCTGCTCATTCTCCACACGTACTGCCGCCTTTGCACCCTCATGCATGCTCTTCACTGCTTTCAGCAACTTGCCATCTACTTCGTATATTCTATGTACTTTCCACATACCTTCTCTATCTACTCTGTCATAGGCATTATCCAAGTCCATAAAGACAACATGCACCTTTTGTTGCTTCTCCAGATATTTTTCCACAACACAATTCAGGGTAAAAATCTGATCTACACATCCTCTTCCCTTCCTAAAACCTCCCTGCTCGTCGCCTATCCATTTCTCCGTTCTCACTCTCACTCTCTCAATCACTACCCTACTGTACACCTTCCCTACTACGCTTAAAAGACATATTCCTCGGTGGTTACCACACAATCCTCTTTCCCCTTTCCCCTTATATAAGGGGACTATTATGCCAGTCTTCCAGTCATCGGGTGCACTCCCCTTCTCTCATGCTAGTTTGCACATTTTCCATATCCATTCGATCACTATCTCACCACCATACCTCAACATTTCCTCACACACTCCATCTGTTCCTGGTGCTTTCCCCAACTTCACTCTTTTCATGGCTTCCCACACTTCTGACCTCCTGATCCCCACCTCCTCCTCCACTACTTTTCCTCTTCTCCCTCCCTTACCATATCCAACTATGTTTGCTGGCTCTTCATTCCTTACATTTAGCAACTCGTTGAAGTACTCCCTACATCTTTCGACTTTCTCTTGCTTCTCAGCTAGCATTCTCCCATTCTTATCTTTAACACCGTTACTGTTTCCCTTGCTACCTTCCCTAACTTTCTTGACTTCTTTCCAGAACAGTTTCTTACACTCCCTCCATTTTACACTCAGATTCCTGCCAAATTCCTCATCTACTCTTCTCTTACTTTCCTTCACTACTCTCTTCACCACTCTCTTTCTCTCCACCTACCTCGCTCGTTTCTGCCTCTCCAAATCTTCATTCCCTCTACTATCCAACCACTCTCTATACACTTTCTTCGTGTCTTCCACAGCTTTTTTTACCTCTTCTGTCCACCATGCTGTTCCTTTCACTCCCCTCCCTCTTCTCCTCACTCCACACACCTCCTCACATGCTGCACAGATCTCTTCCTTAAACACCTTGCTCATCTCTTCCACTTCCTCTATATCTTCCTGGTCGAAGCCACCTAGTCGTCTTTCAACTGCTCTCCTGTACTCTTCCCTGATTTCCTCCTCCTGTAGCCTCACCACCCTCCTCACCATTCCACCTTCCTCTCACCTTCCTCCAGCTCTCCTCACCCATTTCTTTTGTATCCTAACTTTAGCTACTACTACATAATGATCAGACAGACCCTTTCCAATACCCCTATACACCCTAGCATTCAGCACAGATTTCTTCATCCGTTCATCCACACATACTATATATAATCAATCTTCATAATATTTCATAATAAACTTATATAACACGAGTTATAAGTTCAAATTAAAAGTCAGTGTACCTGAACCATTACCGAAACACGTGTTGTGTGTGTTATTGTTGTGTGGCTATGTCGAGTGTGTGTGTGTGTGTTCTTGTGTGACTATATGTCGGCCGCCACTGATGTATTGATCGGCCTCGGAAGGTATATCTGAAGAAATAAGAGGTGCACTAATCGTAGCCTAGCCTAGTCTTCTGTTAACTCGTAAGTGATGCGCTCATAGAAACCGCATATCCAACATTAGTTGTCCGATTTGTTTCATTGATGGCTAGATGTGAGGCATAGTTATTTCAAAAGGCCATGTCTAAGCTGAATTAGGGAACGTTCGAATGGGGCGAACGTCTTAAAATTTCAAAAGGAATGGTGCTAAACATGACGGAGAAAGGGGTTTAGAATAAAATCATTCAAGTGGAAATCTCCCATTAAATCGACAAATGATAACTCGAATTAGAGGAAGCAAACTATCATAATAGTGAAAGTGTTAATTTAATAGTAACTTCTACTTAACCCCTCCAATCCCAGCACCGTATACTGTATATACGTCAGTAGATATGTAACTCCCCAGTCCCAGCACCGTATATATACGTCAGTAATGTACTTTCCTTGTAACTGCCTGTACAACCCTGTACTAGTTACCACGACCTTTTGAGCACTGCTCCCGCGTTGGCAACACTTCTCAGCTTATATGAAACCCACTGAAGGGTGACAAGAGCCAGTGTTGCCTCATCTTTGGAGGTGGATAGGTGGCCTCTCCTGCCATTTTTGCCACATTGCTTGGGACTGCTGGGGACTTTTATTACTATATCCTACGGTACAGTACGGGTTAACCCTTTGAAGATTAGGATGCATTTTGATTATATTCTGTGAAATGCTAGGTTTTTCCAGGTTAAATAGGAATGGGAATTTATCCCCAGGCTACCTTTAGGATCAACCTTTCCTGGTACCTGGCGCGGGGTACGAACCTCTGAAGGGAATTTAACCCTCCTAAAAACCCACAGGTTTTGAGATGCCTTGGGTGGGGTTCGAACCCTGGTTAGTGACCCAACCATCACCACCAGGCCCGCGCGCTAACCCACTGTACTACCACGGACGTACAAAAGTATAGTAACCTTAGTCCGATTTGTAAGAACCAGGTGATAGTCTCGTGGTGTTTCACGTGATGAGTTTATTGGACTTCCCATCAACGACTATTTTACACTATACCTGACGTCAACTCGGGTAGTACATTATTGGGGTTGCGGGATATTTTCGAGGGCATTACATTACATCCTTCTTTTAACTAGGCTAGTCCCTAGCCTCTTTAAGGTCGTAAGGTATCGTAGCTGTATCACCTCAGCAATCTCAATATTGTTAGGGTCCGCGTGATGGGTGCTCTATGTAGCTACCAGATCACGTTCCGTGACTGCCACCAATGAAATGCCGGGTGTGAAGGGAATTTATGGTCTCCTGAAAACTCCCCAGGCTACCTTTAGGATCAACCTTTCCTGGTACCTGGCGCGGGGTACGAACCTCTGAAGGGAATTTAACCCCCCTAAAAACCCACAGGTTTTGAGATGACTTGGGTGGGGTTCGAACCCTGGTTAGTGACGCACCACCATCACCACCAGGCCCGCGCGCTAACCCACTGTACTACCACGGACGTACAAAAGTATAGCAACCTTAGTCCGATTTTTAAGAACCACGGTGATGGTCTCTCGAGATGAGTTTATTGGACTTACCATCTACGACTATTTTCGAACCACGGTGATAGTCTCTCGAGACGAGTTTATTGGACTTACCATCTACGACTATTTTACGCTATACCTGACGTCAACTCGGGTTAGTATTATTGTGGGTGCGGGACATTTTCGAGGGCATTACACCGCTGCCACCAATGTTATGCCCTGTTTTTCTACAGGTTTAACTTGGGTAATGTGAGTTCTGAATGACTGGGTATATAAGGCTGCATGCACAATACAAGGTATGAGGAATAGAGAACACAAAATAAACACACGGTAACACGACACAAGTTCACGTTTATTGAAGAAAATATATAAAGAGCATAGAAAATAGTTATTTTCGCACAAAACAAATAATAGAAGGGAACTGCTAGCATTAGCGGATCTGGATGGAGCCTAGTCTCCCACTTCCAACGTTCAGGTATATTCTTCTGATCACGGGTTTAATTAGCAAGTTTTTATTTTACTGGAAGACCTCAATATATTCGTATAATTCAATGTCACTGATTTGACCTCTTGCTGGCTGGTCGCGTGCCCAAGTAGCAGCTCACAGTTAGGATTAGACACGCGAATATTGTAGAACACGGAATCTCTAGTAACCTCATGGGGGTACTGAACTAAGTTTTATATTCTTATGGCAGAAATACGTAGAACACAAATCAGTGGGCGAACGTTAGATATCACTAGAGTTTTAATATCTGAATAAGGTAATTACGAGAGTCAAGGTCGCCTGTTAATTAAAGAGCACTGATCGCTTAGTACGTCCCAAATGGAATGGTTAAATATGAATTACACTGGGCAAGGTCTTAGCCACTTTATAGAAAGTTAATAAGTGAGTATCAAGCTAGTACTATAACACTTAGTACTAGCAACATTAATCTTGAATAGTATGGGTAGATCTGGTCCTGGTTATCTTGCTTCCGGTGATGTTGGGGGCTAACGACTGGTTCCTCGGCCGTCCAGATGGTCCAAAATGTAGGAAGTTCTCAAGTCGGATCTCTTGACGATCGTTGCTGGCTACACACTTATATACCCACAAATTTGTGTGAAGGTTATAAGGTGCACGTTAGGACTTGTACATGGACAGATGCTTCTAACAGTCTTCTCTGCCACGGAGTCTGCCGGATCTGGAATCTCTCAACTCCGGAACAACACAAGGGCAGAGCTAGAGGTAAACTGCAGGGTAGTGACCACTGGTTGGTGTCTAGCTTTCAACTGATTTGACTGGGGGCGGGAGTTAGATTTATAGGCTCGGTTCTGGACCCTGTAGACAGTAGGGATCTCGAGTCTTATGGACTTAATTGAGCTCTCAATAGATATGGGGACTAGGTAAGATGGTATTTACTGTTGTGGCACAGGGTTATAGGAAGCCTTTATATTTTCATATAACTGAGCCTTAGTAAGAGGTACTATTTTGGCTATACTGGAAGTATTTAGGGGAGGGAGACTGGATCTACTTTGCGAGGAGGATGGGGACAGCTGTGATAGGAGCGTCTCTCTTAGATTGTGCAATCTTCATTCTATGGTATAGCTGAGGTGCTAATTTAGTGACCAGAGCATGCAAGAAAGGTAAATGGTTTATTGTGAGTAAATAGAGGTTAGTAAAGGTGTTAGTCATGCATGGTTAGTTCATTGATAGGAAGAATTCCTGTGCTACCTGGCAATGACTCGAAAGTCAAAACAGGGGCCAGGTATACCTCCGCGGGGGTGGGGGTCTCCCTCCTCGGGTGGGCAAAAAGGGGGAGCTGGGCGCCCTCTCTCTGTGATAGTCGTCCGGCGGCTGTGGCTAGGGGCTTGCCATATCACCAGTGTTTGTAATAACCCTCTGTGTATGAGACAGATGTGGGTGTCCTTAATACCAAAACCGAAGGTGCCTTAGCTAGCTGGTTTTACTCGGCTGGTTGTTAATTGTAGGGTTTGCTGGATGTGGTGGAGACTGGGTTGCTAACTCTGCCACATTTATCTGGAAGTATGGCAATAGAAGTTAGTTACTGGCGGGGCGGCTAGCTTCGCACCGACGACCATTGGGTGCAGGGTTGTGAATATGTTGTAAGAGAATAGATGGCATGCAAGGGGCTAGTAAAGTTCTAATGTTGTTCTGGCCTACTAAGTGAAGGTAGGCTGGATAGGAGTATATATATAAAAGGTTGGAGAGCGTTAGCAACGGACAATTCAAGGATCTTCAAGAGGTATGAGAGAGAGGCTAGGTCGGACAAGAGTCGAGAAGCGCGGGTGTCTTAATGAGAGGGGGGGGGGAGTTCAAGGGCTACAGGGAAATTTTACCCCTAAGGTCCCTGGGCGTATGGGTGGCATTAGGCTACAATTGATATGGAAGTTTGAAAAGGCAGTAGAATACGTTAGCCAAATGCTACCGGGGAATGCAACTATGGGGTGGTATATGAGTCTGGAAAAGATAGAGTTATGTGATCAGTCCGAGGGTTATGGATACTATTAGTTGGCCCTGGGAACTGCGTTTTCTATTAAATATAAATATGCCAACAACAGCGGCAGTTCGTAGGGGTACTTAGTTATTGTTTTGGGGTACTTATGACAGATACTGGTAACCAGGTTATCTTATACAATCTCTGGTTGGGGTAAGAGGTGTAAGACACGAAGTAAATTGGCGTAGTGTGGACTGTGGATACGAAGGAGGCAAGGGGAAGACGTATGACAATTGTGGAAAGTAAATGGAAAAAGGTGAACACAATGGCGGATAAAAATACTTAACCTAAGGATTGCATACATCGATGAACGATGACATTATAGTCGTCGTCCTAATAAGGTGATGAAACCTGGTTGATCTGTACTTGGCACAATACGACACAAGGACAGTGCCGCTATGTCGCATCAATGCTGGTGGCAGTTAATATTATAGACTTAGTTACTAGAGGAACAATGCAAGGGGCGACTGAGCACGGGTTACATATATCTATACTCGTCATGGAAATTGATATACGAGGTCTAGGGACAAGCGTGGGTGTTTTAACTTCTAAGATATATAACATCTACTTCTCGGATGTAAGAACATACATAGATATAATTATGGCTGTCTGATGTGTTGGCATTGGCTCAACGTCGGGACAGGGCATGGGTGTTTTTAACCCGTTGAGCCCCGGCTAGTTATAATATTTTGTTCACCCCAGTCCCAAGCCATTTTCACTTATTTTTTTTGTTTGCTAAAATGGAAGACAAGGATGAGAAATGAAAAAAAAAAAAAAAAATCACCTCTGACATTTTTTTTTTTGGGGGGGGGAGCCTCAAAAAAATTTGTTGAGCCAAAATGGAAGAGAATGGTGAGAAATGAAGACAAAAATAAAAAAAAATTATTTCGGTCATTTGGGGGGCGGTGGGGGGGGGGGTTTCAATAGTTCGTCTCCCCCGCATGACCACCCGCCCGGGAGCACTAGGGTAAAAACTGAGTATGGCATTGTACGGCATACATCCTAAGGAGTATCTCACATAAATCTCAAGCCTCTAGCTCCCATACGACCGGAGTAATGAAAGTTCAAAGTGGCGGTGAACTAGGGGTGTAAACTATCCCCACTAAGCCCACCACCACCAGCCGCGCGGCTGTCTCGGCCCACTCACACCTACTGGCCCGGCTCCCACACACACTACGGTACCTCCCCCTCCTATTCTCCCGCCATTTCCTACCTTACGAGCCACGTAAGTGTTTTTTATATGTCGGACGCACGTGATGCGTCGCTGAGAGTTGGTGATCAAAGACTGCCGACGCAACACGTGCGACGCTGGGTCTCACCGGGTTAATATGAATGTATATTCCTGTTCATCATCTTTGTAGCAAGGACAGTACCGCTATGTCGTATCAATGCTGGTGGCAGTTAATATTATAGACTTAGTTACTAGAGGAACAATGCAAGGGGCGACTGAGCACGGGTTACATATATCTATACTCGTCATGGAAAATGATATACGAGGTCTAGGGACAAGCGTGGGTGTTTTAACTTCTAAGATATATAACATCTACTTCTCGGATGTAAGAACATACATAGATATAATTATGGCTGTCTGATATGTTGGCATTGGCTCAACGTCGGGACAGGGCATGGGTGTTTTTAACCCTTAAAAAGCGGCTCACCACATAAGTCGAGTTAAATAAAGCTGGACTATGTGGCGGCGCTCGACATAACTCGAGTGGCAATTTCAGCACGTAATGTTGCTGAGAGAGAGAGACAAGTGGTGGCAGGAGAGTAGCGAGTGTATGACTGCTCCAGACCACCGCGGCGAACCTACTGACACGAATCTCACCTCCCTCCTACCTCTCTCACTCGCTATATACGGAATTGTATCGGGAAAGTGGCTAATTACCTGCTTTTTGCACTCGCGTTGCACGGTTATTGCAAAAAAACTAGCCATCATAAAAGGATCGTTATGGTGTCATTCGAAAGCTCTGTTTATGCCCTTTCAGGGATAGGTACTTGTTTTACGTTCTGGGTCTTATTTAGGCATGAAAATGATCACGTAAACAGCCCTATTTTGGCTAAAAACACCCCGCTGGGCGGTACATATAAATAAACCGCATAGGCTGCTCGTAAAGGGTTAATATGAATGTATATTCCTGTTCATCATCTTTGTAGTTAGGAGTGTAGGACACGAGGGGGTTAGTGTACGTGAGGTGTGGAAAATGGTCAGTTTAGAAAAGGTAAATGGGTGCAGCCTGGAGCTGCATAGCCCTGCAGGCTTGGGCCTGTCTGAAATGGCTGGCTCGGTCAGCTGGTCCTTTCGTTCTGTGGACCTTTCCTTTGGGTGTTTCTGTGTGGTGTTCGCTCGTGGCTTCTGTGGTGGGCTTCTTGTTCTGGGGCATTTTACTTCCCTCTCCTTCATTATAGGCTCGTCCTCGAGCCTCAAGGGTGAAGTAAAAAGAAGCATAGTGATGATGGGTCATTTTCAGGGTATTTAGAAAGTTCCACCAAACACGAGAGCGACGGTCAGGTTTCTTTTGCAGGTCAATGTATACCTGTAAGAATGTGTCTTCTGTGTTGTGGCGGGCGGCTGCCCGGGCTTGGTGTGGGTGTGGTACACGGGCCAAGTGTCCAGTGGGGGTTTTTACTTTAACCTTTCGTATGAATGGTTTGTAGCTTTCCCCCGTGGGGGTCGGAGTGAGGTGTGTGGGATTGACAGGAAGTCTGTTTAGTGTGGTGAATGGGTTACTAACCGAAAGGGGATTCACGCGTGACAACAGAGCTGGGGATGAAGGGGGAATGTGAGTCTGGGTTTTATTTGGTTTTCTTGGGCGGTGTTGTAGGTTGGGAATATAGTGAGGCAATGCGCAAGATCGGTTTAGGTAAGGTGGGTGAAGGAGGTGTGTGGGAAGGAGGGGGTGTGTGTGTTGTGTGGCTTGGGTCCTTAGTGTCAGAACGGGGTGTTATTTTTGTATCGCTGTCTTTAAATCTGATGGGTCTGTTGATTATTCTACCTCTGGCGGTCCTGGTGGGAAGGTAGATGTTTGTCGTGGTGGTGTAATGCCCTCGAAAATGTCCCGCACCCACAATAATACTAACCCGAGTTGACGTCAGGTATAGCGTAAAATAGTCGTAGATGGTAAGTCCAATAAACTCGTCTCGAGAGACTATCACCGTGGTTCGAAAATAGTCGTAGATGGTAAGTCCAATAAACTCATCTCGAGAGACCATCACCGTGGTTCTTAAAAATCGGACTAAGGTTGCTATACTTTTGTACGTCCGTGGTAGTACAGTGGGTTAGCGCGCGGGCCTGGTGGTGATGGTGGTGCGTCACTAACCAGGGTTCGAACCCCACCCAAGGCATCTCAAAACCTGTGGGTTTTTAGGGGGGTTAAATTCCCTTCAGAAGTTCGTACCCCGCGCCAGGTACCAGGAAAGGTTGATCCTAAAGGTAGCCTGGGGAAAATTCCCATTCCTATTTAACCTGGAAAAACCTAGCATTTCATTCTGACTACCTTTAGACGATTGTATCCAGCTTAGGAATGATCTGTGGTAACTAGAAGGGTAAAGAGTATCTCAATTAACCCTCTGACCTCCATATACACTTCCTAATCTGAATACAATAGTCTTATAATTGCAAGGAAACACAAAATAAATCCATAATTGTATCTTGAGTGGGAATACACCTATTCCATAGATGCATAGACACTATGTGTCGAACACTATGTTCGAAGAACGGCTGAAATTTGTAGAGCTACGACGCAAAGCCAAAAAGTTAATTAAGCAAAGTAAAAAGACCTTAGAGTTACATATTGCGAATCAAAGTAAAACAAACCCGAAAGAATTCTATAGTTATATCAGAAAGAAAAAAGTTGTTACTTCAACTGTTGGACCGTTAGTCGATGAAAATGGAGAATACACCAAAGACGAAGAACAAATGAGTAATGCCCTCAATACCTTCTTTGCATCAGTTTTTACAACAGAAGACCTCAGTGATATCCCTACACCATCGCCGATTCAGATTGATAATTCAGATGTTCTAAGCAATATCACCGTTACAGAGAGAGAAGTATTGAATTGTTTAGATAAACTCAAGGTAAATAAAACGCCTGGACCTGATACAATCTCGCCTAGAGTTCTAAAGGAAGCTAAGGATGAGCTCTCTAAACCACTGACATTACTATTCAATAAATCCTTGCAGTCTGGAACTATGCCCGATCAGTGGAAGCTAGCCAACGTAACACCGATATTCAAAAAAGGCAGCAAATCCCTACCCAGTAACTATCGTCCAATTAGCTTAACCTCAGTTGTATGTAAAATGCTAGAAACGGTCATACGAGACAGACTCGTAAATCACTTAGAGGAAAATAACATACTTAAAGATACTCAACACGGCTTTCGTAAAAAACGTTCCTGTTTAACAAACCTCTTAGACTTCTTCCACGATATCCTCAACCTCTACGATGAGAGTAAAGCTGTAGATATTATATACCTTGATTTTCAAAAGGCCTTTGACAAAGTTCCCCACAAACGTTTACTGCTAAAACTAAAAGCGCATGGAATACAAGACGGTGTGTTGAAATGGATAGAAAATTGGCTCAGCGACAGAAAGCAAAGAGTAGTCATAAACGGTAAGGCATCAAAATGGACCAATGTAAGTAGCGGGGTACCCCAGGGATCGGTACTAGGACCAATTCTCTTTCTAATTTACATCAACGACATAGATGAGGGTCTCACCTGTACAATCTCAAAATTTGCTGACGATACAAAAATTGCAAATAGCGTACTCTCAAAAGAACAAGTTGACGATATGCAACACAATCTAGATAAATTGTCATGTTGGGCCCAAATTTGGCAAATGAGTTTCAATGCGGATAAATGTAAAGTACTACATATCGGATACCTAAATGAGAAAGCAAACTATTCGATGAATGGCACTCAGCTTAAGAATGTAAACAGAGAAACCGATCTGGGAGTAACAATATCGAGTAACCTAAAACCGAGTCAACAATGTTCAGAAGTTGTTAAGAAGGCAAACAAAATAATTGGCTTTATAGGCAGGTCATTTGAGCATAAATCCAAAGAAGTTATCCTAACCCTTTACAATTCATTAGTCCGCCCTCTTCTGGAATACTGCGTTCAATCCTGGTGCCCTTATTACCAAAAAGATATAAACAAGCTAGAACGAGTTCAACGTAGAGTTACCAAAATGATACCTAGCCTAAAGAACAAACCATACGAAGAGCGTCTTAGAGAATTAAATCTATTTCCTTTAACCCAGCGCAGATTAAGAGGTGACTTAATTCAAGTGTTCAAAATCATCAAAGGCATCGACAATATGAACTGTAGTAAGTACTTCACTATCGACCAATCTAATTACACGCGGGGAAACGGTTGCAAAATTATTGGTAAATCTTTTAACTCACACGAATCTAAGAATTTCTTCTTCAATCGAGTTGTCAACTTGTGGAATGGGCTTCCCCGAAACGTTATAGACTGCATCACCGTTGATTCATTTAAACTCCGCCTAGACAAATATCTCGCATCAAACCCGCGACTGACTGCGTTTGTAAATGAATAACTTTATTTTATCCCCCCCTCAGTTACTAACCCATCTGTCCCCTACTAACTTCCTAATCCTGCCACGGACATTAGTTCCAGGGCAGTATTTCCCTTTCCAATGTTCCCTTACCCACTCTAAACCACTGTTTGGACACTTGATCCTCAGTGTTTTGGAGGACAAGCAACCTAGAAGGGTCACTAGATCTGTTGTTGCTTGATTTCCTTTGTACTCCTTTGTACACTCAGACATACTCACACAATTGTATTTACATTTTGATTCGAGGGCATATGTTTTTGTAATAGCCCTTATTATGTAAACGAAATTGTGAACTTCGAATGATAATATACAAAAGTTAATGTTCTCTATGGGACTGTTAATTGTTCAGAATAATTCGTCAGTGTATCATTGTTGTTCTCCCAAGTATTATTCAGATATTCCGGGATAAGGTTTGTACACATTGATCCATAGATACACACACACACACACAGAGTATCCAGCTATTCCACATTTTGTCTCTTCACACACACACACACACACAGAATGTCCAGCTTTTCCACATTTCGCCTTTTCACACACACACACACACACACACACTACAGCACGCATACATGCACACACACTCTACAACACACACACACACACACACACACACACACACAAAATGTCCAGCTTTTCCACATTTCGCCTTTTCACACACACAAACACACACACACACAAACTACAACACGCATACATGAGCACACACACACCGAGGACAGCCATGAACATAAATGTAGATCCGACAAGAACCAAAAATATTATTAAAGAGCGTTCCGTTCCGTGAGTTCTAAAATAACAAATTTAAAGGTTTTCTATGCAAACGCTCGCACGCAATAAATTTTCAGATTTAGAGGAGCTAGTCTTTACAGAAAATTATGATGTGATTGGCATAACAGAATCTTGGCTCAATACAGAAGATAGAGACTTTTTAGCAGAGTATTCACTTCCCGGTTATGTAATGTTTGAGAAAAGCCAAATAAATCGAAATGAAGGTGGCGTTTTACTTAATATCAAAGAAAGTCTTACCCCTACCCTCTTGTCAAAACCTCAAATTGTGAACGTCGACACATCTTTTGTGCTAATAAAGAATAATAAAGGTACAAAAATAATACTTGCATTAATATACAGACCTTCAGCTCAATCAGTGCAAACTGACCGAGAAATTTACGAACAAATTGCAGATGTAAGTAACTCACAAGATACCGTAATTTTTGGCGACTTTAATTTACCTGTGACCAAGTGGGGCGATACTCTTACTTCACACTCCGGACATGACTTGGATACGAACTTGCAAGAGAGTTCGCTTTATCAATTTGTTCGAACGCCGACCCGTGGTAATAACGTTCTTGACATTGTACTTCCAACAAAAGAAGAATTGATAGAGAATTTGAATGTTGGTGATGAATTCAGTAACAGCGACCATCGTACGATAACTTTCACTTTAAAGTTTACTAGTAACGAACCAAATAGTAGCATCGAAAAAGTCCCTAATTTCAAGAAAGCAAACTTCCATAAACTTAGAGCTATGTTTAAAGAAACTGACTGGAACTTTTTAATTAACAATAACGACATAAATACATCTTGGAAGTTATTCGAAACCACTTACCTAAAAGCAGTGCAAGACTGCATACCATCGAAAATACGGCGTCCAGGCCATAATAATAAGCCCAAATGGTGGAATAAAGATATTTCAAACTGCCTGCTTGCTAAAAAATGTGCTAATGATAGATTAAAATCCTCACAAAATGACGAAGAACGGGTGAAATTTGTAGAGCTACGACGCAAAGCCAAAAAGTTAATTAAGCAAAGTAAAAAGACCTTAGAGTTACATATTGCCAATCAAAGTAAAACAAACCCGAAAGAATTCTATAGTTATATCAGAAAGAAAAAAGTAGTTACTTCAACTGTTGGACCGTTAGTCGATGAAAATGGAGAATACACCAAAGACGAAGTACAAATGAGTAATGCCCTCAATACCTTCTTTGCATCAGTTTTTACAACAGAAGACCTCAGTGATATCCCTACACCATCGCCGATTCAGATTGATAATTCAGATGTTCTAAGCAATATCACCGTTACAGAGAGAGAAGTATTGAATTGTTTAGATAAACTCAAGGTAAATAAAACGCCTGGACCTGATACAATCTCGCCTAGAGTTCTAAAGGAAGCTAAGGATGAGCTCTCCAAACAACTGACATTACTATTCAATAAATCCTTGCAGTCTGGAACTATGCCTGATCAGTGGAAGCTAGCCAACGTAACACCGATATTCAAAAAAGGCAGCAAATCCCTACCCAGTAACTATCGTCCAATTAGCTTAACCTCAGTTGTATGTAAAATGCTAGAAATGGTCATACGAGACAGACTCGTAAATCACTTAGAGGAAAATAACATACTTAAAGATACTCAAGACGGCTTTCGTAAAAAACGTTCCTGTTTAACAAACCTCTTAGACTTCTTCCACGATATCCTCAACCTCTACGATGAGAGTAAAGCTGTAGATATTATATACCTTGATTTTCAAAAGGCCTTTGACAAAGTTCCCCACAAACGTTTACTGCTAAAACTAAAAGCACATGGAATACAAGACGGTGTGTTGAAATGGATAGAAAATTGGCTCAGCAACAGAAAGCAAAGAGTAGCCATAAACGGTAAGGCATCTAAATGGACCAATGTAAGTAGCGGGGTACCCCAGGGATCGGTACTAGGACCAATTATCTTTCTAATTTACATCAACGACATAGATGAGAGTCTCACCTGTACAATCTCAAAATTTGCTGACGATACAAAAATTGCAAATAGCGTACTCTCAAAAGAACAAGTTGACGATATGAAACACAATCTAGATAAATTGTCATGTTGGGCCCAAATTTGGCAAATAAGTTTCAATGCGGATAAATGTAAAGTACTACATATCGGATACCTAAATGAGAAAGCAAACTATTCGATGAATGGCACTCAGCTTAAGAATGTAAACAGAGAAACCGATCTGGGAGTAACAATATCGAGTAACCTAAAACCGAGTCAACAATGTTCAGAAGTTGTTAAGAAGGCAAACAAAATAATTGGCTTTATAGGCAGGTCATTTGAGCATAAATCCAAAGAAGTTATCCTAACCCTTTACAATTCCTCAGTCCGCCCTCTTCTGGAATACTGCGTTCAATCCTGGTGCCCTTATTACCAAAAAGATATAAACAAGCTAGAACGAGTTCAACGTAGAGTTACCAAAATGATACCTAGCCTAAAGAACAAACCATACGAAGAGCGTCTTAGGGAATTAAATCTATTTCCTTTAACCCAGCGCAGATCAAGAGGTGACAAATGTTCAAAATCATCAAAGGCATCGACAATATGAACTGTAGTAAGTACTTCACTATCGACCAATCTAATTACACGCGGGGAAACGGTTGCAAAATTATTGGTAAATCTTTTAACTCTCACGAATCTAAGAATTTCTTCTTCAATCGAGTTGTCAACTTGTGGAATGGGCTTCCCCGAAACGTTATAGACTGTATCACCGTTGATTCATTTAAACTCCGCCTAGACAAATATCTCGCATCAAACCCGCGACTGACTGCGTTTGTAAATGAATCATTTTATTTTATCCCCCCCTCAGTTACTAACCCATCTGTCCTCTACTAACTTCCTAATCCTGCCACGGACATTAGTTCCAGGGCAGTAATTCCCTTTCCAATGTTCCCTTACCCACTCTAAACCACTGTTTGGACACTTGATCCTCAGTGTTTTGGAGGACAAGCAACCTAGAAGGGTCACTAGACCTGTTGTTGCTTGATTTCCTTTGTACCTTTGTACTTTGTGCACACACACACACATGGCATTCGCAATATTCGGACAACCTCCGCGGTGTTTCGCATCACATCGTCCAATATTCGAAGGACAATCGCCCTGCAATCGCTACTGTCGCCATCATCGATCGCCACATTCGACCTGATTCGCCATCAATTGTCGCACATCATTTGTATCGCCAAAATAGACGTCATAATCGCACTGTGACCGTACTTCTGTCGCACTGCAATCGACAAAATTCGCCATTTTCGACTTCATTCGCTTCTGAAAACGCCCTATTCGTTGCAAATTAACGGACATAGAAAAAAATCACTGTCACAGGGAGTTCGCCATCGGCAATTCGCACAGTGGGATACCGCCTTAAGGTAGAGTCATCTGCGTATGAATGGATGGGACTGGAGGTACAGTTGAGAAGATTCTTTATGAATATTAGAAAGAGAATGGGAGATAGGACAGGATGAGGAAGTGAGCGATGGCCGTCCACAACCGCAGTTACGGTCGGAAAGGAAATTAGAGACAAAGGCACAGATGGAGGGATAGAAACCGAAGGAGGGTAATATAGAAATAAAGATTTGTGCAAGACTCTATCGAAGGCCTTCGATATGTCTAGTATCAATGAGTTGTCGGTAATCAACGCAGAAACGAAGGGATCCGTCTTTTATTTGTTTTATTTTTTACTAAGACTACAGCCGATTACCACAGGCTGTTTAAGGGGATAATTACCCCTGTATCTAACATGTCATTTACTTGCCTTTTTTCTTACTGTCTCTGCAGTAGATTTTTCATCATGCTGGTTAGCAGATCAGGAGGCCTTGTGTATGAAAGTGAAGTTTTAAGATAATAGTATGTTCGACCCTGCTCTCAACCCAAGACATCTTCGCACAATCCGCAAAAGATATTTTGCGGATTGTGCGAAGATGTCTTGGGTTGAGAGCAGGAGTTCTTTAAGATAATTTTTTTGTTTTATAATGATGCTCAAGAATATTGGGGGTGAAAGCCTGATATGGTAGACTTAATCAAAAGTTTCTAGATTGCTTATTATCAATCCTTTTGGAAGGGCTAACGGATGGTCGGAAATATTAGCGATTTGGAGTGAGTCGACGTGAGTTGGGAGAAAGCTTACAGTGAGGCGCTACGGATTGGTCGGGGCTCGGTGAAAACAGCAACAGCGTGTATGTGGGACAATGTACGGGCACCCAGGCTTGGTGGTGGGAGGGAACAGTGACAGTTTTGATCATCACGGCTTGGGAAAGGATAAATGGGGAGTTTTGGGTAGGGCCGAATTGAAGCCTACATTGCCGACAATATATTAGGAGAAGATCTAGGCCTAACTAATGTACTAATTTACTATTACATTGTAAATATACACTTTTTATTACCTATATAAGTAGTGATATAGGCATAGAGATGTGGCGAACCCATTGCCCGTCACTTTGCAGCGCAGATAGCCTCTGGAGGTTGGGACTGGTAATCCCACCTCCAGAATTGTTAGGAGGAGGCTGTAGGCACCAGCCGAACAGGGCGGTACTCCCGGGGAGTGCTACGTGGTTGATAAGGACAGCTGGCACTCCTGTTTCACCACCTGGCCTCCCTAGCTGATCCTTTCTGTGACTCACCTACTCAACCCCAGTCTGCCCTCCAAAACACCTTTTCCTCCTATCAATACATTATACTACAAACACCTTACACACTACACTGCCTTTCTTCCTAAAAAATTATGACGCAACCAGGACCCGCTTCAGAGTCCCAAGGGGGGAGGGGACCAGAAATTCCCCCATTGGACTGACCCCTGGCAACGACTCCTTAAGATGCTCTGGACCACTGCCTTCTACTCTTACTATTAATTTCTGAAACATTTGTGGCCTTTCCTCTAACTTCCACTCTGTGAAACACCACCTCTCCTGTGCCAACCCTGATCTTCTCTTTCTCCCCGAAACTCAGGTGTCTCGGTCTACTGATAGCAAACCCTTCCCTGTATCCTCCTACTATCTCTATCCTCAGTTTCAAGCCAAAGGTGGATGTTGCGTATATGTGCTCATCAATCTCGCTTTCTCTCTTGTTCCCAACTTTGACTCTTCTGAATTCCTAACTCTCTGGCTAAAGCTTTGTTGTCACTCTCAAACTAAATATTTATGTGCTGTTTATCTCTCCCCTAATTCTATTGACTATCTAAAATTCTTTGCCTATCTAACTTCTAAAGTGAAACACATTCAATCTATCTCTCCATTTCGCAGAAATCTCCATCCTAGGAGACTTCAACATTCACGTCAATGGCTCTCCTCTCTTTCCACTGACCAACCTGGTGAACAAGCCTACATCTTTTCTATTGTAAATGACCTAGAGCAGTTAGTCCAGCAACCCACCCGTATCAGGATCGCTTCAGAGATCGGCCCAACATTCTTGACTTATTTCTAACTTCTAACCCTTCTGCTTATACTGTAAATCGTTTCTCTCCATTGGGCTCCTCTGACCATAAACTTATCTCTGTCACCTGTCATGTCTCACCGGTACGGCCACTCGATCCTCCCAGCCGGCAGCGCTTATGGTACTTTGGCGCTGCCGACTGGTAGGCTCTTCGGCAGTATACTTCTTTGAGTTCCCATTGGAATGACTTTTGCATCTGTGGCCGGGGACCCTCGGAGAGTCCTGAACGCACTACCGAGGTAATCCTCTCGGGCATGGAAGCGTACATTCCATTTTTTTTTCATTCAGTCTAATGCAAACAAATCTTGGTTTACTCACACTTGCTCTACTGCTGTCCGCAATAAGGAGGAAGCACTCAAACGGTACTGTCACCTTCAAACTAAGGAATATCATACTTCCTATGTTTCTGCCCGGAATCAAGGCAAATCTTTTCTTCGACTAACGAAACATTCTTTCATCAATAATAAATGCACTGAACTATCCAACTCTAGCTATTCCCAAGCCTTCTGGCATCTAGCCAAAAACCTCTCCAACAATTTTTCTTCTCCGTCTTTCCCTCCTCTTTTCCACTGTGACGGCACCACCGTCACTTCTTCCTCTGACAAAGCTGAACTCTTCGCTAACACTTTTGCTAAAAACTCCACTTTGGATGATTCCTGTGCTATTCCTCCCTCTCCACCCCCCTCTCTTCTACTTATGCCTAACATCATAATCTCTTCCAAGGATGTACTTTACACCCTCTCTGGGTTTAATACTAAGAACGCGTACGGCCCAGACTGTGTTCTTCCTGTTGTACTCAAGAACTGTGCTTCCGTGCTGACTCCCTGTCTAGGCAAACTCTTCCGTCTCTGTGTCTCTCCTCTAACGTCTTCCCTTCTTGCTGAAAATTTGCTCTCATTCAACCTGTCCCAAAGAAGGGTGATCTCTCTCCACCCTCCACCTATCGTCCAATTGATCTTATTTCTTGCATTTATTAAGTTTTTGAAACTATTCTTACCTCAACATTTCTAAATCATTTAACTTCCATAACCTACTCTCAGATCGCCAGTATGGCTTCCTTAAAGGCCTCTCTACTGGTGATCTTCTTTCTTATCTTACTAACTTTTAGTCATCCTACATTTGGGACTTCGGTCAGACATTTCTGTTGCGCTAGACATTTTGAAGGTCTTCGATAGAGTCTGGCACAAATCTTTCATTTCCAAACTACCCTCCTACAGTTTCTCTCCCTCCATCTGTGCCTTGTCTCTAATTTCCTTTCCAGCCAGTCCATAGCTGCGGTTGTGGATGGCCATCGTTCACTTCCTCAACCTATCAACTCTGGTGTTCCTCAGGGTTCTGTCCTATCTCCAATTATCTTATTATTATTCATTAACCCACTGAACCCCAGCGACGACAACGTGTCGTCGGCAATGTATGTAACGCTAAACCCCAGTGACGACAACGTGTCATCACTGGTACTCCGGTCCCAATTACTCCGGTCGTATGGCACCTAGAGGGCTCTGATTTGTATGGGAACTATGTAAGTATCCCACGCAACCTTGGCGATGGTTGAAAACTCTCAAAGTCCAACCGCGTGCGCGTGAGCGTGCAAAAACATGTTTTTTGGGTGTTTTTGCCTTCAATTTTGTACTCTTCTAAAATCCGTTTTCGGGGGCTCCGAAGGACCAATTTTTGACCTTTTTGATAGTTTTTTTTTGTGGTTTTTCCTTCATTCCTAACCCATTCGCTATTGTTTCTGGAAAAAAAAATTCAAATCCTGCCGGTCCCTGGTGGTACATTTATTTATAACAAGCTGGGGCTGAGTGGGTTAACGACCTTCTCAACTGCACCTCCAGCCCCATTCACTCATATGCTGACGACTCTACATTACACTATTCAACTAGACTTGCACAACATTATTCACAGCAGGAACTCAAAAATTTACGTAAGGAGGCCATAAAGCACCTATCTTCTGATCTCTATACTATCTCCAATCGGGGCAGAGAAAACCTTGTTACTTTCAATGCTTCCAAAACTCAATTCCTCCATCTGTCTAGTCGTCAACCCCTTCCAGAAAAATATGACCTACTCTTCAACAACATACACATTAACCCATCATCTTCTCTTAATATTATCGGTGTCTCTTTTTCCTCAGATCTCTCTTGGAAAGATCGTATTACCACTCTTGGAAAAAACGCTTCCCAGAATCTGGATGTGCTCAACTGCCTCCGGGGGTTCTTTACCCCTGCGCAGCTTCTTTCTCTGTACAGGGACACAGTGCGTCCATTGAGATGACGGGGTTGCAAGCTGTCACATTAGCAACCCCCTCATATACACTCCTAAACTGGGAAGAGACTCAACCAACCAGAGTCAGGATAGCTCAAATAAAGGAGAAGAAGAAAAGAACGAAGAAAAGGACCCACATCCAGACCGAGAATGAATTAACGCAGTTCCCCATAAATGATATACGTTCTCCATTGGACTAACAAACAACGCACCGATGACAACGCCACCTACCAGGACCTACAGGAAATGCAGGGCCACTGATTTGGGCATAACCTGTTTCCAGACCAATCACAGGGGCCCCCCTGGACCAATCACAGGATCCAGGATGCGTGAAAGAGATGTACCCCATCCAGGAACCAGATATGAATTATGATGAGGAAGAATTTATGCTAATTCCTCATCAAACCCCAATGTCATATTTTCACAGATGGGACCAAAAGAATAATTTCTACAGTACAGATAACAACCTGTAACCTCAATAGCTGATAAATAAAGAGTAAGGAAAGCCTGGCATATAATGTTGAAAAGCAGGAGAAAGATAAATACATGCAAAACATTCATCCTGCAACCATGCAGGCTTTCTAAAATCGAAGTGTAATCTTAAGAAATAAACCATAACCATACCCATATATTCCGATGTCCATTGTATTTTTAAGGCCATTATTAGCTGCACAGTAATTAAAATATCGAAAAACCCATGTCCCTACTATTCCGAAATGGAGTAAATTAGGTTCTAATTATAGCATGACTGAAATTTATGATCGGTAGGCAAACATAAGGAAATACCTTCCACTGACATTAGCTTTTCGTGAATATAGTACTGTGTCGGAGTTACTTTCGAATAGGGCTAGCCATTCTCCCTATAAAAAGTTCAACGAATGTGGCGACCCAGCAGTGTGTTAGAGGGACTAGAAGATACCGTTTCTAGTTGTGTGTGAGGAGGCAGTTCCTATTGGTGACGAAGGAGGAAATTCGAGTCTTACGTCGACCAGATCCCCTCTCTTGGATATCACTCCTCTTCACCACCCATACCCTAAGTGTCTCTGTGTTGCTATATTTTGGGGATTATTTTGAAGGTAATATAAAATATGCGAGTGTTCAATTTAACTTTGTTTTAGAGGCCATCTCTGGACTCTCCTTGCCCAACTTTTTCGCGTAGTACGAGAACCTAACTTCTATCTGTGCAATTGATTTGTTTATGTATTATTTGTGATCTAACCAATCTAGGTCGAGGTTAACATTATCTGTATTTTTCACTTCCGTTAAAGAACCAATACTGTACGGAATACTTAATGAACGCTCACTGATTTTATTCAGTTGTGTTATTATTGATTGTCCAAGTTCGAAGTAGAATGTGTAACAAGAGCAATTTTCCTTCCTTAAACTTAAACTCAAATTCAGGACAGTGCTTCGTTCATCTTATATAAGAGATCACTTAGTGTATTAGTTCGCCCACTTTCAATGTAAAAACCAATTCCATTGAGTTGAATTAATCTTTGTTCAAGGATTTATTTCCTATATTAGATCTTGTGAATAATTCCATCAATTACGATATTCGGTTAATGATATTATTTCACCACCGAAGCTAGGAATTCCGATTGTACGTTCCTATAGTCATCAGCCTCTATTTTGGCTAAATATCAAACACTACAACATAGTTTTGTGTCTTAATTGTATTCTATACTTTATCAACCTGTTTTCGGGTTATTATACGTCGCTACTTTGTTCTGCGTCTGTATCCTATTTTATAATTCACTAGCCCTCGTTCCGGCTATTCATCCGTCACTACTTTGTTCTGTGTCTGATTTATTTACAGTAGTTTGTTAATTTATTCAAACTCACTGCTTCTATAGCTACTATTCCGCTATAATCGTTTTGCTATATATTTGGTGAATCTGAATTCCTCCTCAAGTGTGATTTTAGCTCATTTACGAATGAAGTTATTTTTCGTATGTCGTGTGAGAGATTATTCACAATTATTCTTATATGATTAAATTGTAATTTTAATTCCCTCTCCAACAAGAGTAAAGCGAAAATCATATCTCGCGTTATCGAATTAACGTTGCACTAAATCAAGTATTTATTTAGCTTGACCGCAGTACGTTTGACCTTAATCGCACATCGCGGCACCTATGATCACCGACCTAGCCGGGCAGCCTATTTGTATTACGAGCCTCGCTTACTGTGCGTATCTGAGTAGATAATCTCAGCTACCCACATTTAATAAATATTATTCCTCTCGATATACACTTGACCCGTATATGTATTGTCATCATATCTTATGTGCATATTTCCTATAATTGTATATTTCATGTTTGATACTTTGTAAGTGACATAATAATTCATGAAGGAGTAAAATTTAGTTAATTCTTTACACTAGTCACATTGTTTAAACATAGGACTCACACTCTGTAGTTGAGATCCATGTGATTATGATATGTACTGTACCTCTGTGCCAATAATAGTAAACTAGTGTAATTATCCTGTGTGTTTATTGTGTTTACAGTGTGATTGAGTAACTCGGAAAGACCATTATTAAGTGCTAGTTGTGTTCCTGTCGGGCAGGATTTGGTTCTAAGCATTCTAAACAAGAAGCTTTATAGAATGAATATTTAAGCGAGTTGGATTACAACCTCGCATAACATCCATGTATTGAGTATTGTTCACACGTGTGAGGAGGATCCTCTCACACAGCACTTCTAGGCAAAGTAGAAAAGAAAACCTTCCGTCTCATTAACATTTGACTCACGTCCAATCACCAACTCTTTGCAGTCTCTCCTCTTCGCCACAATGTTACATCTCTCTCACTATTCTACCGGTATTACAATAATCAGTGTTCCTCAGAGCTCTCTAAGTTTCAACCACCCCCTCTTCGTAGAGAACTTAGCACCCGTCTTGCAACACAATCCTACCCCTACTCTGTGCAACTCTCCAACCCAAGAGTGAAACGATATTCTCAATCTTTCTTCTATTCAACAGCTGAGCTCTGCAACTCTCTCCCAGAATCAGTCTTTCCCTATTCCTATGACTTAACTTACGTCAAACTCTGTGTGTCCTGGCATTTTGGCTTGAACGTCCCTTGATTTTGTCCCTGTCACACTTTCAACTCTGGGGGAGGCACTCGCTACAGGCAGTTCTGCCTTTTGTCTCCCTCACATAGAAAACAAATACAAATTAAAAAATAAAACAAATATATATATATATATATATAATTATACATTAATCATACTTGTACATTTACTTTTCAACTATTAATAATCATAGTAATTCTTATATTATAAACCAATAATTATACATTCCAATACATCACCACTGAATATAGATGTATGCCTGTTTTTGTTTTATCTATTGGTGTATGCTGAGTACTTAATAGCCTGCACACACTCTCTTAACCCGGCGAGCACGCGCAGGGTGTAGTGGACACCATGTAACTGGGCGACGATATTAGGCCTCCTTCCCACCTAAAATCGTCATTTTACGATAAATATCGTTATTACTTATTCATATGCGCCTATTTGACGTTTAATATGAAGATAGTAACATGTAGCAACAATAAAAACAAGTGGGAATAGTGTTTGTACGGTCAAAATCGCGACTTATAGTCGGCAGGTCCATTCATGCATTGAGGAGCAGAGCGAGCCAGACCCTCCCCTCGGGAGGCCTCAAGCTTGACTGACTCATTCACCAACACCCTACCTTACGCAACACAACTCGATGGTCACATGACAACACAATGGAACCGGCCTGGAGATGTTTACACAAAAATATACCAATGAATAAGGGAATAACAGGGAAAATAGGTGATAATTGAAGGGGGGGGGGATAAGGAGGGGATTTTGACAGATGTGGAGTAGTGATAGGAGGTATGGAGTGAAACTATCCCACTTAATAACCATTTCACTTGTTTTAAGTGCTGCTATGGCCTTTTATTTTTATTTTTTTAGGCCTTACCTCTTAACCCTTTCACGCTTATTACGCAATTTTGAGCCTATTAGGGATACTTTAAAGCCTTTGTTAATATCAGGGGTATTTCGAAACCTTTAGTTTAGTTACTACAACCTCTGCAGTTGTCTTTGAGTTAGCTGTGGGCAGAAAACTTATTTTGGAGAGGTAATTATAAGAGTGAGAGAACTCTTATTTCTTATTGCTAATCTGGCAACCTCTGCGTCATAAAAGCGTGAAAGAGTTAAGAGGGTCCTCGCCCTTGCCCACCAAAACCTCTTAAGAGTGTTCTCGCCATTCCCGGGTTAAATCCCCTAGTAAACATTACGTGACCAGAAAGGAACATGTGACACCGGGTCACGAACTATCACCAGGGCAGTAATGCTGAGGCAACAAGAACTGTGACACACACCTAAAATCAGACCTGTACTAGGATTCGTTGGTTATTTTGTAAGCTGAGACCTGAATGGTTTTACGTTGTTTGTGGGTGGAGATTTTTTTTTTTTTTTTCTTCTATATTCCAACTACTCCCTCTCGGGCATAGGCTGAGAGCCTGTACATTCCACCGCTCAACATGGTGAAGCCCGTGAGGTCTTGTTCCAGCCTGGGGAGTGAGACATGTGAAGCATCCATCATGGCTCAAAGCAGCTCCATCTCTGAAGCGGCTGGTTGCTTCGCTCAAGTGCTTCACCGTCTCACCCTGCAGACTCAGACCCTCACTCTCAGAACGCCACCTATTGAGCAGTGAACTCACTAGGCATTGTCCCCCTGTAACATATTTTGAATATGGGAATATTCATACAGTGTTATTTAATCAGGGAACAATGAGGGTATTTTTTTGGCATTTCGGTGGGCTTTGTGGTAATGCACTGATACTAGGTACAGCACAAATTCAATCCCAATAATATCTTCCCATTGACATATCGGGATTTGAACCCGGGTCAATTGGATTACCAATCCAGTGGCATGACCACTCCACCACACCTCCCCTGGTGTGGTATATAGATTGGGACTTTAGGAGAGAGAGGTACATTCAGGGGCATAAACTCGTTCATTAAAGGAAGCAGCCCCTGTGTCTCTCTTCACGACAACCCCTAGTGATATAGTTATCTACGATACATATATAAATAGTGCATATACAGTATATATGGACATACAGTATATAACGCTGGGTATCTGGTACTTTTGTTATATGTGAATATCCTCTTGATGAGTAGGCTACTATTTATATATATGTATATAAATATATACTGTATATATATATATATATATATATATATATATATATATATAATTATATATATTTATATATATATTTTCTTTAATACATACGAGGTTGAAAGAAATGGCAATTTCTGCGTTGGAAATTTTATTATTCAAAGTTTCCAGGTCTCTGATGAGTTTTCGCTGGGTGGCAGGAAGTAGATGAAGGAGATGAGCAAAATTCATGGTGGTACAGGGTTACATAAATGTACATGATGATACAGGATATACGACGCGTTTCACTGGACAACCAGCATTATCAAGTAAGGAAGGAATGCCATAAAAGGTAAACAGGAAGGGTATATATAGAGGGTGGAGGATCAGAGGAGGCGGAAAACAGGGGGCAAAAGTCTGCTATTGGTGGAAGCGTAAACTAGGAGAGAGAAGGGGTTAACCGCTACACGCATGCACACTGGATGCGGGATGGTGGTCAGTAGGTGGGGTCGAAGCTGATTGGCTGCGTGTCGAGGGGCGTGGCCTAAGTTGTGTGGTGCCTGCAGAAGACGAAGCTGAAGGAGGTAGCGCGGGGGGCTGCGTCAAGGGCACCGGGGGGCGAGGAGGGGTGTTAGGTCCTGTAGGGTAGTGCCTTTTGGCAGAAGGAAGGATCTGAAGGTCCAGAGTTTGGTTGTTGATGTTGGGATGTAAGGCTTGGATATATAAAGCTTCGAGTATAGGTAATCTCCTTGGGTCACTTTCTTTATCGAGTATGGTGGTGTGTTTCTCTAACTCGTTGCGTGTGAGGTGAGGGTGGTTAGGGGTGAGATAGTGGTCTTTGATGGCTCCAGCCTGAAGGTGAAGAGTTAACCGACGTGAAAGACGAGTCTGCGTCATACCAATATAGGAATGAGGTCCACAGTCCTCATAATTACAGGTATGTTGGTAAATGACGTGATCGTCGGTCATCGGGCTCTTTATCTTGGTGGAGGCTGGTTTGTTGCGGAGAACGAGGTTGGAGGTCTTGGGGGATTTGTAATAAATTATTAATTTGATTTTGTTTTCCGGGTTGGTTGGGTGGACATGCTTGGAGATTATTTCTTTTAAGACGGCCTCGTCATTTTTGTGTTCAGAGGACATGTAATTGCGGTAGAAGATCTTAATTTCATTGGGGGGGTCAATGTTGGGAGGGCTTTGGGTGTACCATTTTTCAAGATGGTGGTTGATGGTGCTGGAGATGTCGGAGTTGGAGTATCCGTTATTTACTAAAACTTAGGATAGTCTTTCTAGTTCCTGGTGGGTGTCGGCCCAGGTAGAGCAGTGCGTGAGGGCTCTCCTAACATAGGCGGAGATGGAGGATAGAAGATAACGGCGGGGGCATTCACTATCGCCGTTGAGGCATTGTCCTGTGTTAGTAGGTTTAATGTAGACGGTGGTTTTGAACCCATGGTCGTTCAGAGCTACGAGGATGTCGAGGAAGGGGAGTTGTCCATTGTTAGATTTTTCAAAGGTGAAGTTAAGTCCGGAGGAGGTCATGAAGCGACGCTGGAGTTCCTGTAGTTCGTGGAGGTCCTTGATTTGCACGAAGATGTCATCCACGTATCTACAGTAGACAGCTGGTCGTTGGGCAGCTAGGAGCTCTTCCTCGATGGTACCCATGAAAAAGTTCGCAAAAAGAACTCCTAGGGGGCTGCCCATCGCCACACCGTCTATCTGCTTGTACATGTTGCCCCGGGGGCAAAGGAAGGGGGCCTCCTTGGTACATAGCTCCAGTAGTGTTTTCAGGGCCTTCTCCGGGATGTCCAGTGTAGGTGTATCAGGGCAATGATAAATTCGACGTAGAATCATGTCAATGGTCCTATCCACTGGCACGTTGGTGAACAGGCTTTCTACGTCGAGAGAGGCGATAGTGTGGTTGTTGTTACGGGGGGCGTCTCGTAAAATTTCCAAGAAATCGTGGGCTGAGTTAAGGTTGAATTGGCTGGGCACGTATGGGGTGAGGAGGTTGTTCAGGGCCTTGGCGATCTGGTAGGTGGCTGTGGGGATCTGGGAGATGATGGGGCGGAGGGGGTTCCCAGGTTTGTGTGTTTTGATGGTTCCGTACGCATAACCAGGGGTGTATTCTCCGACGAGTTTTTTAAGGTGGATCCCTCCTTGTTTGGCGTTGATGGCGGTGATGGTGGTGTTGGCAATACGTTTGATTTCGTCGGTTGGGTTGCGGGTGATCTTTTTAAATTTAGTGTTGTCACTTAAGATGACGTCCATTTTTCTAAGATATTCCTCCTTGTCATGGATCACGAGGCAGGAAGCTTTATCCGCACGACGGATGATGATGTTGGGGTTGTCTCTTAATAGTTTGGCAGCTTGGAAGTGTTGTTTGTTGAGTATTTTGCTATGGTGAGTTCCTCTGGTTTTGGCGGCTTCAGCGAGGAGAGTAGGTTGTAGGGCGGGAGTAGTGGTGACCTTGCCATCCTTCTTGAGTCGTAGGATGTCGTCCAGGAGGATTTCCGTTTCTAGGCGTTTCTAGGCGTTTCTAGGCGTATCATCATGTACATTTATGTAACCCTGTACCACCATGAATTTTGCTCATCTCCTTCATCTACTTCCTGCCACTCCAGCGTCGCTTCATGACCTCCTCCGGACTTAACTTCACCTTTGAAAAATCTAACAATGGACAACTCCCCTTCCTCGACATCCTCGTAGCTCTGAACGACCATGGGTTCAAAACCACCGTCTACATTAAACCTACTAACACAGGACAATGCCTCAACGGCGATAGTGAATGCCCCCGCCGTTATCTTCTATCCTCCATCTCCGCCTATGTTAGGAGAGCCCTCACGCACTGCTCTACCTGGGCCGACACCCACCAGGAACTAGAAAGACTATCCCAAGTTTTAGTAAATAACGGATACTCCAACTCCGACATCTCCAGCACCATCAACCACCATCTTGAAAAATGGTACACCCAAAGCCCTCCCAACATTGACCCCCCCAATGAAATTAAGATCTTCTACCGCAATTACATGTCCTCTGAACACAAAAATGACGAGGCCGTCTTAAAAGAAATAATCTCCAAGCATGTCCACCCAACAACCCGGAAAACAAAATCAAATTAATAATTTATTACAAATCCCCCAAGACCTCCAACCTCGTTCTCCGCAACAAACCAGCCTCCACCAAGATAAAGAGCCCGATGACCGACGATCACGTCATTACCAACATACCTGTAATTATGAGGACTGTGGACCTCATTCCTATATTGGTATGACGCAGACTCGTCTTTCACGTCGGTTAACTCTTCACCTTCAGGCTGGAGCCATCAAAGACCACTATCTCACCCCTAACCACCCTCACCTCACACGCAACGAGTTAGAGAAACACACCATACTCGATAAAGAAAGTGACCCAAGGAGATTACCTATACTCGAAGCTTTATATATCCAAGCCTTACATCCCAACATCAACAACCAAACTCTGGACCTTCAGATCCTTCCTTCTGCCAAAAGGCACTACCCTACAGGACCTAACACCCCTCTCGCCCCCGGTGCCCTTGACGCAGCCCCCCGCGCTACCTCCTTCAGCTTCGTCTTCTGCAGGCGCCACACAACTTAGGCCACGCCCCTCGACACGCAGCCAATCAGCTTCGACCCCACCTACTGACCACCATCCCGCATCCAGTGCGCATGCGTGTAGCGGTTAACCCCTTCTCTCTCCTAGTTACGCTTCCACCAATAGCAGACTTTTGCCCCCTGTTTTCCGCCTCCTCTGATCCTCCACCCTCTATATATACCCTTCCTGTTTACCTTTTATATCATTCCTTCCTTACTTGATAATGCTGGTTGTCCAGTGAAACGCGTCGTATATCCTGTATCATCATGTACATTTATGTAACCCTGTACCACCATGAATTTTGCTCATCTCCTTCATCTACTTCCTGCCACCCAGCGAAAACTCATCAGAGACCTGGAAACTTTGAATAATAAAATTTCCAACGCAGAAATTGCCATTTCTTTCAACCTCGTATGTATTAAAGAAAATTTAGTACCTGGCTTTACTAACATATATATATATATATATATATATATATATATATATATGTAAATATGTAAAGAAACTTATAACAATACATTTATTTAATTATTATTATTAAATTAAATTATATTCAAGAAAAAAACAGAGCCTACGTAATTCTAAGAAGATTTAATAAAACTTGTGTTCTACTCTATGTGATTATCAGTGCCTTGTAAATATATATCTACTGTACATAAGCTGTTTGTAAGCAGATTCAGTTATATATTCTCCGGGAAGCGAATATCCGAGGGTGGTGGCAGACTCCATGATACCAACGGCCTACTTGCAACCTACAAAGAACTCTTTATACTAACAATCAAACGCCAGGCTGGGGGAGTCTATTACAAAGAATGAATGGGCAGTACCTGTACCAATAGGGGTGGTGACATTTATGGGGACGGTTTCGCTTCAGATCGTCAATGGAGTGCTTCCAACACCGATTAAGTGGATGGTAGAGAGACACCAGGTACCAAACTTGCGCTGATGTATAACAAAATTAATATTGAGCTAAGGCATGAGCGGGCTACCCCGGTGTCGACTGGTAATTTTACTTTCAGGCCATTAACCCGGCAGCTGCTGGAAGACTCTTAAGAGGTCCTACTGGGCGGCTGCGGGAAGACTCTTAAGATCCTAGGCCTAAGAAGAAACATTTAAAACACCCCAGTGGCGCTCAAAAAATAATAATTTGTGATTAGGTGAGATAATTTTCTTCCATAACTTGCTACCACTTCTACACATGTGTCCCAACCCCCCCCCTTTCCTCTCCTCCCCTCCCCTTTTTCCCCCCTCCTCAATTATCAGGTATTTTCTCTATTATTCCCGATAATTATCGAGTATTTTCGTGGGAGAGAGGGAGGAGGGTGGAAGAGTGTAACTCCGACCCTCCAAGCCAGTCTGAAAGCTCCCCTGGTCTCTCAGTCCCACGAAAGGCATGAGAGAGTGAGGGAATAAGTCTCTCACTGCTCATGGCCAGATTACGACCGCGGGGCAAAAATATACAATTTTCACCAGCCAATTGCTGTTACCAATTGTTTTATTGCTTTCCCATGTTCATATGTTCATATTAAAAGTAAGAATGACGCATATGGATAAGTATTAATTATATATATTTTATATATCATCACTTCTTTCTCTGACAAAGCTAAACTCTTCGCTCAAACTTTTGCTAGAAACTCCACCTTGGATGATTCCGGTGCTATTCCTCCCTCTCCACCCTCCTCTCTCTTACTTATGCCTAATATCCTAATCTCTTCTAAAGATGTACTTTCTACCCTCTCTGGGCTTAATACTAAGATGGCGTACGGTCCGGACGGTGTTCCTCCTGTTGTACTCAAAACCTGTGCTTCCGTGCTGACTCCCTAAAACTCTTTTGTCTCTGTCTATCCTCTAACGTCTTCCCTTCATGCTGGAAGTTTGCTCTCATTCAACCTGTCCCAAAGAAAGGTGACCGCTCTCAACCCTCCAACTATCGTCCAATTGCTCTCATCTCTTGTATTTCTAAAGTTTTTGAAACTATCCTTGCTTCCAAATTTCTTAAGCATTTCTCTTCTCATAATCTGCTCTCAGATCGCCAGTATGGCTTCCTTAAGGGTCGCTCTACTGGTGATCTTCTTTCATATCTTACTAACTCTTGGTCATCCTCCTTTCGGGACTTCGGTGAGACTTTTTCTATTGCACTAGACATATCGAAAGCCTTCGATAGAGTCTGGCACAAATCTTTAATTTCTAAACTACCCTCCTTCGGTTTCTATCCCTCCATCTGTGCCTTTGTCTCTAATTTCCTTTCCGGCCATTCCATAGCTGCGGTTGTGGACGGCCATCTCTCACTTCCTCACCCTATAAACTCTGGTGTTCCTCAGGGCTCTGTCCTATCCCCTATTCTCTTTCTAATTTTTATAAATGATCTTCTCAACTGTACCTCAATGCCCATCTATTCATACGCAGACGACTCAACCTTACACTACTCCAATAGTTTTTCAGAATGCCCAAGCCAGCAATTCCTCAACGACAAACGGAATGAAGCCATAGAACATATTTTAAATTCTGATCTAACTACTATCTTCAATTGGGGCAGAAAAACCTTGTTACCTTTAATGCTTCCAAAACCCAATTTCTTCATCTATCTACCCGTCAGGAACTCCCAGCGAACTATCCCTTATTCTTCAACAATACAAAAATCAATCCTTCATCTTTTCTCAATATTCTTGGTGTCTCTTTTTCTTCTGCTCTCAGTTGGAAGGACCATATTACCAGTCTTGCTAAGGCAGCCTCCCAGAAGCTGGGTGTGCTCAACCGCCTTAGGGGGTTCTTTACCCCTGCACAGCTTCTTGCTCTGTACAGGGGCATAGTGCGTCCTTGTATTGAGTATTGTTCACATGCGTGGGGAGGTTCCTCTCACACCGCTCTCCTAGACAAAGTTGAAAGGAAGGCCTTTCGTATCATTAATTAACTCCCGTCCACTCACCAATTCTCTGCAATCTCTCTCTCTCCGCCACAATGTTGCATCTCTCTCGCTATTCTATCGCTACTATAATAATCAGTGTTCCTCAGAGCTTTCCCTGTGTATACCACCTCCTTTACGTAGGGCACGTGGTACCCGTCTTGCAACACAATCCCACCTCTACTCTGTGCAACTCTCCAACCCACGAGGGAAAGGTTACTCTCAAACTTTCTTCTATTCAACAGCTGAGCTCTGGAACTCTCTCTCAGAATCAGTCTTTCCCTCTTCCTATGACTTAAATTGCTTCAAACTCCGTGTGTCCAGGCATTTTGGCTCGAACATCCCTTGATTTTGGCCCTGTCACTCTTTCAACTATGGGGGAGGCACTCGCTATAGGCAGTTCTGCCTTTTGCCTCCCTCACTCACATAGAAAAAAAACAAAATATTAAAATTTTTAGTGAGGAATGAATCAGAATACCTTCGCACCGCGGGCACATTTAAATACCATAGTTGCACAGTTACTAAGAGGTTAAGTATAATCTTATGATATATGGGAGATTTATGAAGGTTATTGATGACCCCCGCGACTTGGGGAGGAGGCGAGGCATTAACAAAAATTCCATGCTCTTGGGCTATAGGTCGAAGTCCTGTTTCTCCATTTCTTTCATATCCTGAGGGAGTTCTGGCAGGGTTTCTGACTCATTCTGGATCCATTATTTTCATCACCGCTCGGTGCATATGTGACCTGGGGTTGGGCGTAAGCTATTTGATGTGTGCGTGGGTTGAAACAAACTGAACGGGGTTGTGGACGAGGATCTTGGTTATTTCGGTTACGGTGGTTTGATGGTATTTCTGGAATGGCTGCAGATCCCTCTGAAAGTGTGATTTTCCCTACATTCCATCTCTAAGCACATGTACCGGGCAATGCTGACTACACACGGGGTATTCGAAGTGGTTAATTTCAATCATTCACATCTTCTGGGGCTTGGCATGTGCATGGGGGTACTGAGGTGGTTGATAGTGTTTGTGTTGATTTAACAAAGCTTGATTTATGTGGGAAAATAATGCTGGGTGGGGGCAAGGATTCAGTACTTGCCAATTAACAATCACACCACCTTGACGCTGGGTGGGCACCCTGCTGAGGGCATAAACTTGAGCTTCGTTGTTAGAATTTATCTTAAGCAGCTTTCTAATCAAGATGATGTCTTTCTCAGTGTCATAGTCAGATTCGCTATGTGTTTGTTAATTTCATTAATCGAGTGCAGGAGTAAAGTTGGTTGGTGGAGAGAACATAATAATTAACTCTGGTTCAAGAGTAGTTTATAGAGAGGCCTTCCCTAGGGTTAAGCGCCCCATTAATTACTCTTTCCATTCACCTATTCATAGCCTCCGATAGTGCAGTTGGAATGAATGTACATGCTAAGATTGGTATGCAGGATTCGAAACTGCATAACAAATCGTAGGCTTGTGCAGCATTCTTTAACTGTCTTTGTGGCGCAATGCATAAGTGTGTTGATTTTCGGTGTGAGCGTCCTGGGTTCGAATCCCCAGACTGCCACATGTGTTTGTTAATTTCATTAATCGAGTTTAGGAGTAAAGTTGGTTGGTGGAGAGAACATAATAATTAATTCTGGTTCAGGAGTAGTTTATGGAGAGGCCTTCTCTAGGGTTAAGCTCCCCATTAATTACTCTTTCCATTCACCTATTCATAGCCTCCGATAGTGCAGTTGGAATGAATGTACATGCTAAGATTGGTATGCAGGATTCGAAACTGCATAATAAATTGTAGGCTTGTGCAGCATTCTTTAACCCGTCCAATCCCAGCGACGGCTATAGCCGTCAGTAGATAAGTAACTCCCCAGTCCCAGCGACGGTTATAGCCGTCAGTAATGTACCTGTCTTGTTGTTGTTGTTGTTGTTGTTGTTGTTGTTGTTCCCCAAGCTGCCTGGCCGAACAGCCCCAAGGCCCCGAGCAAGGCCAAGGCCATAACCGAGCGCCCCCACAGAACCCTCCCTGCCTACCACAATAAAGCCTGGGTGCCCGAAGCCACTCCATGGCGGGGAGCTGAGGAGGGTGCGGAAACGCCCGGGAAACAAAAGCCCCACCCAGGGCCCTGTGCCCCTCAGCAATTATGAAGAGAAAGTTGAGGGGCAAAGGAAAAATGTGACGCTTTGGCTTCCAATCTTGGTAGATTGGGAGGTCAATCCACGGAAAAGACGCCATCACTTGAGATCTAGGAAATACATAAGTAAAAGGAACAGTCGGAGTAAGCTATGGGTATGGCAGAGATCGCTCAGTTCTCACTCTGATAGACCAGCCCATCACCATATAACTAGAACCCAATCCTCTCAGCATCAGCTAGGAAAGGCCCTAGAAAGCCGCCTTTGGCGGCTTGTAACTTGTCTTGTAACTGCCTGTACAAGGCTAATTTATTTTTATTTTTTTTTAGTTTTAAAGTCTTGTAAAAAAAATAATAATTATAGATCCATTCTTGCCTCATCTCTTGAGGTGAAAAGGTGGTCTCTCCTGTCATTTTGGCCACATTGCTTGGGACCGCTGGGGACTTTTTATTACTGTATCCTACGGTACAGTACGGGTTAACTGTCTTCGTGGCACACTGCATAAGTGTGTTGATTTTCGGTGTGAGCGTCCTGGGTTCGAATCCCCGGACTGCCACATGTGTTTGTTAATTTCATTAATCGAGTTTAGGAGTAAAGTTGGTTGGTGGAGAGAACATAATAAATATTTAATTTCGTTGCAATTTTTGGGTGATTTGCAAAACTAAGCATTTCTGGAAAGAGTATTCTATATGGAATCAGAGAACCAATGTTTCCATTTGCCCAGATTTCTATGTGGTGGCCATCTTGGAATTTACAAAATGGTGTCTGTAAAACTTAAATTTCGTAATATACCTGCTTCTAAATAAACTAGAACATTGATTTTAACTGCTAAACCTACATTTTCAGGGTCGAGAAAACCAATGGTTCCAACACAAATGTGGTAGAACTGACTTAAATACATTTTAACACTTTTATTGAAGAGCTATATAATTTTGTCTTACGAGTTAAAAGTTAAGCAAGTGTGAACTGTGAATGTTTCTGTAACCATCTTTAGAATAATGACATGCAAGTTTAGACCACATTATGATCATGATTAAACAACCTTTTGCATTAGACGGTATCTATACATCATCATAATCATACTCTTCATCGCTTTCGTGCATCCCGGCTTGAGAATCGTAATCGTTCTAACACTGCCTGCTACGTAACTGACATAGGCTAAGTTCTTAAGCTCTGCAGGAACATCTACTAGAAGAAAAATCAGAGTTACACTTGCATCGGACAATCTCAATGATGGCCTTTGGGGCTGGGAATAATAATAATAATAATAATAGTTCTTAAAGCTAGCGCATGCTAAGCTAGCTAAGGATAGCTCAATAAGGCCGATTAGGCGTATTTCCATTGGGGTCCTGTACTACTACCCCATCCCTATGCTCATGAGGGATGGTAACGACTCAGTGCTTGTGAAAAATCTTTAATGCGCCGAGCGTGGGCGCGAACCCGGGCCTTCTGGGTGGAAGTCCGAGACGCTAGTCACTACACCAAGCGAGCCGCTTGACGTCTGTGGTCATTGGTTTTAGCATGCCATTCGAGTGTTTGAAGTAGGCTACCCATTATGCATTGGATCCAGCTGACTATCTTGCAGAACAATGGCTACCTGTGCCCAACCCTTGTTTGGACATGGACTCTCAAGATGTGCTGCTTCAGAGCTCCAAGCGTTGGAGGGAGCTTGTCACTTTCTGCCATATGGTTGCAAAAGAGATGCCATCGCAGTTGAGGGATTGTCTTGATATTGATATCCTTGGGTGAGTAAGCTGCACATACAAAGTAAGCCAGTGTTGACAGCATTCCCTCTGTCACTTCTGCTTCATCCAACATCATAATATTAATAATAATAATAATAATAAATATAATAATATTTTATTGGTCATGTAGATTACATGAGATTTGTGTTGTGCATTTTTCTTTAAGGGATAACGGAATACATTCATACAGTTATTCTAATTGTATTAATTTCACTCCAACACCAAACACCTCCCAAAGAAATTAACGAAAGCAAGCATGTGATCCACCAGGATTCGAACCTGGGTTACCACATACAGATTTTAAACACCCTAACCATTACACCATCACATTCTTTCAATTTTGGCATCATGATAATATTACGTACTTGAGAATATGGAAGTTAGTATACATCAAAATCTCTATGTAGTTTACAAGCCATCGCATAGTCAGTACCTTGGTGTTGGTGGATGGATTTATAATTAATGTATTATTATTATGCTGGCTGGTACAAAGGATCTCGAATACCTTTCTGTTCTAAAATTTGTTGATCTTAGCCTTTTTCCCGAGGGGAACATTTGGTAACTGCATTTCAGTGGGTGTGTGGAGTCAATTGTAATTACTTGACATCTCTGGATAATAGACTTCTTGTATATATAAAGCAACATTGTGGTGTTTTGTACCCCCAATTTTACACAATGTTTTATTACTTTTGTAAGTATATTTTTCAGGTCTGAATTGCAGTTACCATACCAGCATGTAACAGAGAACAAGATAACTGACTGTATCACTTCTGAAGAGCATTTATAACATTTTCATCTGCTTTGAGGAAGACCTGCAACCAGGTTGCATTGCCTATACAGGAGAACCTCCCTGTTTTATCGACCCCAGTGAAGGCATCGAAGGCTGGCAAGCCTTTGCTCTTTCTGTACCTAGAACTCGCCACAATGGTCCAATCTGCAGAATACCAGAGATCATAAAGATGGACGTACTCTTTAGCAAGAGCTCATGATTTGCTGTGACTAACAATAGAACATCTGTGTCTAGCGAGAAGAACACCAACTGTGCATCAGGTGTTTTTTTGCTGTGATGCCAGCACAGCCTGATGGATCAGCAGTGTGTCTGCTTATTCATGGTTGTTGTCCTCAAAACGCAGGTCTTTGTTGGTTCTAGTGTGCCCAGAAGCAGACGTGATGATCAGCTTGGAGGATCCCCTGTTGTACTCTAGAGTTTTGGCAGCAAGATAATTGGTCAGATCGTTTTGTCATGAGAAAGAAACCTGCTCATTGGGATGGATGTGTTTAATGTCGGTGTCATCTATGAATTGATTCTGGGTAAGAGCTTTTTCTTGTCTTCGTTTATCTCTGGTAACACTCTTCAGAGAATCTGCTCTGTATGTGTCAAACACGAGGATAATTTCATCATAAACTGGTGTTAGTGAAATCCGTCTGTCATTGAAGCATCCACTCACATCCTTGACTGTCACTACAATGGCTGGTTTATTACTCAGCTTCTGTACAAGCACCATGCCATCCACCAGTACTATCTTCCGACTTGGCTGATCAGTAGATGTGGGACCTGTGAATGGGGTCATGAATAGTTAGTGCTAGCAACTGTGACTGTGGAGGATGTGGATTAGTTGCTCGAATATAGTTTTGTTAGTGTCGGCGGTAGTATCAGATGGGTATGCCACAGTTGTATGCTTTCTGATGACAGTCATTGTTTCATCAAAATTATGAATTTTACCCGAGATGAGGGAGAATGCTTTGATGCAATGTTTGCTAGGAATGCAGCATTTTTTTTTCTGTTTTGGTTGTATACTATATACTAAGCTCATCGCAGGTTCTACCATATGTAGGTAGGTTTTAATGTCCATAGAATCTGGATCAAATGGGTGAAAAGGAATCTGAATTTTTGTGCCATTCGTAATTTTGCTGATTTGACTGATATTACTGTATACACAACAAATTACCTTATAATATGACCACTTTCTCTGACAGCTGAACAGACTGCTGTCTAAATCGAGACCTCCGTTTACCACCAATAACAAGCTGGTATCTCTTTAATCGTACATTAAGGGCACAGCTTGTACACTTTGAGTGAGTTAATGGTCCTTAATTGATTGGGACAGCTAAGACTGGATCAAAGTACTCAAATATGGTATAAAAGGTTTTATTGATTAAATAACAACGTAGAACAAGAATATGTACATAGATGAATTACAAGTTAAAATATATGGAGAAAATATAGTAGTGAGACAATAGTAACTAAATGGCACAGGAGATAATTATGCAGTTGGATGGAACAGAAAAATACAATAAGAAAGGCGGGGAGGGGGGGAACTAGCTAAGTATTATATGCAAGTCAAGTGGTGTTGTACAGACGCGGTCTACGGTAATCAAAACTATTTATAACTCTATCTCGTCAACGAAATTGTTTGTGACATTAAAAAAATAGTAATATATTTGGTCAAGATTAGGTAGTTAAAATAGGTCTTCAGAGGTTATCAACCCTTCTGGATTATCAAGCCAGTACACTGTAAATCAAGAATAGCGTCAGGACTGGAGCCCCTTTAAAAAAAAACTCCAGTCCCTTGTTGGTCAAGAGGGCAAGAGGGTTAGTGTGTGTTATATCAACTCATGACTTGAAGGGTTCCTGAAAGTCAGGAGTAGAATGTACAGTACCTTTCTTTATATATATAAGATTCCCTAGTGTCACAGGTAAGGGAACCTCGGGAGTCAGGGCCCACTCGGGGGTACGGGGAGTCCACTTGCTTGTTCGTCAAGGGGAATCCACGCAATGCAAGCTAAGCTCATTATTATCGTGCCTCCTTAACAGGGAATGTATTGCGTGAAATGCATGTTAAGTGTTTATGTATCGTTGGAATGGCTGTGGATGTGTGTGTAGTCTGTATTTTAGCCAATTGGCGACATCTGGAAACGAAGGCTTAGGGTTAATCTGTACGATACCATTCTCAATACGGTACCAGTCTCACCCGAAGGCTTAGGTTGACCAGTAGCTTAGGTTGACCAGTACGATACCCATTTCACCTTGTAACCGATCACCAACCCCAGATGGGACGTCACAACTTCGTCCACTTATACCAGGTTCCTATTAATACTGCTAGGTGAACAGAGGCTACACCGTTAGGAGACTTGCTCAAATGTCTCTTCCCCGCCCGGGTCTCGAACCCGGGACCTTCTGGTTGTGAGCCAGACGCGCTATCAGTTACGCCACGGGGAGGTGTGCCACTGTTCTGCTGTATGTAGTCCACCTGCTTGCTGTTTGTTTTCTTGATGTTTGTCTTCTTGTATGTCTTGCACAGTGAGTCACTTTGCCAGGGTATCTACGTACTGACCCCTGTGAGTATGTGTTGGTGGTGACAGGATCCCAAGCCACTTTACCCTGGTTCTTTTTAGGGGATCTTGGCTTGTTCGCAGGATACCTAGCAGACAGCAGTTGCTTCATGAGGATGCCTACACAAGTGTATTGGAGTGCTGGAGACAGGATACCTAGCCTCTGTATCATTGTCCTCTTTAGGGGATGAGGGCATATCTGCAAGAAACCTAGCAGTTACCTCATGAAGATACCTTAATGAGTGTACTGGAGATCCGTCGGGATATTTAGGCAGAGCCGAGACAGGATACCTAGTCACAGATTTTACCATGAGGATATCTACACGAGAGAGCACTCTGCCCTAGTAAGGGATGGCTCACGAGTGCTGGTTCCGTCAAGGTATATACCCCTTTGTGTTTCTTCTTGTTGGTCCTGGGGCTGCGGGCATAAAAGTCTCCCTGTCCTATTTCCTTTGACCCCTTCTTATGTCCTTTTCGTTTTGGATAGGCAGGTAGGGGCGAGATGAAAGGAAGAAGGACAGGTAAGTGTGGCTGAGCACTTCCTAGGGAGAAGGTGGCAGAGATTGTGACGTCAGCGGTACTGGTGGTATGCTCAAAGAAAGCAGTGGTGGTCTGCTGTCATCTGGTTTCTAAAACGATGGTGTTTTAGGGGGGAACTGTGTTGGTCTTTTATGGTGCCAATGTGATGGAGGCGATTTGTCTTGTGGGCATATTTTGAATTGAGTCAGGCATTACATTACTTCAAATTGTTAAGCTATTTATCAAAAGTGCCCATTCTCATTAACCGTTTCACGCACATATGACGCGGAGGTTGCCAGATTAGCAATAAGAAATAGAGTTCTCTCACTCTTATAATTACCTTTCCAAAATTAGTTTTCTGCCCACAGCTAACTCAAAGACAACTGCAGAGGTTGAAGTAACTAAACTAAAGGTTTCTAAATACCCCTGATGGTAACAAAGGCTTTAACCCTTAATTAGCGGCGAGCAACATAAGTCGAGTTAAATAAAGCTGGACTATGTGGCGGCGCTCGACATAACTCGAGTGGCAATTTCAGCACGTAATGTGGCTGAGAGAGAGAGACAAGTGGTGGCAGGAGACTAGCGAGCGTATGACTGCTCCAGACCACCGCGGCGAACCTACTGACACAAATCTCAGCTCCCTCCTCCCTCTCACTCGCTACATACTCAATTATGTACCGAAAGTACCGAATTACCTGCTTTTTGCACTCGCGTTGCACGGTTATTGCAAGAAAACTATCCATCATACAAGGATCGTTATGGTGTCATTCGAAAGCTCTGTTTATGCCCTTTCAGGGATAGGTACTTGTTTTACGTTCTGGGTCTTATTTAGGCATGAAAATGATCACGTAAACAGCCCTATTTTGGCTAAAAACACCCCGCTGTGCGGTACACATAAATAAACCGCATAGGCCGCTCGTAAGGTGTTAAAGTATCCCCAATAGGCTCAAAATCGCGTCATATGTCGGAGAGGGTTACATTAATTCACTAGCTCTCACAATTTTTTGTTTTTATAATATCTAAAAACATATACATAAGTGATAAAATAAGATGAACAGACAGAACGATCAAGGCAAGGTAAGTGAAAGGAAAAGTATAAACACAAAAAGAAAATGTAGAACGTAGATGGTGTAACGTAACCGGGAAGAAAATGAATATGATTGCATGAATATGATTGCATGAATTATACTCCTTTATGAACAACATTAATGGAAATATGAATATGATTGCATGAATTATACTCCTTTATGAACAACATTAATGGAAATAGATTGCAACGATATCCAAGCCAGTTAAATTCAAATTCACTTTAGTACTTCAAAATACACTTTCAAAACATTCGATCTATATGGGACACACAAAACCCTTTCCACTCGTTTAAGTATACGACGCTTACAACAGAGAATATTGATTAAATAGCTACACTGTAAAATGTGTGTGTGTAAAACATTGACCACATAGACGGTAACACAACTCGTAGGGACAGTTAGTGTATAATGATAATTTAGCATTACATTGTTCGAATATATAAATAAATCTATCACAAATAGTATACATATGTTCTATATTGTCAAATTAATAAGCCTTTTTCAAATGTGTTCAATTTAATACTTTTTAAATGCATACACGTTTTTATTTCACTTTATGTGTTCCTTTTTGCATAAACGTACAGTACCTTGCATAGACTTCAAATAAACGTACAGTACCTTGCATAGACTTCAAATAAACGTACAGTACCTTGCATAGACTTCAAATAAACGTACAGTACCTTGCATAGACTTCAAATAAACGTACAGTACCTTGCATAGACTTCAAATAAACGTACAGTACCTTGCATAGACTTCAAATAAAAGTGGAAAGTATTATATGAACATGCATTTGCTCTCAGGAATGTTGAGTGTCACCGAAATTAAACAGACTATATAATTCGCTGGAGATAATTGGTGGGAGTTAAATACAAAATGCCTGGTAATTCCCGAAGAAGAAATTAGGCAACAAGCAGTTAGACCCAACATTTACGTAGCATGTCGAAAATAGAGAATTTTAGTATTTGTGTCTTTAGTTGTAACACGAAATTAATTCCTATAACATTAGAGAGAGAGAGAGAGAGAGAGAGAGAGAGAGAGAGAGAGAGAGAGAGAGAGAGAGAGAGAGAGAGAGAGAGAGAGAGAGAGAGAGAGAGAGAGAGAGAGAGAGAGAGAGATTCACACATCGACACACACACACACACACACACTTACACAGAAAAAACAAACAGGCATCGACATAAATCTTCGACCTAAATTCACGTGAGGTAGCAATGTGAGACATCAATATTCTATGACATAAAATTCGCCCTGCAAGTGGCCCACATTTGTCATGCCGGCCGACATTGTGACCTAAAACTGGCCAATCCTAAGGAAGGAATCAATACCTATTTATGACTAATGTCTCCCCAGGTCAACCACCGTCAGGTACAAAGGTCAGGAATGTTAGATATTGCGCTCACACAGGTCACTCTGTTTTGCTATTTCAAGTCATATTTGCTCGTGAGCATAGGCATTGTTGGCTGTATTCCTGGTAAAGGTACGGCTTAGAAGTTTTGAAATTATAGTGGTTTCCATTGTAGCTAATAGTCGTTTATACCTGTCACTTCTGTTTTAGTTGGTCATGATGTTTACAATGTCTTTCTTCGTGGATATAAACATGGTCAGACAATTGTGTTGAGTTGATGGTGGCAGGATGGGGAAGGGAGATAATTTCTTAACATTTCGATGTATCCAAACAGCTTTACTACGTCACTTTCTGTATATAGCACCTTCTTATACTTGAATAATGCTATAACAGTAGGCTATTGCTAGCGAGAATGTTATTAAACTAATTAGCAATGCCAGATAAATATGACTGAATGATCCTTTATTTCATAGCTTAAGCTACACTGCAAGAAATGCAAGGTTCTGTTTGGATAATTGCATTTAGGTGAATTCTCATTAAATCGAAACAATTTATATGGAATGCCAAAAGGAAAATATTAGTAGTGATAAACCTATGAATAGCTAATTATACCACATGCAAACCATTATTCATTATTCATAATTATACCACATGCAAACCATTATTCATTATACCACATGCAAACCATTATTCATTATACCACATGCAAACCATTATTCATTATACCACATGCAAACCATTATTCATTATACCACATGCAAACCATTATTCATTATACCACATGCAAACCATTATTCATTATACCACATGCAAACCATTATTCATTATACCACATGCAAACCATTATTCATTATACCACATGCAAACCATTATTCATTATACCACATGCAAACCATTATTCATTATACCACATGCAACCATTATTCATTATACCACATGCAAACCATTATTCATTATACCACATGCAAACCATTATTCATTATACCACATGCAAACCATTATTCATTATACCACATGCAAACCATTATTCATTATACCACATGCAAACCATTATTCATTATTCATAATTCATAATTTATGCGCATTTATACAGCTCATACAAATACACATTACATGACCCAACATACTGTACACACACTTAATATCATTATCACATTCCTATCACACACTCTAGCAGCATGAAGGTATTCGCTGTCGTTATTATATACAGTGTGACACAAAAGTCTTTATAACTACGACCATTGATTTGTTTATGCTATTATCAGGGGGCATCTTAAAAAAGAACTTTAATATACTGTATATTATATACTGTAGGTATTTAATATACTGTATATTATATACTGTAGGTATTTAATATACAGTATATTATATACTGTAGGTATTTAATATACTGTATATTATATACTGTAGGTATTTAATATACTGTATATTATATACTGTAGGTATTTAATATACAGTATATTATATACTGTAGGTATTTAATATACTGTATATTATATACTGTAGGTATTTAAATGATAAGTCAAATATTGTTACTACATCGTCTGACTTCTTAATTCTGATCAGCCATAAAATCCTGATGAATTATTAAACAATTAGACTACTCAACGAGTTGTGCGATTAGTGAAATTAGTCAAGTCTTATTATATAGTTATCCAGTTATTTATGGAAGCCAAATGAAATTTGAATATTTACTTCAAGTTAGTCAAGATAGACCAAACTTTAGACTATCTGTAACACATACCTGTACTATATCTTGTTTTGTATCTGTAATGGTGTGTTAAATAATACATTTGTTTTACCCACGATATGAATTGCGACCATGCAGACCACCACCAGCACCACGCCACAAGGACATAAATAGATGGTGTTCTGAGAGTGAAGGTCCGAGTCTAGGGGATTAGACAGTGAAGCACGAAGGTGAAGCAGCTCAAGAGATGGTGCTGCTTTGAGCCGTGCGTGGGCAACCAAGAGCTGTGCATCTTGCAAAGGCAAGATGGCAAAGTCTGGTTGCAGCTCTAAGTGCTTCACATGTCTCACTCCCTAGACTGGAACGAAACCTCACGGGTTTCGCCGTTGAATGTACAGCTGTTGAATGCACAGGCTCTCAGCCTATGCCGGAGAGGGAGTAATTAAGTTGGAATACGGAATAAAAATAAAATATATACAAATAATAACCCAAGGAGAGAGTACCTGCGCACCACTGACACATGCATATAAGGCTATACTATACTTTATACTTTCTAAAGTTTTTGAAACTATTCTTGCTTCCAAATTTCTTAAGCATTTCTCTTCTCATAATCTGCTCGCAGATCGCCAGTATGGCTTCCTTAAGGGTCGCTCTACTGGTCATCTTCTTTCATATCTTACTAACTCATGGTCATCCTCCTTTCGGGACTTCGGTGAGACTTTTTCTATTGCACTAGACATATCGAAAGCCTTCGATAGAGTCTGGCATAAATCTTTAATTTCTAAACTACCCTCCTTCGGTTTCTATCCCTCCATCTGTGCCTTTGTCTCTAATTTCCTTTCCGGCTGTTCCATAGCCGCGGTTGTGGATGGCCATTGTTCACTTCTTCACCCTATAAACTCCGGTGTTCCTCAGGGCTCTGTCCTATCTCCTATTCTCTTTATAATTTTTATAAATGATCTCCTTAACTGTACCTTAATTCCCATCCATTCATACGCAGACTATTCAACCTTACACTACTCCATTAGTTTTTCAGAACGCCCCAGCCAGCAATTCCTCAACGACAAACGTAATGAAGCCATAGAACTCTTAAATTCTGATCTAAATACTATTTCCAATTGGGGCAGAGAAAACCTTGCTAACTTTAACGCTTCCAAAACCCAATTTCTCCATCTATCTACCCGTCAGGATCTCCCAGCGGACTATCCCTTATTCTTCAACAATACAAAAATCAACCCTTCATCTTCTCTCAATATTCTTGGTGTCTCTTTTTCTTCTGCTCTCATTTGGAAGGACCATATTACCAGTCTTGCTAAGGCAGCCTCCCAGAAGCTCGGTGTGCTCAACCGCCTTAGGGGGTTCTTTTCCCCTGCACAGCTTCTTGCTCTGTACAGGGGCATAGTGCGCCCTTGTATTGAGTATTGTTCACATGTCTGGGGAGGTTCCTCTCACACCGCTCTCCTAGACAAAATTGAAAGGAAGGCCTTTCGTATCATTAACTCCCGTCCACTCACCAACTCTCTGCAGTCTCTCTCTCTCCGCCGCAATGTTGCATCTCTCTCGCTATACTATCGCTACTATAATAATCAGTGTTCCTCAGAGCTATCCCAGTGCATACCACCTCCTTTACGTAGGGCACGTGGTACCCGTCTTGCAACTCAATCCCACCCCTACTCTGTGCAGCTCTCCAACCCAAGAGTGAAACGTTACTCTCAAACTTTCTTCTACTCAACAGCTGAGCTCTGGAACTCTCTCCCAGAATCAGTCTTTCCCTCTTCCTATGACTTAAATTGCTTCAAACTCTGTGTGTCCAGGCATTTTGGCTCGAACGTCCCTTGATTTTGGCCCTGTCACTCTTTCAACTATTGGGGAGGCACTCGCTATAGGCAGTTCTGCCTTTTGCCTCCCTCAATCACATAGAACAAAAAACAAAAAAAAATACGGCAATACGAGAAACAATAAATGCCTTAGGAAGCCCCGTAAACAATACATCAGGTCGTGCCCTTGTAGCTCACACCGAATAGGAACCACCATACTCATAACTAGGACAGACTATGTCACTCAACCTGGGAGAAGTAAGGCTAGGTTCTCCAAGTCTAAAGGCTGGCACAATCCTGGGTACGAGACTGGGAATCCTAGGTTTGTAAATAGGCATCAGAAGACATAGTACCAAGTGCAAATGGTCAACCTGCTAAGTATTAGACTAGCCCCTCTGCTCTGTAGACTGAATACACCAAGTGCTCTAGTCAACCTGTTAAGATTGATACTAGCAAGTCTGATCCCAAGACTGACTCATTGTGTATGACACCAACACAAGTAAACACTGACGTAACAGTGAGGCTCGATGCTCAACCCATAGGTCATCGACTGGTGCCGCGTACGTAAGCAGAGACTTACCTCTACATTTTCCCTTGCATGTGGTACGAAAACTTGCACAGCTAGTGGTCCGAGACCTAGCCTTCAAGCAGAGCTGAAGAAGAAATTTGTAGATTGCACTCCAAGGAAGTCCAAACCTGCCCAGACGCCCAAGACAAACGGGTGCCGTAACAAGAGTTATACAGTGTATAAAATACCTTTACCTCCCTCTTAGTATAACTCACCAATAACCAGATTTGGTCTAGCATAATAATATTCAATATTACAGTCAATACCTTCATTAACAGATGTTCCCAAGCCTACAAGATTTGTCTAGTGCTAGCCACAATATATTAAATCACACGCTATAATTATACTGGAGTAGGAGGTACTTGTGCGTAGCTTAAAGGCATTTGAGTATGAAATGTACTGTATTTGCTAAGCAAAAATAATGGTTTAATGTTAGCTGGAAATATATTAATTATGGCGTCATCTTTTGTAGAGTTGTACCTGGAAAGAAATGATAATCGAAGTTATGAAAGTACTGTATCGATTAGCCCAAGTTTCATGTTATTACGACTTGTTAGACGATTTTATTCAGCTTAGGGTGTCATAGAGTTATTGACAGTACTAATTACCCGTTCGAATCCTAGAGGTTCTTCTTAATCTGAATAAAACTGTTAAATACCATTGAGAATAACGGACTGGCATGAGGACTATTGTTAGCGACCGTACATAATGTATATTACTCCTGTTCCTCCCTTCCTCATTCCTGATCATTACCTTTATTATACTAGTGGCTTACGGTCACTTTGCTAAGTGGATATTTCTCCCTAAGACACTTTCCCTACAGTCAGGGTCGATGTGTCCATTCCTAACTATACCTTACCTTGAGTATACCTTGAGTTGTTTCGGCCTCCTCAGCGGCCTCGGCGAGAGTTGCTCCCCCCGAGTGTGTTTGCTTCCAGTGTTTGATGCAGCAGGCAATTCGAGGGGACAGCTCTCCCCCCCGCGAAGTATGGCTGATCAAGCACCGACTTGAGATGGTTGTCCCAGGCTTTTTTGAATACTTCCGTTGGCACGTCCATCAGGTTTCTCACGTTCTCTGGCATTTTGTTGAAGAGGCTCGGTCCCCTGCTTGTCAACCAGGAGTCCCTCAGTGTGCCCAGAGCTCCCCTACACTTTTGGGGTGGGATGTTACAATACCTACCCCCTCTGTCCCTCCAATTCCATGATATTGTGGTGTGAAGGTTTGGCACTAGACCCTCGATAACTTTCCATGTGCAAATTATCAAGTATCTCTCTCTTCTTCACTCCAGTGAATATAAGTTAAGAGCCTTCAGCCGATCCCAGTAATGAAGATGTTTTACCGAGCTGATGTGGGACGTGAAACTTCTTTGAACACTCTCTATTTCGTATATTTCCCCGGCTTTGTGTGGAGATGTCAGCACACTGCAATACTCCAGTCGTGGGATCACCAACGATTTGAAAAGTGTTATCATTGGCCGTTCTTCTTGTGTCTGAAAAGTGTGCAGTATCCAACCTACAAGTTTCCTCGCCGCTACTGACTTGGCCTGATTATGTTCTTTGAAAGACATGTTTTCTGACATTATTACCCCAAGATCTTTAACCTCTGATTTTCGTGGGATTGGCAGGAGTGACTCTGTTAAGTAGGTTGTGGTTCTTTTAATTTCTCCATTTCCTCCATACCTTATCAGCTGAAATTTCTCTTCGTTAAATTGCATGTTGTTATCTTTGGTCCACCGAAATAAAGCGTTCATGTCTGCTTGCAAGATTTCTTTGTCTTTTATTGTGGTTATTCCTAGACTTAGTTTTGTGTCGTTTGCAAATGATGAAACGCTGCTGTGTTGTACATTTGCATCGATATCACTTATTAGTATTAGGAAGAGTAAGGGTGCCAACACTGTACCCTGGGGAATAGAGCTTTTAACCTCTGAACCTTCTGATACCGCTTGATTTACTGCTACTGATTGTCTTCTGTTAATGAGAAAATTATAGATCCACCTCCCCACCTTTCCGGTGATACCTTTTTCTTTCAGCTTATGTGCTATAATTCCATGGTCACACTTGTCAAATGCTTTGGCAAAGTCTGTGTATATGACATCTACATTTCTTTTCTCTTCCAGGTCATCTAGAACTTTGTCATAGTGTTTTAGTAGCTGCGAGAGACATGATCTTCCTGCTCTGAACCCGTGTTGTCCTGAGTTGTGGAACCCGTTTTCTTCCATGTATTCCGAAACTTTTCCTCTTAGTACTCATTCAAAGATTTTGATGATGTGAGATGTTAGTGCTACTGGGCGGTAGTTTTTTGGCAGAGCTTTACTTCCTCCTTTGTGTAGTGGTGAAATTGTTGTGTTTTTAAGACTTTCTGGGATTTCTCCTGTTTCTAGGCTCTTTCTCCACATTATGGCTAGAGGTCTTGCTAGCGATGTTTTGCAGTTCTTGAGCAGGACTGAGCTCCATGAATCTGGGCCTGGTGCTGAGTGGAGCGGCATGCTGTTTATTGCCCTTTCTATATCTATTGGCCCAAATTCTATATCCGATATATGGAGGGGGCTCTGTTCTCGCCCATAAAGAAACTGTTTGGATTGTCAATAGCTTTAGACGGATCGGGTTGACTGAACACGGTTTCATACTGTTTTCGTAGAAGTTCACTCATTTCTTTGTCATCTGTTGTATATGATCCGTCGAGTTTGATGAGTGGGCCTATGCTTGATGCTGTTTGTGATTTTTTCTTTGCATATGAGAAGAAGTACTTTGAATTTTCACTTATTTCTTGAACCGCCTTGTTTTCTTCTTCTATCTGCTGTATTTGATACGATATTCTCAGCTTGTGTTCAATATCCTCAATCTCCCTTTTCATTATGTTAATTTGCCTTTCCCGTAATCCAGCTTGGGAGAGCCGATGTGACAGTAGTTTTCTTCGTTTGTAGAGCCTTCTCCTTTCTCTGTCTTGCTTATTTCTGCGCTTCATTTTTCTCTCTGGAATGTGATTCGAGCATACGTTCTTAATTAACTAATTCATTTACTAGGCTAAGGCATTCAGGGGTTGTTTTGTCTGCCATTTGGACTTCCCAGTCTATTTCCTCTATCTTCTGGTTTATGCTTGGCCAATTTATATGTTTATTATTGAAGTTGTACTTACTGGATGGGCCTGTATACGATCTCCTTGCTTTGTTTAGTTTGTATATTACTCTAAAGTATAAAGTATAGCTTTAATTTGTTCAGGTTTATTCCGAGCCCAACATACCGTAATTTGTATTTAACGTATCATTACCAAACTTAACCTAATTTGACCTTAACATTTATAAATTCCCCCACCATATTGTAACTGTTTAACTAACATAATACAATTATAACTTTTTCCTCAGTGTCCATACAAAACTAGAACATGGAAAAACGTATTATATGATTACAAAAGTGATGCACCTAATGCCGTACTCCATCCATAAGATTAACAAAAATGAATTTGAGATGATGTGCATTGGAGCTTGGTACTGTAAGTTATTCTGATAGCAAAAGTTAAAAACTATCATAATTGGTGCTTTGCCTCCGGGTTGTAAACAATCTTCCTGAAGTAGATTACAATTTATATACTGTATATACAACAATGTATTCACTTACAGAGAGCTTTCACGAGTGCTTCTTCGGATAACATTGTGTCAACTCTGGTTAACAGTTTGGGAAATGTACTTTTCATCTAGAATTCTGTCATATAGAGTAATATACCGTTAGCTTATGCACGAGTACTAGTACACAAGAGTCCCGAAATGATATAACAAACAAAATGCTGATTAAACGCTAGCGATAAGGTGTTCGTGTAAATTCTCTTCAAACACTATTATTTGCACACACCTGTATGTTGTTTATCTAGCACACGTTAACAGGGTTATTATTGGATTCACCCAAATAACTAAGAGGTGAGTTCAATAATTGGCTAGGAATGCTTGACACACACATGCAGAGAGAGAGTGTGTGAGTGTGTGAATAGGCAGAAAAAATAAGAGAGAATGTAAGAAGCTAGAAATAGAGACACTAGCTATCAAATACAATAGCATCTATGATCATTATTACAGCAAGCAAACCCATGAATAGAAAGCTAAAATACAGTAATGCCACTAACCAAACAGAATCAATACGCCCTCCTATTTCCTTCGCCCGCATTATTCCTCGGGTAAATACAGTTTAGACACGCTTCTTGCTAACGACTGTGGCATTAGGGCGCCCAGTCTGACCTGCAGGGAACTGTTTGTAGCTTCTACATATTGTATCTTAGTCCTTTTTAGCCTCTTTTGTTCCTTATGAGACGATGTATGTTTGTTGTATTATTTTGGATAACATTAATCGAGTATATTTAGCTTGGTAATGACGTGTCGCAGTAGAAATTCAGAAGTTGTACAACAAAAACTTTGTCAATCGATGACAAACATAATTGGATAACATATTGTAAAAAGTAGTCCAATCTCTGGGCTAGTTTTTTTTTCTTCAAATATAGCATTATGTTTAATATTGATATAAACGAATTTCAGTCTAGGTATTTCATTGTCTGGACATTTCACAGACAGGCAGAATTACATAAGTATTCAATAATATTCAAGAAGAGACATTTGCAATTTAATAAGATTTACGTAATGCAACGAGACTAGTTTCATATTGATCACTTCACTATTTGTCTGAAACGTCTTAAAATCTCGAAACTAATGAAATGAAGCAATGAAGAACCAAAAAGACCCCTACGCATTAAATACGGTTAAACTGTATGAAATCGTGAAATGTTATAGAGAACATAGTGCCAACGGCGTCATATTACTGATGGGGTTAAAGAAAGTGTGGGGAAGGTGGTTACATAGTAGCTGCAGGAATGTCATGGGGTAGTCAGCTCCAGGGGGTTATTTGGCTGCCGAACTGTCGGGAGTGCCACGCAACGCTATGTGTGTGTGTGCGTCGGCATGTCAGTGGCAGTGTGTGCTAATAATAATAATAATAATAATAATAATAATAATAATAATAATAATGATAATAATACACTGTTTCTTGATCATTGCAGCCGTTGTCTGACGAGGAACAATTTGTAACTTAACTCAAAACTTATATTATCTTGTAGTACGGTCCAAAGCAAGAGGTTGAATAGGAGCTATTTGACGAGTTAAATATTAGGTACTATACTGTAGGTTAGCAAATACGTGTCATTTGTGTGTGTATGGGTGTGGATGCCTGTCTGTGTCTGCAAGGGTGTGCGGATGTCTGTGGGTATGTGTGTGTGTGTGTGTATGGGTGTGGATGCCTGTCTGTGTCTGCAAGGGTGTGCGGATGTCTGTGGGTATGTGTGTGTGTGTGTGTGTATGCGCGGAGCATGAATATTATATTAATTTTGACTTACAACTTTGAATTTAATCGCTGATGTGAGTTTGTGTTGGTATGTTGTGTCTGTGTCTGTTTCTGCTTCGTACTAATATATGTTTGTGGACAGTTAGAATTATTATTATGTGTGATGGTGTGTTTCTTCTTCCATGTTTGTAATGCGTTTCTTTGTCATATTGTTAATGGAAGAACACAGGACCACTTGTAATGTGCAGTAGTAGAAAGGAATACTGGAACACATCTCTATGATAGAATGAAACAGAGAGTTTTAACTAAGGTAATGCCACCCAATGATCGGATCTACAGTATACTGTATATTATTTTACAATATAATATGTAAGATATTTCTGTCCACGAATGTATAGTCTTCCATAAAGGTCTGTGGACCTTGTATGCTATATTTTGTGAAAATACAATTTATATTATTAATTTGTGGACATATTTTGCTTTTTTGGATATTATAGAAATGGTTTTATAATTTAAGGGGCTAGTGGCTGTTTTGGGGGGATATGTATTCAGTTATTCATTTATTTTTTAGTTTCCTCGCCACCTCCATCAAGTTAAAACAAAAAAACACCCCTTTGTACATATGTAAATTTTTCGGTATAAATATTCCGGCCGAAGGCCGATTCCTCTTAAAATGACAGGCTCGCTTTCGCTCGCCAGGAAAAAATCGACACTTAAATGGCACGAAAGGTATTCAAATTGACAATGAAACGGGGCGAAAGGTGTTAAAATCGTCAAACTAATGGGCCTAACGTTTAAAAATATCAAAACTAATATGCTAAACATGAGGAACAAGGGGATCCAGAAAAAGCGACTACCACCCCTTAACCCCTGCTGTGCCAGAGGGTATTACTATAAATGTACCCTCCAGTACCAGGCAATGTGTACTACTACCCCTTAACCCCTGTTGTGCCAGAGGGTATTACTATAAATGTACCCTCCAGTACCAGGCAATGTGTACTACCACCCCTTAACCCCTACTGTGCCAGAGGGTATTACTATAAATGTACCCTCCAGTACCAGGCAATGTGTACTACCACCCCTTAACCCCTGCTGTGCCAGAGGGTATTACTATAAATGTACCCTCCAGTACCAAGCAATGTGTACTACCACCCACCCCTGCTGTGCCAGAGGGTATTACTATAAATGTACCCTCCAGTACCAGGCAATGTGTACTACTACCCCTTAACCCCTGTTGTGCCAGAGGGTATTACTATAAATGTACCCTCCAGCCCCAGGCAATGTGTACTACCACCCCTTAACCCCTGCTGTGCCAGAGGGTATTACTATAAATGTACCCTCCAGTACCAAGCAATGTGTACTACCACCCACCCCTGCTGTGCCAGAGGGTATTACTATAAATGTACCCTCCAGTACCAGGCAATGTGTACTACCACCCCTTAACCCCTGCTGTGCCAGAGGGTATTACTATAAATATAGCCTCCAGTACCAGGCAATGTGTACTACCACCCCTTAACCCCTACTGTGCCAGAGGGTATTACTATAAATGTGTACTACCACCCCTTAACCCCTGCTGTGCCAGAGGGTATTACTATAAATGTACCCTCCAGTACCAGGCAATGTGTACTACCACCCCTTAACCCCTGCTGTGCCAGAGGGTATTACTATAAATGTACCCTCCAGTACCAGGCAATGTGTACTACCACCCCTTAACCCCTGCTGTGCCAGAGGGTATTACTATAAATGTACCCTCCAGTACCAGGCAATGTGTACTACGACCCCTTAACCCCTACTGTACCAGAGGGTATTACTATAAATGTACCCTCCAGTACCAGGCAATGTGTACTTAGTACATAGTACTTACATAGTACTTACAAACAACAAGACATTCCACAACATACACCTAGCACCTGGCCCCTTAACAACCAGTGCACATATCCCCATAGTAGCAACCATTTCAACGTCACCCATTATCATACCAGCACCTCCAAGACAAAACTTCTTTGCAGCAAACTGGGAACACTTTAAAACTGAAATTGACAATAAACTGATAGAGACAAATAATATTGATACTGGGACATTAGACGAAATAGACGATGCACTCAAAGACTGGTATAGCATCATACAAAATACCACAAATACTCACATCCCAAAAACACAAAATATTATACAATACTAGATTCAGTCAACAAACCAAAAACATACAAATACAATACAATGCACTAAGACAACGAGCCCTGATTCATGGATGGACATACGTTCAGTACAGACTATACAAACAACTTCAAGAAACACTACAAAATACTATGACACAAGAACATACTGAAATGTGGACAAATATGGTCATGAAAACAGCAAACACCTACAATGACCCCACAACATTTTGGAGAAAACTAAAAGCCCTCCAAGGGCATGACTCTCATGAAGCAAATTATACAATAGATAAGCAAGGGAACAAAATCTACTCTCACAAAGATCAAGCAAATCTACACAAATAATGCTGGGAACCAATTTTAAATGAAGAAGACGAAGAAGACATACCTCAATACGACAGAATAAGAGATTACATGCAAGGAAACCTACATAGAATCACGCCTTATCAAACAGCCAACCCAGACAGTCTTGACATCAATGACCCACTCACTAGACCGCTAACTACGATAGAAAGTCCGTTCGCCCACACTTTAGGGTCCATTCGCCCAAACGAGGAGGTCAGTTCGCCCAATCAAAGAAGTTCGTTCGCCCAAACAAGGTAGTCCCTTCGCCTAAACAATGTTTTTTTTCGCCCAAACAATACAGTCCGTTTGCCCACACTCCTTATTGGTTGTCAAAGGCTGCATATACAGTATATTATTTGTCTAGTTTAATGATAAAATTTTGTCTATTCATGATAGAATACTGCTATGAATATTATATATTACCTAACATATATTCACCTCCCTACAAGTAATGTACAGGTATTCCCATAACGATTGTGTCACGGAAACTATATCCAAATGTTTGTAGCATCACCACAGCTGTGAAATAAGGAATACTAACAATCACTTGTCTTGCCTGTTTCCTTTTGTCTCATTAGATCTTAATTACTCTCTCTCTCTCTCTCTCTCTCATAAACTGAATGAAATTTGAATACCAAGAAGGCAAACCTAGATGTCACAAAGAGTTTCTTCACCTACAGTGTGGTGACAGAGTGGAACAGACTACCAGCGAGAGTGGCGGAGAGGGACACAGTAAACGTTTTCAATGGAAGGCTAAACTTCTATCTAGAAGGGGCGGGAGTGATATGGAGAAGAAGAAAACAAGTTTTGTAAGGCCGGACTGCCTAGTAAGGATTTTGGGGTCTGTGTAGTCAGTGTCTATATAACTCTCTCTCTCTCTCTCTCTATTTCTCTCTCTCTCTCTCTCTCTCTCTCTCTCTCTCTCTCTCTCTCTCTCTCTCTCTCTCTCTCTCTCTCTCTCTCTCTCTCTCTCTCTCTCTCTCAAGAAACAGCAGTACCGAATTACCAAGGAACTCCTCAGATTGGATTATAAATTAACACTTGGGTGTTAAATTATCACCACGCTTGTTTCTCTCATTACACAGAGTTCGTAAGATGAATATGATGAAAAGCTAACCAATTAATCTGAAGATATTTAAACAAAGTTAAGTCAGGAAGTGAGATAACACATATTATTCATACCAATATTTGATTATGAATGGACAACATTTTGTCGTCAATATTGAAAACAAAATGTACATCCTCTAAAGACAATTAAGAGTGTGGGAAGGGAAGAGGATGTGTGGATCAGATTTTTACCCTGAATTGTGTTGTGGAGAAATATCTGGAAAAGCAACAGAAGGTGTATGTTGCCTTTATGGACTTGGAGAATGCCTATGATAGAGTGGATAAAGAAGGTATGTGGAAAGTACTTAGAATATACGGAGTAGATGGCAAGTTGCTGAAAGCAGTGAAGAGCATGTATGAGGGTGCAAAGGCGGTGGCAGTACGTGTGGAGAATGAGCAGAGCGAGTTCTTTGACCTGAATGTTGGGTTGAAACAGGGGTGTGTGATGTCCCCGTGGTTGTTTATTGTATGTATGGATGGAGTCATGGAAGAAATACTAGGAAGAGCAGTGGATGTTGGTGATCGCTGATAAGGGAGGGAAATGAGTGGAAGCTGCCTATACTGCTGTTTGCGGATGATACAGTTCTGATAAGCGATAATGAATGGGAGTTGCAGGGTCTGGTAGATGAGTTTGGAACAGTGTGCTAAAAACGGAATTTGAAGGTAAATACGGGGAAGAGCAAGGTTATGGTCTTCGAAAGGGGTGAAGTCACAGAGTGTGAGGTGAAGTTGAACGGTCAGGCTATGGAGATCGTCAGCTCTTTTTAGTATTTGGGCAGTGTGCTGAGTAAAGATGGGACTATGGATGAAGAAGTGCGGGAGAGGGTGCAACAGGGGAAAAGGACTGTAGGAATGTTGAAAGAAGTAACAAGAAATAGGGTGGTCAGTATGGAAGTGAAGAAGTCCTTGCATGACAGTGTGGTAATCCCGACACTAATTTACGGAAGCGAAGCATGGACGTTCGGGAAGAGACTCAGACCAAGAGTGAGAGCGGTGGAAATGAGTTACTTGAGAAGTGCGTGCGAAGTTACATGGAAGGATAGACATGCAGACGAATGAGGAAGTAAGAAGGAGGTGTGGTGTGGAGGTAGATGTGCTGGAAAGTGTGAAAAGGAACAACTTGAGATGGTTCGGCCATATGGAACGTATGGAAAGCGAGAGATTGACTAAGAGGGTGTACGAGAGCGAGATGGAAGGACAGAGAGGGAGAGGTGGAAGGATGGAGTGAGGAAGTATATGAATGAAGGCGGTGCTGGTTGGGAGGAGGGGCGTCGACTGACTGGAGACAGAGGTGCAATGGGGCGGTTCGTTCGTGGCCACCCCTTCGGGGATCACGGCGTCAGGCAATAGATAGATAGATAGATAGAAGAGTGTGGGAAGTTAAGACACTTCAAAGTGTGGGCGAAAAGACCAAGGTGTGGGTGAATGAACCTTAGTGTGGGCGAATGGATACATTGTTTGGCCGGACGAACTTCATTGTTTGAGCAAACATACTCCTAGTGTGGGCGAAAAGACTTGTGGGCAAAAATACCGTAAGCCGTACGTAGTACCGGTCGTAATAGTAGCAGTAGTACTGGTAGTAGTAGTAGCATTAGTCATTGTAATACAATTATTAGCATTAAATGTTTTACTTTTTACTTATTACATCCTCCATAATCTACTGCGCACTCCCTGTCCCCGACTTAATAATTAAAGAAATAGTCATCATTTCAGCGATGTAATAAATCATCACTGGGTCACATGTGTATGTTACAAAATCCAGCCAGAGGGTTCATATGCCACCACTGCTTCTCATCTCACGCACTCCTTACACACACAAAAAGCCACTTTGATATACATAATGTATATTGATTTCCTACATTTATACATGTATATACATGATTAGAATGAATTAGACCATACTCTGATCGTTCTAACTAGCAGATAATTGTTATCCCCTAATTGGCAAGTTCTTGACGTAAAAATGTGCACAATCCGAAGCTACTACATCTTTGCTTCATATAAATACTGTAGTTTTTTTCATAATTGACGACACATTAAAGTATTAAAATCAAGTCATAGCAGAGTAAACAAGATTATGGTCATGGCAATAGGTTAGAATAGGTCAGCATTGGTCAGGTTCGGTAAGGTTAGGTTAGGTTAGAATAGGTTATGATAGGTTAGGTTAGCTTAGGTTAGGCTAGATAGACAAATACTAGGGGTGCCATAAACATTTTGGTTACATATAAGAAGTTAATTAGCTGGATCCCGCACACATTACAAGACAGAGCAGCCGGAATCACATGAGTGTGTTGTCCATCAACTTGTATCAGCAGCTTATAGTGGGTATATCACAGGAACGTTTTTACCTTCAACTATTATCGTCAACACTCCGCTGAAAAATTATGACACAAACTTTAGTTTTTGTCTATCTCCAGTCTATTTTTCCTTACCAGTACTGAAGATCTCAGATATATTAGCTTTACAAATCTGAACCTTTAAAAGTGCGGATAGTTATATGCTTTCGTGTGATACCCTCTTAAGCGTGGTTCCCATACCTCCGTTTTGACCTCCGTCTGGGGCGGACCTTCGTCATCGATGATGTAGGTCCGATCACGTTTGGGTTCCGGCGAGCGGGAACCGAGGTCTATTGTTCTCCGTTTCGCGCGCTTCCGATCCCGGATCCTCTCCCGAAAAAGTTGACTTGGATTTAACTTAGCACGGACGTCCGAAGACAATTACGTATATTTATGGTGCCCATGATATATTATATCGGCATGTACTGGTCACCAATGAATAGTACTCACCCTATAACCTATGCATACGCACACAGGATGTATGTATAGTGCGTATTTATAATGTAAACAAGGGAAACACTCGCCTTCTCTGCCACGGACACAATGTTGGGCGAGTTTTGAAGTACTGCCAATGTTTATAGCCCAGGAGCAAGGCGAAAAGGTAGCCCACATTTTTAAATAGTTTCATACTTTCCATTTTGGGAAGCCAGAGTTGTATAGAAGTGTAATTTGATAGCTGTGCATGTTGTCACGATGACCAATTATGGATATTGTGTAATATTTATTCCGAAATCAACAAATTTAGGCTTAAAGTACATTGCCTCTTTTGATGATAGTGCTCATTAATTTAACTTGGATTTCAGGCTTTTTAAATACTCTCCAATATGTTGACTGTTTACATAGTGCATATCACGATAAATTGTGTCAAGCAGGACCACAAAGACGAATAATTTGCCATCTATACTTAAAGTAAGCCCAACTGGGCGAGCTAAGAGGTAGTGGGGCAACATTGGATTTCACGCTCGTGAAGTTTTAACTCCTGGGAGAGCACACACGGCCAAACGGACCTACGTCATCGATGACATAGGTCCGTCCTAAACGGAGGTCAAAACGGAGTTATGGGAACCGCGCTTTAAGCCCGGTTCACACGAGCCATATTTTACGGGTCCGTTTTCGGGACTGTGACGTCACATACGAAAATCGGACGCGGAAAAGTAAAGTTGAAAGGAAATGCGGGCTGCATTCCAGAGTGCGGGTCAGACTCTGGGGTGCGGAACGTACTTCTCTGGCATAAGGTAAACACCTACTAGACGACCGTCAACATGGACTGAGAAACGATCTTTCTTGGTGTTTATTTCTTAATTTTGAACAAAGATGAACCACCACCGTAATTCAATGCATATTAACTAGGAAAATATATCAAAACCAAGCCATCACGTAGCCTGCAGTTGCCCACATATTTATATAAGTTCTGTTCCTCTCCGTGACCATGTTAATGGAAATATATTGCGCATAATTTACGAGTGTATAGTGGTTAATTCATATTATTAGTAAACTGGTAATTAAAAGAAACCACACTCGCAATTCATTCGTATAGGCCTACTATATAATTTACTTTCATACATCATATCACGATTAGAAACAACTTATGTGGGCAACGGTACCTAATTATATGCACTGTAGAAGAGAATCGAAATTTTATTGGAGAAACATGTTGTTGTTGTTATAATCTAGGTGTTTATTGTCTCTATCTGGAGGCGCGCGAAGCAGTACAATGTGTTAACTTTGGCAAGTTTGGTGGTGCCGCGTCGGCTGCCAAGTACACGATCAATAGGTTAACGTATTAAACTGCCTTAATATTTGCCTTGCCATTAAAATTATATATATAGCGTATATTGTTATGCGATACTGACTATAATGTAATGGAAATTGGCACAAAAATATTACACACATTTCACTTCAATGTTCAACAAACTGAACGTACTTCTTGTCAGGACACGAAAAAGATAAATCGAAACCATCTTTTTGAGCGGTCCGCATTTTGGTAGACGCCTTCCCGGCATGTCTGTGATGTCACTCTGACGTCACGATTTTTATACGGACCAAAAAACGGCACGAAAAACGGCTAGTGTGAACTACAGTGCATTCATTCGATATATATCGACAGGCCCCGCCCGCTTCCACCAGCGCCGTAGACGAAGTAGAGCTTATCATACCGCAATCTCGTACAAGTCACTTGTAACCTTACCACGGAGCTGATAAGAGCTCCAAGTAAAATTAATTATACGATGTAAGAGCGCTTTAATACATGCATATTTACAGTTACTCTTTACTATACAATATTACCATAAACCATTGTACAGAAAAGTAAACTCCATTACCATTGTTTTGCCTCGTCTACTTGGGCAGAGCAGAGGTAGACAATTATTAAGCTAGGCCTAGCGAGCGACTGCTTTTGGTTGTATAGGGTACCGTAATGCCTCCCCCTCCCTTGTCTGTGTGCCTCAGTCTCCCTCCCTCTCTCTCTCTCATATTGTGAAGTGATTAAATTTTGACTGATCAGTCAACTTGTGTAGATCATAATTTTGTGATTCATTTAGCCGCTAATAATGACGTTTCCAGGGTGTACCACGAGGAGCACCACCACATCAACTGGCTCAGTTTTCTCCTTATCAAAATACTTGAATACATTTAATACAATATTCTTGGCTTGACTGACAAGTCGGGGAGAACCAGCTGGTCTGCCAGGGGTATGGGCAGGAGACGCCATCTTCCCCCTTCAGAAGACGGGAGTGAACTGAACTGACGTTTGAATGACAGCGCATTGACAGTTGAGAGACAAGACACCGGCGTTGCCAATGTAGCTACCTTACCGCTAGATCTAAAAGTATTTTTACTTGAACAAGGGAATGGAGCTGTTAAAGACAGGCTCCAGTCTTAACATTTCTTTCTCACTCGTTGATGTAGAAAGGTAGATGGCTTTGTAGGCCATTTTTAATAATTTAAATTGATAAATAAATATTGACTTGATCTAGCGGCAATATTTTACACCTAGCAATAAGAATGCTGGCTATACTCCGAATCTTTTAGCACATGTTATCAATATTGGAGTAATATTCTAGCAATATTAGGTAGGCATTTACTAGTTTGTATTCTTCTAGTTACTTCTGCAAACAGATTAAATAATATTTTTGTGCTGATTTGGTAACCCTGTTGGACACCCGTACCTCGCAGTCATGCCAGCCGTATGATAACGGTTGGGGAAGTGGGCGGGGCCTGTCGATATATGTCGAATGAATGCATTGTAGGCTTTACCAGTCTTCTACGCTGCTATCTTGTAGGAGCGCTCTTCTTTCATTTGTAAGGGATTATGTTAAAACACGCTAAGACGGAGTTAACCTTTGGCGGTCATAAAACCTCCTTCCATTCTTACCTAATATTTCCTACCCTCTTTTCTTCCATACTTCATTTCTCTCTTCTCCCTTCTCACTTCTTCCATTCTCCCTTTTTCCATTTTACCATTTGCCTTTCTCCTTCATATCTCTCTTCTGGCTTGCTCCTTCATATCTCCCTTCTGGCTTTCTCCTTCATATTTATCTTCTTTCTTTCTCCTTTCTCCCTTTTCCTTTTTCGCTTCTTTTTCTCTCCATTTCTTCCTTTCTTCCTCTCTCCGTTCTTCTGTTCACCCTCCTTCCTTTCTTCCGTCTAACTTTCTCACTGGTTCTCTCTTCCTCCCCTTCCTCCCTCTTTCTCTATCCATCCCTATCTCCTCTATTCTATCTCTCCTTCCTTCCCTCTTACTCTCTGCTGCGGCCACACCTTTCTTTCATATTATGTTTGATTAGGTTTAACACATGGTCCGACGTAGTTAACCTTGGCAGTGAATAAAGGGTGTGGCCAATATGCTATGGATGACGTATGTGGGGTTTTTTTTCTATGTGGATGAGGGAGACAAAAGGCAGAACTGCCTGTGACGAGTGCCTCCCCCAGAGTTGAAAGAGTGATAGGGCCAAAATCAAGGAATGTTCGAGCCAAAATGCCTGACACACGGAGTTTGAAGCAATTTAAGTCATAGAATGAGGGGAAGATGGATTCAGGGAGAGAGTTCCAGAGCTCAGCTGTTGAATAAAAGAAGGTTTGGGAATATCGTTTCACTCTTGGATTGGAGAGTTGCACAGAGTAGGGATGGGATTGTGTTGCAAGACGGGTACTAGGTACTCTATGTAGAGGAGGTGGTATGCACTGATAGAGCTCTGAGGAACATTGATTATTGTAATAGCGGTAGAATAGCGAGAGAGATGCAACACTGCGGCGAAGAGAGAGAGATTGCAAAGAGCCAGTGAGTGGACGTGAGTTAATGAGTGAGTGTGTTTGTTTGTATGTGTGTGTGTTTGTGCATATGTGTGTGTTTGTGGGTATGTGTATGATTAGACAAAAACACGCCAAGGCATAATTAACCTTAGCAGTGAACTAGAGGGTGTCTAGAGTACGTTATGGACGATAGGTATGTGTGTGTGACTTTGTGAAATTGATAGAATGGCATTCACACGAGAGAGAGACGTATAGAAGTTTTACGTATGTATCTGTGTGTGTATGTGTGTGTGTGAGAGAGAGAGAGAGACAGAGGGGGGGGGGGGTTAAGAGAGCATCAAACAGAGATATATTCAGACATACAGGTAATTAATCAGACAGACAGGTAAACGGTTAATGAAATATACTTTGAAAGAAACAAACAGAGAAAGAATCCGATAGACCCAGGTGTGAAGAGAACCAGCACCAGAGTAATAACACCAAAAACATTATTATACTTCCCCTCCCACTTTTCACCCTCCGCTCTACATCAACGGCCTTGAAATCAAGGATGCAATTTGCCCAGGTTGCATTTTGGCTTCGATTTTGGTCCACAAATTGGCCCCGTTGTGCCCTGGCCAGTGTGCAATTTAAGTAGTAATTCATGAATACGTAAATTTTTCCCATTTAGTTTCATGGGGTTGGCGCGTATCACATAAATTGTGGAAGGTGTTTTGTCATCGTTAGGACAGGAAAGCGTTATTTAATATTCGTGTGCCAATTTTCTTCAAGGATAGAAATTTAGAATTATTCTTCGAAGTAAAATCGTTCTGACTAGAAACTTTATACTTTTACTAGTATTACATGCAAAGTTAAATGTCGTTTTCATATTTATCAATTCCTTTCGTGTATTGTGTTCAGTAATGTAGATAGCTTAGAAATTAGACCATAAGTATATTTAAGAATATCCGAAAACAATATATTTGTCGTTATAAATTGTATTCATAATAATTATTAACATTATTGTCCCCCAGCCTGCTATAATAACATTATTGTCCCCCAGCCTGCTATAATAACATTATTGTCCCCCAGCCTGCTATAATAACATTATTGTCCCCCAGCCTGCTATAATAACATTATTGTCCCCCAGCCTGCTATAATAACATTATTGTCCCCCAGCCTGCTATAATAACATTATTGTCCCCCAGCCTGCTATAATAACATTATTGTCCCCCAGCCTGCTATAATAACATTATTGTCCCCCAGCCTGCTATAATAACATTATTGTCCCCCAGCCTGCTATAATAACATTATTGTCCCCCAGCCTGCTATAATAACATTATTGTCCCCCAGCCTGCTATAATAACATTATTGTCCCCCAGCCTGCTATAATAACATTATTGTCCCCCAGCCTGCTATAATAACATTATTGTTCCCCAGCCTGCTATAATAACATTATTGTCCCCCAGCCTGCTATATTAACATTATTGTCCCCCAGCCTGCTATAATAACATAATTGTCCCCCAGCCTGCTATAATAAACCCAACAGTACTAGTGTTCTGTTTGTCACAGTTTGCTTAATTATGTTTTATTTTTGTTTGTATTTATATACAATAATACAGCCTTTCTCTTTCAAGAGGTGGTAATTCCCATGATACTGCTGTGTTGAGTAATGATGTAGTGAGTAGTGGGCCGAGTAATGACAATTAGTGTATTTTTAGCTGTACACGGGAATAGGGGTGAGTGTGGAGAAGAGGGTGGAGGTAGGTATTGTGTCGGTGCCCTTGTTAGTGTAATAATAGTAATTATTTGTATTATTATTATTATTATTATTATTATTATTATTATTATTATTATTTTAGAAATACTTATACTAATAGGGTTGCAATATTTTGACAGTTGTTCGGAAGTTTGTACTTTATATAACAGACTTAAAAGCAATCAATATTCCTCAAAACTAATGCTTCTCGATCCGGGTCGAAATACGTTCAAACTGAAGAGTTGAATACTTACGACAATCCAATATACATTGCACCTCGGAATATTAACCCTCTCAGTTCTGAGTTAAGTGTTTTAAGTTTCCATGGACAGGCGACACACGGTCTGGGGCTGCTAACGGTCTTTCATTGTTCCTGTTCACGCTGGCCAGCTATGAATTGTGTCCACATATGGACTAGTAGACCAGATATTTTGAGTCCTAAATGGACGCCATGGCGTCTTTCGTGTAGTTTTACCGAATTTCGTGCAGAGCTTAAGGACGTCATGGCGTCCATATGTGCACCAAGGCAAAAGTAGCTCAGGACGCCATGGCGTCCATACGTGCGCGACAGGGTTAAGTTTCCATTACAACCTATCTGTACAATTGCTATTCAGAGTTTGACCTATTTCGACTTCGGTCTCAAGGTACAATAACTATTAATCTTCTTTAACACAAACTATAACACAATGATATATCCTTTGGTACTTTAACTCATAAACAACGAAGCTATGGTAGTTCAAACCCTCCCGCCAAGCAAAGGTATTTGGTTCTATTCTGACGAAAATCGTCATGTACCAATAATTATATATAATTATTACTTGTCCATATGCGCGTATTTTGCTTTTATTATGAACCTATGAACATTTAAGAGAAATAAAAGAAGTGGGAATAGCATTTGGGGGCGAAAAAGACCTATTATTGCCGCAAGGTCGTATCATGAGGCGAGAGCTGGAGAAGCGTATATGCTCCCTTCCCGAGCTCGCAAGCGACACTGAGGCCTTACAGTAGAAGTCTCTCTGTTGCAAGGATCTCTAGCTGCCTCGCCCGTGTTAAAGAGACCGTGTGAGGGAAATTTGTGCCGAAAATTACCTGATAAAAGGGGGAATAAGTGGAAATATAGCTATTAATTGAGGAGGGGGCAAAAGGAGGGGAAGGGGGGGGACATATATGTAGGAGTGGTAGCAAGTAATGGAGGGGAATTATCTCACCTAATCACAAATGGCTTTATTTTGAGTGCCACTGGGGTGCTTTCTAAGTTTTTTTTTTTTATGCTCTGGATCTGGACAATCGCAGTGCACCAGAAAAACCTCTATTGAGGATGGTCGCCGTTTATGGGTTAATAGATATTACGCACATTCGATAGCATGCTTTCGACGAGGTGATATCTATGGTAAGAATATAGTTTCCGAATAACAAAAGGATTTCCAAATGGGGAGGCTTGATTGCCAGTCCTAACTATTACCCCAGCTAAAACTCCACTATCACAAATCCTATAACTCTAGCCTGCATAGATTGCAGGTATCATTACGTAATTTCCTAATTCTCAGACTGAGTTAAATTATATAGTTTACTCGTCTGATCAGCCTAGACTCATTAGATAGTCATTTGCATATGACCCAAACCATCTGTTATATACGCCTAGCTTCTCAACAGTTGGCTGCGTGCGATCCAAACTATTTAGCCTAGACTCTGAGAGCTGGCTGCATACGATCGAACTCTCTTATATAAACCTGGCTTAAATATATATGCTGATATCTATACAAAAAACTCTTGGGTAATCTCACCCTATTGATATTTCCTATAAATGCCTAACACTATTTCTAACTGAATAGCTTGTGCTAAAAGCAACACACCAAAACAACTCTTTGTAGTTTTATTTCACCAATTGTCTAAACATTTTCTGAATGGTTTTATCCTAGAGGACACATTAAGGGAAACTGTGTGTAGGTGTGCAATGTGGCAACACTCAACTGGATACATCAGGTGAATCTGGGCTGCAGCTGATCAATTTAAATATGTCTTTGCTCGCTTGATAAGTTGCCTCCAATTTCTGTTGCCGGCTCAGCTCTCTCTTCTTCTATCCGCCCATGATGGTTGGGCAAAATAAGTGGGTAGGAATTGCCTTCAGAGAGCAGTTGTTGCACAGGCTGTACCTCAGCTCTGTCTGACTCCACTAGCCCCTCCCCCTTCCCTTTATACCCGCCTCTCCTGCAACGCCGGCCTCTGATTGGCTGAGGCGTGCACTGTGTGTCATCATAGCTCGGGCGGCTCCTTTGAACTTGACACTCACCCTCCTCTACATTCAATTCATTGTAATACCTTCCCGGCAAAGTGTTTACTACTACATTTTTAAGTGGCTGACGGGCGTAAGAGAATGACACCGTGGTATTGGAACACTTTTTGCTGGGATGGAAGATGCAAGAGTGAATTGAGGTTGAGTTATAAGCAGGGCGTTTTAGAGGTGATGATATGCGAGAGGTGGTGGGCGCCGGGGGAGGCTTGTGATTGGCTGAGAGACCCAGGCTGCCAGGATAGCAAGTCAGTTGCAATTTGTCATGGCACACCTGATAACATTCTACCTTCTGATAGGGTCATGGAATTATTTCTTCAATTGTCATTATTATTAGGTAATAGTAGCAGTTCACGCCTATTAAAAGAAGCACTTGAAAATACAGGAAGAATAAATCATTCTACTTAAATTATGGTGTATTTGTGGGTGTGTTTCAAAGTTTTAGGTGTTTTTAACAATATTTAGTATTTCTAAAAAAATATTTAGACGTCCATAGATGTTCATAGTTTACCATCACACCTCACGGTTTTCTGTTGACCCATTTTCATAAGATGCGTGATTTCGGGGATGTTTCTCACTCTCCTGCAATATTCTTTTAGTAATTGGATATCTCAGACATCTCTACATAATTTTTAAAACCAGACAGAGTCTGGTTAAGTTGTCAGGTTAGGTTAATGACAATATTGACGTCGTCGGAGGCGGGCGGGTTTGTTTACGTCCACCACGAGTGCCTGCCGCACCGCATTATTGATAAATAGTTTGCTCATGATGTTACTTGACCAAAATATACAAATCGGAGTATTGACGTGTGCTTCACATAGCACCGCAGGCTCAAACCGCATGGTGAAGCATTGTGTTGCACCTGGCTGTTCCAATAATCAAGGACGAGATAATGTTTAATTTTAAAGATTTCCAAAGGGTAAGAGTACAAAGAAGAAAAATTCAGAAATTTGTGATGCAGAACAGAGCCAAAAGAGAGCTAAATGGGTAGTTGCAGTGAAGCAAATTGTGCTCACCCAAACTCCTGTGTATACAAAATCAGGAACCTTCTCCCCAGGGCAGAATCTGCAGTGCACACTTCATTTCAGGTAAGATGTATTAACAAGTGTTCAGTTCTGATTACATGACAGACTATAGCCTAGCGAGTGATTTGGTCTATGACTCTATGCAGTCCACGGTAGTGTTATTTACCCAACTCCCTAGTCACAATCGTACTAGGCTTAGTTGGCTATACACACCTGATGGAAATGTGACAGTACACAACCTTTTGAGAGCCAAGACAGGATGGCCTAGTTAAGTTGATTAGGCAAGCTTAGGCTAGAATGGCTAGATTAGTTTTCGATAGTTAAGTTAGGGTAGGAACTAGGATAGCTTAATGATGTGTAATAGGTTAAGGTTAAATTTGACTAAACTAATCTAACCTTTCCTAAGATCCAACCTCAGCCGTTTTTTTCAGGTTTAGCACTATATTGTATAGCTGTGATGACTTTGATGTTGTCTGTTTGTAATATTATCATAACTTACTCAAGCCTCAGTAGCATCATGTAAGAATATGTTGACTTAATAAGTACCATAACTTTAGATCTACTTATTATTATGGGTCTGATTACGCTATAGCTGCTATATACTAGCTTACAGTTCAATGGGTCCATTCAGTTTCTGTACTTTGTTAATATAATAGTAGGCCTGTATCCTGGATTCATTCTGTGAAGTGTGAACTCTTTTTCGGGTTACTAGAGGAGTAACCTAGGTCTATATACCATTATATTATTTTTGTTTTCGTTTGGGTTATAGTGGTTTGTGACTAGTTACAATTACAATTAACAATTCAATAAGAATAGGCCAAGTTGGCTGTCATTAATTATTCAAATTTAGACTTTGAAGATTATTAATTATATTTTGTTGGGGCCTCGGCAAACGATAGAAATGAAGCCGGATCCCTGCCCTAATGGACTTAAGGGTGGAAGTGCCTGCAAATATGCCAGAAGATGACGAGCCGTGTCGGAGCCTGACGGCGACGAGGCAGGAAAGGTGGGAGGAGCCGAACCTCAGAAGACAGAACAGTAATGCCCGGGCCATTGGCCAAGGAATAGGGCAATTGGTGGACAAGTTGGGAGGGTGTTTCCCAAACATAACGGAGGCAATAAAAGGGCAAGACGTGGCCCAAACAAGCATTCTGAAGTCAGTTTCCATGGTTCCCTTTCCAGCCTCTCCCCAACCTGGCAGCCTTCCACAACCCTCTCACGTGCACCGTGTCCTCCCATCGAGTATGATCTGATTGAACTCCACTCACCTAGACCCCCTATGAGCACGATTTGATTGATTTTAGCTTAACAAATTCCCCACCCCCAAGTACCCTGGTTTCCCCTGCATTGCATTCACCAATGAAGTTTGGACCACCCACGAGGAGGAGGTCTACCCATGCCTATCCATAATCCACTCCCCCACAGCTGAGGAACAAGTCTGCCAGCACCCTGTTGAATCCCCATCCCCATAAGTCGAGAAAACTCCCCAAAAACCTGCCAGGCCCTGGAATGATTATGCCTACTGGTACAAACTGCGCCGGAGGAACCAACAGCCACAACAGAAGGCGCAGCACCACAAATACCCATCCCAGAGCACAAAATAAGAAAGGGGGTGACCGTGGAAGTAGAAGAGGCGATACAGAAGCTCCATTTCCGGAGGGCAGAACTGCACAGGAGTGAAGAGAGCGAAGATAGTGAAGAAGAGTGGAAGACCCTTGGAGTGTGAAAGGAGCAACCCCAGGCTGCAACCCCCTGGAGTGTTGAGGGAGCGTTGCAGCAGTGTCAGTGCAAACCCAGAGCAGAACCCAGCAGAGCCCAGCAGATCAACATATTTGAGTACCCCCCTTTGGCCCAGTGTAATAGTGCCCATTGTGTGCGAGAACAGAATTAACATTTACGACAGAACCGTGACGTAATCTTTGAATTAAATAAAAAAAACATAGTGGTAAGCCGAGTATTTAAATTTTCCCTCTCCGTCTGAGTACCTGAGTAGCTCATTAATCTGTCTATTTAAACTCTTTCAGCCGCATGCGTCACTGCATGCGCCTCTCAGTGAGTTGCCGTGAGGGTATTTCTGTGTAGAGAGATAGCAGCTCAACCCCTCCCTTTTATTGTGTTAATGTAATTACGCCCGGAGTGCTGTTAGAGCTAGGCTATAGAATTCAGGAATCCGTCCCTTGTATATCTCTCCGCAGGCACGGGTGAAGGGGTGGTACCAGACGTTTCTGGAGTTCCTCGCAGGCATAAAGTAGAATCTGTATTAATTGAACTAAGAATAATAACGTAATAGAAGAAAAAATGGAATCGCTGAAGAGCAGCCTGAATGAGAGAGAACCGGAAGTGTGCAAGAGTAAGGTAGTACCCAGGTGATTCCCAAGGGTGGAACGTGGTATCGAATCTTAGTATAGGTTATCTGAATCACGAGCACAGTCTTGGTTATCCCTGCGTAATAAGACGGGGATATAGAATAGAGGTGCAGTTTGAGTGGCTGAGGATAATGAGTAGGCTGTAGACGTATCGGAAAATACTAGAACGGAAATTGTGGTAATTTGATACAGCAGGGCGCTGCAGTAACCCTGTCTGTGAATGAGCAATTGTGTGAGGAAATATAGCAGTAAGTTGGTGCATCTTGGGCCAAAGCATAATTGTGATAGTGTTAAGGTTATTGTGTTAAAAGTGTCATTGCCAGATTGCCAAATCTAGGCAATATAATCATTGTGTTGTTGTCAAAATTCAAATTCTTTGGCGAGTAAGTAACAAACAGTTGTCTAAGGCAACAGACAGCAAACCCTTCTCTATATCCTCCTACTATCTCTATCCTCAATTCAAAGCCAAAGGTAGATGTTGCGTATATGTATGCATCAATCTTACTTGCTCTCGCGTTCCCAACTTTGACTATTCTGAATTCTCAACTCTCTGGCTTAAGCTATCTTGTCACTCTCTCACTAAATATATCTGTGTTGTTAATCTCTCTCCTAATTCTATTGACAATCCAAAATTCTTTGACTATCTCACTTCTAAAGTGGAAAACATTCTATCCATCTCTCCCTTCTCTGAAATCTCCATCTTAGGAGATTTCAATGTTCACCACCATAAATGGCTCTCCTCTAATTTCACTGACCAACCTGGTGAACAAACCTACATCTTTTCTATCCTAAATGACCTAGAGCAGTTAGTTCAGCAACCCACCTGTATCCCGGACCGACCTGGAGATTGGCCCAACATCTTTGACTTATTTCTAACCTCAAATCCTTCTGCTTATGCTGTATTTATTCTCTTTCCATTGGGCTCTTCCGATCATAACCTTATCTCTGTCACCTGTCCTGTCTCTCCAGTATGGCATTCTGCCCCCCGGCCGGCGGCTCTTGTGGCACTTTAGCGCTGCCGACGGGGAAGTTCTACGGCAGTACTTCTTTGATTTCCCATGGAATTATTTTTGCTTCCGTGGCCAGGGACACTTACTGAGGTAATCCTTTCAGGCATGGAAGCATACATCCTATTCTCTTTCTCCTAGACTAACTCACAAAAATCTTGGTTTACTCATGCTTGTTCTACTGCTGTTCACAATACGGAGGAAGCATACAAACAGTACCGTCACCTTCAAACTCAAGAATCCCGTACTTTATATATCTCTACCAAATCTGTTCTTCGACTCGCCAAAAATTCTTTCATCAATAACAAATGCTCTGAACTTTCCAACTCTAGCTCTTCCCAAACTTTTTGGCATCAAGCCAAAAAACTTTCCAATATTTCACTTCCTCGTCTTTTCCTCCTCTTTTCCACTCTAACCCAGAGGGTAAGGGGCCTTCATCTATGGTGGAGGAAAAAAAAATATATTCCCCACGTATCCTACTGCATGTCGTACAAGGTGACTAATAGGGGGGATGATGCTAGATTTGTGGACCAACAGTCATTGCTATACAATGAAGCCTTGTTATTGGCACTGGTTTGGTGTGACATTGCTGAGGCTGGTGGGGAGCGGATGGATGCCACAGGGGACTCTACTAGTCCTACCTGGGTGCTGTTTTGGCGCCGTACCTGAGTCGGCCATAGTGTTCACATGGTGGGCAGCGCTGTGACAGGACTTCATTGTTCTAGTCCATGTTGCCTGCTGGCGGCATGCTGGCAGTGGTTGTCCCCCCCCCCCCCCCCCCCCCCCGACCCGGATCTGGCGCCTTGGGGCCAACCTAGCTAAAACGGATCCAGAGGGTACAGTGCGCAGTGTTTATCCAGACTGGCACTCTCTGCCTAACAGTATATGGGCCTGAACCTGATGGTAGCGCTCCAGGAGGCTGCCCTGTCATTAGGTGTATAATACCAGGCCAGTCGTAGTGCCGTTTACGCGCACGGGGTGCGTCCCTGCGGCTGGTTCTGGTTGGGTGCACTGGGGCCACTGGATCCTACCCCCTTGTAATTCATGGGGGAAAGTGCTCGGAATGGTCCCTGGGGCAGTCTGGAACCGGAGTTCTGGGAGGGGGGGGGGAGGTGGATGCCCATTGCCAGCCAACTCACTGATTATGACCTTAACCACTAAAAAAAACACAAATCTGATGAATCCAAAATGCACAGGAGGTGGGCTGCAGCTCCCTGCACATTCAGGCTTGTCAGTGTGAATGTTGGAAGTATGAGTGGCAGAGCGAATGAAGTTATAGAAATGCTTGAAAGAAGAAGAGTGGGTGTCTGCTGGGCCCAGGAAATCCGTTGGAAGGGGTGTGGTGCACAGTGGATTGTGGGAAAGAACAAGACATACTGGTTGTAATGGAAGGGGGATGAATTTGTAAAACCAAAAGGAGGAGTCGGTGTAGGCCCACTAGTATCTGAGGAGTGGGAGAAGAGCGTGATTGAAATAAAGAGAGTAAATGGAAGATTGATTGTTCTGAAAATGAAAATTGGCAAAGGAATTATATATTTGATATCGGCATATGCCCCACAGGTTGGATTAAAGAGAGAGCAGAAAGAGGCCTTTTGGAACGACTTCCTGGCCTCTCGGAGTATGCTACAACAGTCGTAGGTGGTGACCTAAATAGGCATGTGGGAGCATGTTCTGATGGGTACGAGGGTGTGCATGGTGGGAAAGGGTATGGAAGAAGAAATCTAGAAGGCGAATTTATACTGGAGTCCTGTGTTTGCCCTGTCATTAGGTGCATAATACCAGGCCAGTCGTAGTGCCGTGTACGCGCACGGGGTGTGTCCCTGCAGCTGGTTCTGGTGGGGTGCATTGGGGCCACTGGATCCTACCCCTTTGTAATTTTGGGGGAAAGGTGCTGGGAATGGTCCCTGGGGCAGTCTGGAGCCGGAGTTCGGGGGGGGATGCCCATTGCCAGCCAACTCACCGATTATGACCTTAACCACTAAAAAAAAAAAAATCTGATGAATCCAAAATGCACAGGAGGTGGGCTGCAGCCCCCTGCACATTAAGGCTTACAAGTGTGAATGTTGGAAGAAGAAATCTAGAAGGCGAATTTATACTGGAGTCTTGTGTTGCACTCAACATGGTTGTGTATAATACTGAGTTTAAGAAAAGGTTGAGTCATCTGATCACATATAGTTCTGGGGGCACCAGTAGCCAAATAGATTACTTCTTAGTTAACAGGAAAGACTGGAAGTTTGTTAGGGATGTAAAGGTCATTCCGAGGGAAGAATGTATCTCCCAACAAATGCTCCTAGTCTGTGACCTGAGCTTAAGGCAAGATATGTATGTATATGATAAATAAGTGCATCAGTATCTATATGTAACACCTCTTTATAATGAATATGTACCATAGCATTTACAGGCACTGAATTATATAAGAATTATATCATGTAAGCACATAATGGCAATTGTGAGTGTTGTGCTATATTCCCGCTAGGGGATTTGTTTACAAGTAGATAGCGAGGCGCCTTTCCCCTATACAGGCGTCCTATCAATGTATCCTAACTCTCTCCTATAATAGAACCTACTTCAAGTTTTACCAGTGTTTAATTATCCCACTATTACAATAAGTGCACTTTGTAGCCTGCATAGCAGTCAGGACCACCCCTCTACATGGCGCAGTGTGTATATTACGGAGTATATTAAGAGTTGGTCCTGAAATCGCCATATTCCTTCCTGCCCACCAACAAGCTAGTGAAGTGAATATCCTGCTTCTACCTATGGAATACAGTGTTCAGTGCCCCCTGGGTGTACAGCGTGATCAGTGAAGTGTTGTGCATTACTAGTGCAGTGTTTTGTGTGCATAACACACATACATGCACACACTGGGCCTGTCGCACACACAGTCACACACCTGCACTAGTCATCAGCAACTTTAATGAGCAAGAATCTTGTTATTTCCCAGGAAAAATATTCCAGTGGGGGTTTCTTTTCTTTTCTTTTGTTACCTACCTGTCTGTACGTCACCCAGCCAAGATGATGTCGAACCAGGAAGATGAACAGGCACTCCACCTCACTCCTCACCCCCCGATTACTCCCTCAGCTCCTTCTGGGGCCGATTTCCTACAGTTCATCAGGTATCTGGATGAATCTAGGAAGCACGATGAGCTAGTGAGAAGAGAGGCTGAGGACCTAAGGAGACAAGAGGATGCTCTCAGACGAGAAAAGGAGAATGCTAAATTCCAGGCTTTGATTCAACAGTTAACCACCCCTTCCAGGATCTCTGCAGACCACTCCACGACCCATGGCCAATCGATTCAGTAACAACAACTCCCCCTTTCAGACCCTTCGGCACCTCACCTCCCCCACTACGGAAAGCTGCAGCCCAGACCCCTCCATCACTGAAAGCCAACGCCACTTTTCAGATGTTTCGTGAGTGGAGACGTCGCTGGAACGACTACGCAGTAATGGTGGACATTTCCAAACTACCTCTGGCAAAGCACATGATCCAACTTCGCATGTGTCTTACCCTTGAGATGCAGCGCATCTTAGAACACACCCTTCAGATCACCCCTTCCACTGACTAGACAGTAGATGAGGTGTTGGATGCCCTGCAGACTCACATCAAGGGACTAAGGAATGAGGCACTTCGTCGACGAGAACTATTAAGTTGCACACAGCTTGAAGGGAAGTCATTTGCTGAGTTTTATGTCTGCCTGAAACAAATTTCAGAGGAAGATGTTGTGTGCCCTGGAAATTTGTCTGTTTGCAAGGAAACACAGCTCCAGATGGTGATCCTCATGGGTATCAGAGACAAGGAGCTGGTACAGAAGCTCATCTCCCTGGACTCCAAGTCATCACTACAGGACATTGTGGCTACGTGCCGTTCATATGAGGCCGCTAGATCTGCGACCACGGCCATTAGTGCTCATCCTGACCAGTTGCGAGCCATCTCTTCCTATAAGAAAGACAAGAAAGCTCAGGGAAACGGCAGGACTCCGCCTACCAAGACCTCTTTGAAACCAGCTGATTTCTGCCAGTGTTGTGCTCGCCAGCATGGGTCAACCAAGTGTCCAGCTGCACAGATCACCTGCAACGGCTGTGGACGACAAGGCCACTGGTCTTGGACAGTCAAGTGTCCCGCCAGTAAGGCCCAATGCCGCCTCTGTGTCCGTATTGGGCACTATAGTAAGTGTTGTCAGGCGACGAAGAAACAGGAAAAACGCCGAGGTGGTTCCCCGAGCAACAGTGGTGCCTCCTCCAACTCCGGCAAGTCTCACGAGGCGAGGAACAACAGCTGTCGTCGTGTGGGATCAACTTCTTCCTCTGCTGACAAGACACCACAACCCCTCTTCGTCACCCATTTATACGGCGATGGCAACTCCCGCCTATAGATGCTACCGGACACAGGTGCTGACATTTCGGTGATTGTCTGGGTATCCCTAGGAGCAGCCTGCACGCCCCTTCGCCTACTATGACGCTCACGGCGGATGACTCCCAGATGGCACCTGCTCTGGATGCATTCCAGGCAACCCTCACCCTAGGCAATAGATCGTGTCCCGCCCTGATTCAAGTACACGACGGTGTCCAGACTCCACTGCTTTCTTACGGCCATTGCAGGGAGTTAGCCATCATCTCTCCTGACTTTCCTAAGCCCATTTTGGAGATAACACATGTCAACAGGTGTGAGGCTACACCTCTATCAGCCTCCACGTCACCTTTGGCTGCCAAGCATTACTCCCTGAAGGAATTCAGCGACGTGTTGGTATCCAAAGACGACCTGAAGACAACGCCCCTCAAGCCTATGGTGGGTCCACCTAAGAGGATTCAACTCAAGGAGGGAGCTGTGCCCTTCGCCATCCACACTCCTCAACAGATTCCCTTCGCCTATAGGAATCAGGTCAAGCAAGAGTTGGAGTCCATGGTGGCCCAAGGCATTATCAAAACTGCCGGAGACGACCCTTCAGATTTGTGCCACCCCCTCGTTGTTGTTGCTAAGGACGGCACAGGAGTGCACATCACCGTCGACCTCTCCAAACTCAAAAATCAAGTGTCCCGCCCAGCCCACCCTTCGCCAACACCCTTTGCAGCAGTTCGCGGTGTCGACCCAGCAGCTCGCTACATCACCACTGCGGACGCCCTCTGTGGTTACTGGTAAAGGGAGCTGGTTGAGGACACTTCACATATTCTATATTTGTATTAATTTCACCACAACACCAAACACCTCCATTGAAATTAATGAAAGCATATATGTGATCTACCGGGATTCGAACCTGGGTTATCACACACAGATTTTTAACACCTTACGAGCGGCCTAGGCAGTAATTTATATGTACCGCCCAGCAGGGTGTTTTTACCCTAAATAGGGTTGATTACGTGATCATTGTCATGCCTAAATAAGACCCAGAGCGTAAAACAAGTATCTATCCCTGAAAGGGCATAAACAGAGCTTTCCAATGACACCCCAACCATCCTTGTACGACTGCTGGTTTTCTTGCAATGATCGCGCAACACAAGTGCAAAAACCATGTAATTAGGTAGTTTCCCTACATAATTCCCTGTGTAGCGAGTGCGTGAGGGTGGGGGAGGGTGGGATTCATGTCAGTAGGTCCGCCGCGGTGGTCTGGAGCAGTCATATGCTTGCTACTCTCCTCCCACCACTTATCTCTCTCTCTCAGCAACATTACGTGGTGAAAATGGCACACGACATAAGTTGTGAACCGCCACTTAGTCCATATTTATTTCACACGACATAAGTTGCGCGCCGCCAAAGAAGGTTTAAGCACTCTAACCATTACACCACCAGGACAGTTTGTAGAGGACCCATGGAATTCGCAGCTACAGGCGACGCCTTCTGTTATCGAGGTGACATCTCATCCCCCAGGCTCGGACCCTCACTCTCAGAACGCCACCTATTGAGCAATTAACTCACTCGGCATTGCCCCCCTGTAGCATATTTTTGAATATGGGAATATTCATACAATGCTATTTAATCAGGGAACAATGAGGGTATTTTGTTTGGCATTTCGGTGTGTTGTGGTAATGTACTGATAATAGGCACAGCACAAATTCCATCCCAATAATATCTTCCCATTGACATATTGGGATTCGAACCCGGGTCCATTGGATTACCAGTCCAGTGGCAAGACCACTCAGCCACACCTCCCCTTTGGTTGGAGATATTGGATCAAAAAATAAACCGATAAACAAGGGAATAAGAGGAAAAATAGGTGATAATTGAAGGGGGGGGGGGGAAGGGTAGAAAGAAGGGGTTTTGACACATGTGGAGGAGTGATAGGAGGTATGGAGGGGAATTATCTCACTTAATCACACATTCCTTTGTTTTGAGTGCTACTAGTTTTTTTTTAGAAGGCTTTTTTTAGGCCTTTGCTCGCGCCGTTCTTGGGTTAAGAGTCGGCGCTGTTCCCGGGTTAATAGTTACACCGAATATCCAGTGTTTAGGCCAGCTTTACTAGTATACCACAACAATAAAAGAATGCATTCCTGTGTATTTTGTAAGGTCACTTGGCCTACTTGCTGGAACATGATGTTAGTTGAGAATCCACGAAGGGGGATTCTTCTGGGCTACGCTGGTCAGAAGCCGGCAGAAGTGTGTAGAGAGAGACAATATCACATGCATATACTATGGAGGTCGGAGAGGAAGTGTTCTTTGTTTAACACAAGCGGCGCCAGGTCGGCAGGGTTGCAAACCGCACAAATTGTGAATTGGAAAATATGTCATTACATGTATGTACTTTACTTCAGCAAGTATCAAATAGTGTTAATAGAAACATACCTCCAAGGATATATCATATCTATTATACATAATTAATAGTTATGTATCTACCGAATCATGGACACAATATTTGTGCTATCGTGAACTGGTAAATTTAAATCAAGGGATAATCACGATAAATTCCGCCGCCCGATTGAAGAACGCATTAACAGTTAACTTACAATTAACTATTTACAGTTTTCCTGTCCCAATCATGGCTCTCCATAAGTTACCAAGAGGAACCCAAAGCAGCGCGACGGTCTCGAAGGAGCATTGCATCGGTCAGCTCCAGAAGTAGGAAGACCAGACTGCGAACTCGACACCTCAATGTCATATATTTCCAAGTTCACCTCTAAAGGGTATAACTTGACGACTGGTCGAGTCATTAGTCCGGCTCCGGTCCTAACTTCACATACTCTACATAATTGCTCGGATCCAGAAGACAACTTAGTGACCCGACCTAACTTCCATAATAAGCGAGGACCTTCATCATGTATGAGAACTACGTCCCCAACCTGTGGAAATTTGTTACCCTTATTATCGGTCATAAAACGATGTTTTTCCCTCAGTGACAAGAGATAGTCGGTATGCCATCTCTTCCAGAGGTAATTTTAAAGTTTGACCACATACTTTAGTCTCTGATCAAGTGTAGAATTATTTATATTGCCCCACGTTTTATCCTATAGGTCTTCATCCTTCACTTCAATCCTCGGAAAACCCCTTAGACGTCTTCCACTTACCAGTTGGGACGGTGTAATAGGCAACGGGTCATCTAAATCACTATATGTGTATCCCAGTGGCTTACCATTAACTGTGGCCTCTAATTCTAGTACGACAGTTTGAAGCTCTTCTGATGTGACTAATGCTCTACCTAATACTTTCTTCATACCAGCCTTCACCACGCCAATGATTCGTTTCCATATGGCACCGAACCATGGCGCTCTAGCAAGTATGAATCGCCAGTCACAACTTACTTCCGTTAAGGTGGCCTTCAATTTTGGATCATTGATCAGGTTCTTCAGCACATTAGAACCACTAAAAAATGTTGAGGCATTGTCACTGAGCATTATGTTTGGATATCCTCTCCTGCTACAAAATCTATGAAAGACATGTAGAACTGATTCGCAAGAAAGGTTAAGTACAGTTTCTAAGTGTATAGCCCTCGATACCGCACCCGTAAACAGTACTATATAAATCTTATCTGTAGCATATCCCTTGCACTTAATTGATAGGGCACCAGTATAATCCACTCCGGTTACTTGAAATGGATTCAATTGTTGTACCTTAAATTCCGGCAGAGGTGGCGCTTGTGCGGCACGATAGGACGAGCCTTGCAATCTTTTACAAGTGAGGCATCCCTGCAAGACTTTCCTAACAGCTTGCTTAATCCTAGGGATCCACCACTTCTCTCTAATGAAGGATACTACATAGCCAACTCCACTATGGTTACACAATATTATGACAGTGGTTGATCAGAAGAGTAGCAATACGATGATCATAAAGGATTAATATTGGATACTTAGTTTCATCCCTCAATGTGGACCTTTGAAGTCTACCTCTACACCACAGTAAGCCCCCTTCACGATATACTGTATACCCAACTGTTTTACTAGATTACTAGGTGAACCTATCCCTTTGTCTAGGTAGTGATATTCCTGACTATAACCTTCTCTTTGAGATAAAGCAAGCATTACTGTTTCCGCTGTCCGCAGTTCCGATACGGTAAGTAATCTGGCCTATTTGTCTTTATCTTTTAAACTTTGTCTTTCAGGATATTAACATATCTATTATATTATTCTCAGTACCCATGCCATTACATGCCATGACTTTAGGTATGAGTCATATCGATCACAATTTCAAATGGCAGGTGTGGGTGTCGATACTAGCAATGGCAAGGATGTGACCTGAGTGTATTCACAATCATCAGTGACATGGTCCTCCCTATCTATATCAGGGGGCCACAAACTTTGGTGAGGTAGCCATGTGGGCCCTCCCCACCAGAGAGCAGAATCACCGAGGGACTTTGTGCTAATCCCTCTGGTGAGCAGAGCACCAGGATTGTCGTGAGAAGATACCTAACGAATAGGACTATCTGAGACTAAGGATTTTATTTCATCTTTCCTATTCTGAACATAGACTGGTAATATCTTATTACTAGACAGCCAGTACAAAGCAATTTTATTATCAGACCAGAGGTAAGTGTGCTGTATCTCTAATTCCTTTTCATAGGTCTCATGAATGAACCTAGCTAGGCGAGCAGCAATCAATGCAAAAACATCTTGGTTTACTCACGCTTGTTCTACTGCTGTCCGCAACAAGGAGGAAGCATTCAAACGGTACAGATGCCTTAAAACTCAAGAATCTCATTCTTCCCATGTTTCTGCCCGGAATCAAGCCAAATCTGTTTTTCGACTTGCCAAGCACTCTTTCATCAATAATAAATGCACTGAAATATCCAACTCTAGCTATCTCCAATAATTTTTCTTCCACGTTTTTCCCTCCCCTTTTCCACTCTGATGGCACAACCATTACTTCTTTCTCTGACAAAGCTGAAGTCTTCGCTCAAACATTTGCTAGAAACTCTACTTTGGATGATTCCGGTGCTATTCCTCCCTCTCCACCCCCCTCTCTCCTACTTATGCCTAATATGCTAATCTCTTCAAAAGATGTACTTTCTACCCTCTCCAGGCTTAATACTAAGAAGGCGTACAGTTCGGACGGTGTTCCTCCTGTTGTACTCAAAAACTGTGCTTCTGTGCTGACTCCCTGCCTAGGCAAACTCTTTTGTCTCTGTCTCTCCTCTAACGTCTTCCCTTTATGCTGGAAGTTTGCTCTCATTAAACCTGTCCCAAAGAAGGGTGACCGCTCTCAACCCTTCAACTATCGTCCAATTGCTCTCATCTCTTGTATCTCTAAAGTTTTTTAAACTATTCTTGCGTCCAAATTTCTTAAGCATTTCTCTTCTCATAATCTGCTCTCAGTATGGCTTCCATAACCCGAGAACGGCGAGAGGTTTTGGTGATGAAAGGCCACGAACGTCTTAAGATCCAAGACCTAAAAGAAACCTTTTAAAAGGCCCCAGTAGCACTTAAAACAAAGGAATATGATTAAGTGAGATAATTTCCCTCCATACCTACTATCACTCCTCCACATGTGTCAAAACCCTCTCCTTCCCCCCTTTCCCCCCCCCCTTCAATGATCACCTATTTTTCCTTTTATTCCCTTGTTTATCGGTCTATTTACCGCGCCAATATCTCCGATCCAGTTCCAAGGTATTGTCCTGCGCCTATCGAGTGCGTGGGGATAGAGAGAGAGTGAGAGAGAGGCTTCAGTCTGCCTCTAGGCTTCGGAGAGGGAGGGTATACGTCGCGTTCGCCTCACACTTCATGACTGGAGGGTCAGCAATAATTTGTGTTTTTCACCCCCCAAATACTATTCCCACTTGTTTTATTGCTGTTACATGTTAATATCTTCATATTAAACGTAAAATAGGCACATATGAATAAGTAATAATGATATTTATCATAAAATGATGTTTGTAGGCGGGAATGAAGCCTAATATCATCGCTTGGCGGTAGGGTGTGCACTACCAATAGCTCGCGCTTATCAGGTTAAAGGTCGCTCTACTGGTGATCTTGTTTCATATCTTACTAACTCTTGGTCATCCTCCTTTCGGGACTTCGGTGAAACCTTTTCTATTGCACTAGACATATCGAAGGCCTTCGATAGAGTCTAGCACAAATACTTAATTTCTAAACTACCCTCCTTCAGTTTTATCCCTTCATCTGTGCCTTTGTCTCTAATTTCCTTTCCGGCTGTTCTATAGCTGCGGTTGTGGATGGCTATCGCTCACTTCCTTATCCCATCAACTCCAGTGTTCCTCAGGGCTCTGTCCTATCTCCTTTTATCTTTCTAATTTTACTAAATTGTCTTCTCAACTGTACCTCTAGTCCCATCCATTCATACGCAGAAGACTACCTTACATTACTCAATTAGTTTTCCAGAATGCACCAGCCAGCAATCCCTCAAACACAAACGTAATGAAGCCATACAACTCTTATCTTCTGATCTAACTACTATTTCCAATTGGGGCAGAGAAAACCTTAGTGCATTTAATGCTTCCAAAACCCAATTTCTCCTTCTATATACCCGTCCGGAACTCCCAGAGGACTATCCCTTATATCTCTTAATCTTCAACAATATAAAAATCAATCCTTCATCTTCTCTCAATATTCTTGGTGTTTTTTGTTCTTCTGCTCTCACTTGGAAGGACTATATTACCAGTATTGCTAAGGCAGCCTCCCAGAAGCTGGGTGTGCTCAACCGCCTCAAGGGGTTCTTTACCCCTGCACAGCTTCTTGCTCTGTACAGGGGCACAATGCGTCCTTGTATTGAGTATTGTTCACATGTGTGATTAGCATCATCTCACACCGCACTCCTAGACAAAGTAGAAAGGAAGGCCTTTCGTATAATTAATTCCCGCCCACTCACCAACTATCTGCAAACTCTCTCTCTCTTTGCCGCAATGTTGTATCTCTCTCGCTATTCTATCGTTGCTACAATAATCAGTGCTCTTCAGAGCTCTCCTAGTGTATACCACCTCCTCTACGTAGGTCATGTGGTACCTGTCTTGCAACACAATCCCACCCCTACTCTGTGTAACTCTCCAACCCTACAGTGAAGTGTTACTCTCATTCTTTCTTCTATTCAACAGCAGAGCTCTGGAACTCTGTCCCAGAATCAGTCTTTCCCTCCTCCTATAACTTATATTGCTTCAAACTCTGTGTGTCCAGGCATTTTGGCTCGAACGTCCCTTGATTTTGGCCCTGTCACTCTTTCAACTATGGGGGAGGCAATTGCTACAGGCAGCTCTGCCTTTTGTCTCCCTCACTCCCATAAAAAAAAAAAAAAAAAAAAAAAAAGCATGACGACAGTCAATTCTAATTTGGGTATCGTAAGCGATTTAATAGGTGTAACCTTAGCCTTCGTCATCAGTAGTCTACTGGTACCTTCACTAACTAAGTACGCAGCAACACCGTACGTATGCTGCAGTACTGGCATCACCAAAGAGATGCAAGGTAACCTATTTGGTGCTTGATATTTGACGAGGAAGTGATATCTTTGTACCAGATACCATATCATCATATGTATCCCACCATTCAGCTACAAGATTATCAGATAAGGGTTCATCCCAGGAAATGGCCCTTCAACACATAACATAAGAACATAAGAACATAAGAAAATGGGAGTCTGCAGAAAGCCGATTGGCCTAAGCAAGGCAGATCCCTGTCCCACACAACCCCAATTACAAAGCCCAATTATAGGCTCAACACTCTAATACCCTGAGGATCATCTTACCAAAACGGTTAGAGATTAACACAGGATTACGGGGGTCTGCAGAGCGCTGATTGGCCCAACCCTGCTGATCCCCCTTCACACCCAACCCTTCTCGTCCATATGCTTATCCAATTTTATCTTAAAGCTCCCTATCGTTTTTAATCCCACTATAGCACTTGGTAGTCCATTCCACCCATCTACAACTCTGTTACCAAACCAATATTTGCCTATATCTTTTCTGAAACGAAATTTATCTAATTTGAAACCATTGGTACGAGTTCTTTCGCTATCACTGAGCTTTAGTACATTTGTCATGTCCCCTTTGTTAATCCCACTAACCCACTTGAACATCTCTATCATATCACCTCTAACTCTGCGTCTCTCTAACGAATGTAAGCCTAATTTCTTCAACCTTTCTTTATACGGAAGATTTCTAATATTATGGATAATTTTTGTCATTCTACGTTGTACTCTCTCCAATGAATCTATGTCCATTCTGTAATAAGGACACCAAAATTGAACAGCATAATCCATATGGGGTCTCACTAATGACAAGTAAAGTTTTAAGATAACATCAGCAGTTCTGTTACTCACACTCCTAGAGATGAACCCGATAATCCTGTTTGCCTTGTTTCGAACGCTTATACACTGTTGTCTAGGCTTCAAATCATTGCTAACAAACACACCTAGATCTTTCTCACAATTCGAGTTTTCTAATTCCACATTAGCTAGTTTATATTTAACATTTGTATGCATCTTACCTATCTTTAATACCTTGCATTTGTCAATGTTAAACTTCATCTGCCAATTTACTGACCATTCGTGTAAGGTATCTAGATCCCTTTGGAGGCACTCTATATCTCTATCTGAATCAATTGTTCTCCCCATTTTGGTATCGTCTGCATAGACTACATAGACTACATAGACTACATAGACTGGCTCCCCGGGCCAGGCGCCTGACGGACTATTATCTAGTGACTAGTCCAACTGGCGCCCAACCCTCTCTCTCTACAATCGCATTATCCCTCATCTATTCACAAGCATTATCCATTCATTCCTATTAATTACCACTTTTCTTGCCCGTTCTTCAGTCATCTCTCTACCTCCCAACACTTGTATAACACCATCTTCAGTCATCTCTCTACCTCCCAACACTTGTATAACACCATCTCTCCATCATCTCTTCAGTCATCTCTCTACCTCCCAACACTTGTATAACACCATCTTCAGTCATCTCTCTACCTCCCAACACTTGTATAACACCATCTCTCCATCATCTCTTCAGTCATCTCTCTACCTCCCAACACTTGTATAACACCATCTTCAGTCATCTCTCTACCTCCCAACACTTGTATAACACCATCTTCAGTCATCTCTCTACCTCCCAACACTTGTATAACACCATCTCTCCATCATCTCTTCAGTCATCTCTCTACCTCCCAACACTTGTATAACACCATCTTCAGTCATCTCTCTACCTCCCAACACTTGTATAACACCATCTTCAGTCATCTCTCTACCTCCCAACACTTGTATAACACCATCTCTCCATCTCATCTGAGGTCTTCCTCTCCCTCTATTTCCCCTTGTTTCTGACTTATATATTTTCTGTTTAAGCTTTTCATCTCTCATTCGTTCAACATGACCATACCAGCATAGCACCCTTCTGTTCACTCTGGCCGATAAAGGTTCCTGTTATCCCACTCTCCTATGTACCTCTTAATTCCTCAATCTGTCTCTACGCTTTACTCCACACAAACTCCTCAAGCAGCTCATCTTCATCACATCCAACTTTCCTTTCTCTTGTGCCCTCAAAGCCCATGTATCAGCCTCATACATCACTATTGGTGCAACTATCCCTTGATACATTGCACTTTTAGCTTTCATTCTGAGATTTCTCACCAT
>CM064551.1:43316805-43641002 GCA_032716605.1 Paralithodes platypus
TTGAGTTGCACAACCATAGCAGACTGTTTTGTTGATGAGGAAGTACTTCTTTTAGTGTCGAGCATTGCTACCTTTGCGCATTTATAGTATTCTCGTGTCAGTTAACATTATATGTCCTATCTTTTAGTGTATTCAGTTTACACGTGTTGTGTCCTGCCTCCTGCCTTTATATGGTTCAAGATTAGATACGAGCATCTTAGGAGCATCAGACTTTCTTCAGAAGTTTCCAGGTCTATGCTGTAGGACTATACTTCACTTTCTTTCAGATAGGAGTGAAGAGTTCATTGTTGTTTAGAGTAACTATATTGAAGCATCTTTTTATTGTATTAAATCTTGCAGTGATTTAATTGATCTTTCCATAGCTTCCCTTTTATGCATTTTAACGTAACTTGCATCTTGTTTGTTATCAGGCTATACCAGTGTGGGTTAGCCTGAAGTAGAGTACATTTATGCCCAGTTAAGGATACCCCGTTATCGCAGCTTAACTCTGGAGGGTATAGGTGTTTTTGTTCGCCGGCATATAAGTTTGAGGGTTTGGATCTAGCGTACCGTTGTTGCATAGTGCCCTATTACTAGTCGAATCATTAAGTGCCCTTGTTTTATTCGTAGCCCCGGTCGTAACAAATGGCGACCTTGCCTAGTATCTAAGAAAGAATTGTAGGATTGTTGGACATTTGTTTTTTGAGGAATATTTTGGACACGTAGAATTTTTTTTGGTCAACGTAGTATAGCACTTGAGTAGTCTTCGAGCATTTTTGTGAGTGAATAGTGCTACATGAGAGTTTAGGTACTCCTTTTTTTTATAAACGTTGAGAATTTTCGGTGGACACTATGTCGAACGACGGATCAATGCACAGTGAGGACACAGTATGGGAAGCAGACTCTGAGGTGCAGCAGCGGGGTTTGTTAGAAGGCATTAGAGTAATAACTAGTGAGGAGGATGCAAGGGAGTTTCTGGAGATGCCTATTACTGTTGACCGGGTGTCGGGGATTGATCGGTATGGTCTCCAGTGTTTGGCCACAGTCATGGGGCATGTGGGCACTAGCAGCATGACGAGAGGTGACCTGGTGGCCTGTGTGCTCGGCGGGGTGCGTGGGGCTTCGGGTGGAGCGGGAGCTGGGGCACTTTCGGCCCAGCCCCCATTCCACTCGACTCCTACCATGGCGCCCCCTCGGGCTCCGGAGCCGGGTACGTTCCCGCAGGCCGATAGTCACTGGCAGCGTGGTTTGTCACGGGGTGGGTCTCCAATTGTTGCATCTCCTCCTCCCCAAGGTTTAACTGCAGATATGCTCTTCCAGCTTGAGATGGCTAAAATGCAGGCTGAGCAACGAAAGCATGAATCTGAGCAGCAGCAGCAGCTTGAGATGGCTAAGATTCAGCAGCAGCAGCGGGAAGCTGAGCTTCAGGTTGAGGCTACGAAGTACTGTGCAGACAGAGATCTTGAGAAGTCTCGGGTGGAGTCGACAGGGCAGCGTCTCGGTTCTGGGAATCGAGGTCTTGATCAGTCTTTATCACACCTTCTTAAGTTAGTCCCTGCGTTTGACGAGTCGGGTGTCACCGAGTTTTTCCTGCGTTTTGAAAGAAGTGCCAGGGGCACCAATGGCCCGAGGTTAAGTGGGCAGCCCTTGTTTCCTCTAGGTTGGTTGGCAAAGGACTCAAGGCATATGATCCGTTGCCCTTGGAGTCTTGCATCGAGTATGAGGTTCTGAAGGAAGCTGTTCTGCGGGCGTACGAGTTACAACCAGAGACATATAGGTTGAAGTTCCGGGGTGTTGCGAAGGGTCGTGAGTGCACTTTTCTAGAACATGCCCGGGAACTCTCTGATGCTTTGAGAAATTGGCTGAGGTCAGAGAAGGTGACGACGTTCGGAGAGCTTGAGCAGTTAGTCCTTCTAGAACAGTTTTTCAAGTGCACAGGCGGCGACCTGACTTTGAACCTCAAAGAGAAACAGCCAAAAACTCTACAAAAGGCAGCTGAGATGGCTGACCTGAGGATGTCACTGATTCGTGGGTGCGGGTCTGCACAACGGACCGATGAAGTTAACAAGGGGCACAACACTCCACCCCCCCCCCCGAGTCAGTGATGCACAATTTAATAACGAGAGTAAGAGCAATGATACCAATTTTGATCACAAACCTAAAACCGTCCCGTTTAAGAAAGGTCAGAGTCCTTCCCCACCTCAGGGGAAGTCCAAGGGTGAAGTAGAGTGTTTTAAGTGTCATAACAAGGGGCATTTTGCACGTTCCTGCCCTAGTAACCAACCTACAGCAGTCGTGTCTTTGGCTAGCAACATTGGGGTGTCTCTGAGGTCTTCTGCATTTACCCGGGGTGATATGTCAGATGCGGGGGCACAGCCAGTGAAGGAATGTCCGGAAGGCTCGAAACCTGTCCGCGATGCTTTTTGCGACCATAGAGGGCGTGGCTGCGTGAGTTGGGCTGGTTGCAAGCATGGGTTGGAGTTATTGCGTGATACAGGTGCATCCCAGACTCTGATGAAAAACTTTACAGGCCAACCTATAAACGCGGCACGGGTAGTTGTGGTGCAGGGTATTAATGCTACAAGGTCATACCTGTTGGTCCGAGTGGAGCTGGAGGTTGATGGTGTGACACGGGAGATTGATGTTGGAATCGTAGAGAAATTGCCAGTAGAGGGCGTCGACCTTCTTCTCGGCAACGACTATGCGGTGCCTGCTTCTGAGGTTCCACCCTTAGTCGCTGCCGAGAGGGCGGCCGACGTGAGTAGGGAGGGGCAGGAGTTGGTCGAGAGGTGTCAATCACAGCAGAGGGCTTGTGTTGTCACCCGATCTCGTGCATCTAAGGTGTCACAGCCTATTCCTCAGTCTCTAGACCAGCGGAGGAACGGTCGGAAGGAGAAAGCTAAAGTTGGGAGTTTTGTGAGTTTTGCTCCAGCGGCTCTTCTTAGCGACTTAGTACTTGACCCAGAGGTGAGCTGCGGAGTTGCCCCAGAATCTGTCACCCTTAGTGACATGGTTGGGCGTGATGGCACTCCGCGACAGAGTAGTTCCCAGGTGGAGGAGAGTTGTGGGAACGGGGCTATTGAACACAAAGACGGGGAAACATGTCATGTGAACCTGTTGGAGGAGTTTGTGAGGCAACCACCTGAGCAGCCTACTGTCCCTGCATTGGTCTGCAGCGGCCAAGGTGGAAAAGGAGAGGGGGGCAGTAGGGCACAGGTGGAGGAGAGTTGGGATTGTCATGTCTCGGCGGAGCAGTGGGTGGGGGACACGAGTCTGGTGGCTGTGGAAGCGCTAGAGCACCGGCCTGAGCAGCAGTGTGCAGCGCTCCAGCACCAGCTCGGTTCATACCCCACTGGTCGTGCCGAGCACCCAAGCCTCACAACTCAGGCGCTGCACGAGGTTCCGCTGGCAGGTCACTTGAGTGTTAGTCGACCGTTGACCTCATTGTTTCGGTGGTTCAAGGTGGGCGACGAGGCTTTGGCATGGTTGTCAGGCCAGGGTCGACCCATGGCTGCCAAGGGTGGTGGTCAGGAGGACATTGAGCAGATTGGTGAGGTTGGCTGTGGAGTGGATGTGCCCGGTTGTCGCATAGCCTCCCAATGCTGCTCTAGTAAGATGCAACAGCCCTATCATAGACCGACTGTATCTGGCCATGTCGCTGAAGGCGCTGATGCTGCGCAGGCAGATATAGTCGTAAGGAATGCGTGGGTGCGCATGTACGGTATCGGCGGGGAAGCCTTAGCAATTATGAACTATGGGAGTGACTGCACAGATGGTACAGATTGTCCCTCTCATGACCTGCCTGTTCTAGGGACAAAGGTGGAGAAGGAGGGAGACTATAGTGTAGAAACTGCGTTCTCGGCTGGGTTGTGGGAGGGCAATGAGCATGTTGTTCTTCGAGATAAGTTGCAACCTCTTGTTCCTGTGCGCCAAGAGAAGTTGTTTACTAGGCTGTGGCAGTACATCCGCACGTTTGTTGCTTCTCCAGGCCTGATGTACGGGGTAGAATCCGACATGGAGGCTGGAGACAGTGCAAGGCTCAAGTTAATTCTCTACTGTATAAATCCTGCTCGACAGCCTGTTGTGAAAGCAGAGCTAGACTACATATGGAAAAAGGGTCTGAGGGATAAAGGATATCGTGAGTGGTCGTTACCAGTGAGTTTGCAACCTGAGTTGTGTGGCAAGATCAGTGTGTGTGTTGATTGCAAGAGTGTGTGTGCATTATCCCTGACAGACGCCTACCTATCCATTACCTAGAGTTGACGACAACATAGACCGCATCGGGGCTGCCTCATTTATCACGAAGGTAGAACTAGTGAAAGGCTATTGGCAGGTCCCGTTGCCGGAAAGAGTGAAGAGAAGTGCCAGTCTTGTGATGAACTGGGCAGTTTATCAGTGCCAGGTGTTGTTTTGCTACTGGAACACAAGTTGGATGTGTGGCATGTTAAGGGCACTGATAATGTTTTGGCTGATTGTTTGTCACGGGTGGGTATGTTTGCAGGAGAACCCTCGCCGTTCAGTCAGTGTGTGTTGAGAGTGGAGAAAAATCAGGGTTGCCCCCGTAGAGCAGCCGTCAAAAACAACATTAAAATTAAATCGAAAAATCACATAAAAACTCTTTCTTTTTGATAGTTAATTGTAAGTTGCCAATGTTATAGCTAAAGTCCTAAGTTGAACCTGTCTTTCACTTAGTAGGCTGGGCTCTGTGAAGCTCGCTCAGGGAGTATAGCAGGCTAAAATTATACTATTATGTTTGGGAGGGGTTATAAGATTTGATTTATGCTAATATGTTATTTTATGTAAGAATTGAGCTTTGCATTTCATTTCTGGTGGAGTGGCAAGGTGTGGCGGGTCTTGTCGGCATCCTGCCTTGTCAGATATAGTGCTCGCCTAATGTTGAGCGTCCTATATCTTGGGCGGGGTGTGACGTCTACAAGCGTGGGCAGAATCGCCTCTCGTTAGCCACTAGCGCTCACCAGGGCAGTGGGCTACAGTTGTCAGAGAATGTTGTTCTTTCTTTCTGAACCTAAGAAGTGCGTATGGGGGTAATTAGACACCTCTCCCTGTGCTGACGTATTTGAGCTGTTTCCATCACTAAAATATTCATTTTACCATAAATAGCATTAATACTTATCCTAACGCGCCTATTAAGGGTTGATTATAAAGGTATTAACCTGAAACAACAATAAAACGAGTGAAAACAGCGTTTGGATGGTCAAAATCGGAGATACAGGCCGCGAGTTATATAATGTATGGGTGAGGCAACCTGCTTTCCCGCCAATTTCCCCCAAGGCCACTGAGACACAGTCGATAAATACTCTCTCTCTCTCTCTTGCACTCGCTTGCTAACAGTGATGACAAGGCCCTGCTTGCAACTCGCTAATGTTAGCACAAAAATATACCTCAGAATAAGGGAATAACAGGGAAAATAGGTGATAACTGAAGGAGGGGAGGAAAGTGGGGAAGGAGGGGAGGTAGAGGAGTGATATTTCGCATGGCCCAGGAGCAAAAAAAAAAAAAAATTTTTTTTTTTTGTTTTTTTTTTCGATGTTAGAAGTTGATTTTGTTTTTTTCTCTGACTCTTAAGAGTCTTCCCGCAGTCCGCCAGAGGAACTCTTAAGAGTCTTCCCGCAGTTCCCGGGTTAATAACTGCATTGTCACAGACAGTCCAGTGGTGGTCTTTGCTTTCGTCTGTGACAACGGGAAGTATTTTATATCATTAATAGAATATAAGATGCATTGTAGTGTGAAGTTAAGGAGAGAGAGAGAGCGGGCAGCGAGGGGGTAGTGAGTGTTGCCTCCCTCGCTTGGAGGAGTTTTTCCCTCCCTCGCGCGGGCTTTCCCACACCCTTGATTGGCTGGTGGTTCCTGGCGCGTCCCAGGGGCCTGCTGCCTTGTGACGTATCGGCCCGTGATTGGCCGACCATCGCACCTTTGTGACTTGCCTCCTGTGTGAGGGTCCACGGGAGCTGTTCTCCTCAGGACAGGCTAGGCGCGCATGCTTCTAACATCCCTTTGCAAACTCTCTCCCGATCACCCCCCTTTACCACTGTCTCTCTCGCTGAACTTCTTCTTTTCCATTGCTTCTCAACTTTATTCAATTACTTGTCCCCTTGGGTTCTGCATACGGTTTCCATAGCCGGCCCATTGTATTGTATGCGCCGTCCTCTGAGATATTCACATGTACTTGGAATAGGTTTTGAGGGTTCTTAGTTAGTATAGGTTAAAGAACTCTGTGTGTCTCCATTATTGATTTAGTGTTTCTGCTCTTTTATTTAATGCTAGACTGGGATAAGGTAACTGTAGTCGTTGTCCCCGATGTGTGTATGGTTTGCTTATACCTACACGACTTCGACCGGTCCTGTGGTAGCCTGTGTTGTCTTTTCGCTTACTTCCTTTACGAGAACAGCATTGTGTTGACTGAGGGTTTTGGCCTGTTCCAGTTCCACACTTTGCTGCCTCTTTGCTTATCTTTTGAGGGTCACCAGGATAGAACCAGATACTTGTGATCTGGATCTATCAAGAGAGCACCCCAGTCAATTAACGTAACTTAAAGGATGCAATCTTAAGGACATCGCTAGGCTACGTCGAGCCTGTCTTGCTCAACCACAGTTCCTTACCTAGAGTATTCCACTTATTACACTTATTAGTATTTAATATAAGCTCTTTGATATGTACGCATTATTATTCACAGCATTTATTAGTCTAGGTTGTTGTTGAGTTGCACAACCATAGCAGACTGTTTCGTTGATGAGGAAGTACTTCTTTTAGTGTCGAACATTGCTACCGTTGCGCATTTATAGTATTCTCATGTCAGTTAACATTATATGTCCTATCTTTTAGTGTATTCAGTTTACACGTGTTGTGTCCTGCCTCCTGCCTTTATATAGTTCAAGATTAGATACGAGCATCTTAGGAGCATCAGACTTTCTTCAGAAGTTTCCAGGTCTATGCTGTAGGACTATACTTCACTTTCTTTCAGATAGGAGTGAAGAGTTTATTGTTGTTTAGAGTAACTATACTGAAGCATCTTTTTATTGTATTAAATCTTGCAGTGATTTAATTGATCTTTCCATAGCTTCCCTTTTATGCATTTTAACGTAACTTGCATCTTGTTTGTTATCAGGCTATACCAGTGTGGGTTAGCCTGAAGTAGAGTACATTTATGCCCAGTTAAGGATACCCCATTATCGCAGCTTAACTTTGGAGGGTATAGGTGTTTTTGTTCGCCGGCATATAAGTTCGAGGGTTTGGATCTAGCGTACCGTTGTTGCATAGTGCCCTATTACTAGTCCAATCATTAAGTGCCCTTGTTTTATTCGTATCCCCGGTCGGAACAATATATATATATATAAATAAATAAATAATAAAGAAATATATAAACACACACACACACACATGTACTATAATTCTCCCTCCCGCTATCCTGATGAAATCCTCGTTATCAACTTTCTCCAGTCCTCTCACATACTGTATATATATATATATATATATATATATATATATATATATATATATATATATATGGCTAACTGGTCTCAATCTGTGTCTTCTCCCTTCCATTATAGGCAGCCTTAGTCTTTCTGATAGTTCGTGGTATTGTAGTTTTTTTATTTCTGGGACTATTTTTGTTGCATTCTTTGCACTTTCTCAAGCTTGTTTATGTGTTTCCATGTTTGTGTGTGTGTGTATGTGATCAAAGGGACTGAGCTCTGTTTTCTTTCTTGTTTCTATATTCCAACTACTTCCTCTCGGGTATAGGCTGAGAGCCTGTATATTCTACCGCTGAACATGGTGAAGCCTGTGAGGTCTCGTTCCAGTCTAGGGAGTGAGACATGTGAAGCACCCTTTCGTGGCTCGAAGTAGCCCCATCTCTGAAGCTGCTTCACACCTGTGCTTCACTGTCTTATCCCCTAGACTCAGACCCTCACCCTCAGAACGCCACCTATGGAGCAATTAACTCACTAGGCATTGCACCCCTGTAGCATATTTTGAATATGGGAATATTCATACAGTGCTATTTAATCAGGGAACAATGAAGATATTTTGTTGGCGTTTCGGTGGGCTTTTTGGTAATGCACTGATAATAGGTACAGCACAAATTCCGTCCCAATAATATCTTGCCATTGACATATTGGGATTCAAACCCAGGTCCATTGGATTACCAGTTCAGTGGCAAGACCACTCTACCACACCTCCCCATGATTTATAGTCAACTTGTGTGTGGTAGGGGAAGTGTTTGCCTGTATGATCAGGTTTTGTGCGGGCATAATATGCCCTCACAAAACCTGATAACGGAGAAAGATCTAGGTGTGTTTGTTAGCAATGATTTGAAGCCTAGACAACAGTGTATAAGCGTTCGAAACAAGGCAAACAGGATTCTCGGTTCATCTCTAGGAGTGTGTGTAACAGAACTGCTGATGTTATCTTAAAACTTTACTTGTCATTAGTGAGACCCCATATGGATTATGCTGTTCAATACAAAAATGATCCATAATATTAGAAATCTTCCGTATAAAGAAAGGGTGAAGAAATTTGGCTTACATTCATTAGAGAGACGCAGAGTTAGAGGGGATATGATAGAGGTGTTCAAGTGGGTTAGTGGGATTAACAAAGGGGACATGACAAATGTACTAAAGCTCAGTGATAGCGAAAGAACTCGTACCAATGGCTTCAAATTAGATAAATTTCGTTTCAGAAAAGATATAGGCAAATATTGGTTTGGTAACAGAGTAGTAGATGGGTGGAATGGACTACCAAGTGCTGTAGTGGGATTAAAAACTATAGGGAGCTTTAAGATAAAATTGGATAAGCATATGGACGAGAAGGGTTGGGTGTGAAGGGGGATCAGCAGGGTTGGGCCAATCAGCGCTCTGCAGACCCCATAATCCTGCATTACGAGGGTCTGCTGAGCGCCGATTGGCCCACACCTGGTAGATCCCCCTCACACCAAACCCATCTCGTCCATATGCCTATCTAATTTTCTCTTAAAGCTCCCTTGCGTTCTTGATCCCACTATATCACTTGGTAGCCTATTCCACCAAGCTACAACTCTGTTACCAAACCAATATTTGCCTATATCTTTTCTGAAACGAAATTTATCTAATTTGAAACCATTTGTACGAGTTCTTTCGCTATCACTGAGCTTTAGTACATTTTTCATGTCCCCTTTATTAATCCCACTAACCCACTTGAATACCTCTATCATATCCCCTCTAACTCTGCGTCTCTCTAACGAATGTAAACCTAATTTCTTCAACCTTTCTTCATACGGAAAATTTCTAATATTATGGATAATTTTTGTCATTCTAAGTTGTACTCTCTCCAATGAATCTATGTCAATTCTCTAATAAGGACGCCAAAATTGAACAGCATAATCCATATGGGGTCTCCCTAATGACAAGTAAAGTTTTAAGATAACATCAGCAGTTCTGTTACTCGCACTCCTAGATATGAACCCAAGAATCCTGTTTGCCTTGTTACGAACGCTTATACATTGTTTTCTAGGCTTCAAATCATTGTTAACAAACACACCTAGATCTTTCTCACAGTCTGAGTTTTCTAATACCATATTAGCTAGTTTATATTTAATATTTGTATGCATCTTCCCTATCTTTAATACCTTGCATTTGTCAATGTTAAACTTCATCTGCCAATTTACTGACCATTCGTGTAAGGTATCTAGATCCCTTTGCAGACACTCTATATCTCTATCTGAATCAATTTTTCTCCCCATTTTGGTATCGTCTGCAAATTTACTTATCCTACTAGTTATACCTAAATCAAGGTAATTTATGTATATAATAAACAACAGAGGACCTAATACAGATCCCTGGGGGACACCACTTTTGACTGCTCCCCATTCTGACTTGGTACCATTTATGCTGACTCTCTGCTTCCTACCAATTAGCCATGACCTAATCCATCCTAACAACGCCCCAACTATTCCATGTGCCTCAACCTTTCTCATCAATCTCTCATGAGGGACTCTGTCGAAAGCTTTACTGAAATCTAAATATATAATATCATAGGACTTGTCATTATCTACTGCTTCATATACCTCTGAGAAAAAACTAAGCAAATTAGTAAGGCAAGAACGTCCCTGAGTGAATCCATGCTGAGAAGAATTGATTAAGTTAAATGTTTCTAAGTGGTTTCTCATTTTTCTAGCAATAATTGACTCTAGTAGCTTTCCTATGATTGAAGTGAGACTAATGGGACGGTAATTGGATGCTATTGATTTATCACCTTTTTTGAAGATCGGAACTACATTTGCAAGCTTCCAAGCTTCTGGAACTATACCTGTTTCTAATGACTTGTTAAATAGAAATGGATAACTTAACTCATCTCTGCATTCTTTTGATACTCTAGCATATACCTCATTAGGACCAGGCGATTTATGAGGTTTCAGTCTGTCAATTTCCTTAAGCACATCATTTCTACTTATAGTAACCGTACTTAATTAACCTATTTTCTATACTATCGCTATATACCTTACGGACTTCTGGAAACTGTGCCAAATTTTCATTAGTGAAAACTGAAAGTAATTGACTATTTAATGTACTGCACATTTCTAAATCATTTTCTGTCATTTCTCCTATCGAAGTTTTAAGGGGACCAATTACATCTCTAACCTTGGATTTATATAGTTGGTAAATAGCTTTAGGATTATTTTTTGAGTCATTGGCAACCTTAATTTCATAATTTCCTTTTTCTTTCCTAATATCCGTTTTTACCTGTCGTGATAGATTCTGATAGTAAGCAAGTAGATGAATTTCACCTTTCTTAATTTTTCTATATATTCCTCTCTTTTTTCCTAGAAGATCTAATAGTCTATTATTCATCCATTTGGGTTGATTCTGTGTTGATCTAAATTTTCTTTTGGGGATATATTTATTTTGCGCATTGAATACTGACTTGATAAAATTATCTTATGTATCTACCAAGTTTGACGTCTCTTCCTGACTTAAGATGACAGGTGCCTGAGAAGGGATACACTCATTTGGACACCTGGATCGACTTAGTTTTTTGACCATAGGGTCTGCTAATATGGCTCTTCTTAACCCACCATAATTGGCTTTTCTGAAGTCAGGTATTAATGTTGTATTCTCTCTGGTAATACCTTTCCATTGTATATTAAAATACATAGAATTGTGATCACTATTTCCTAGGTGGTCCCCGATTTCTACACTATGTATTATATGTTCATTGTTACTGAAAACTAAATCGAGAATATTATCACCTCTAGTCGGCGTATCTATGAATTGAGATAAAAATACTATCTTGTACTACCTCAATACGCTCCTTTGAATCCGAGTTGCCTATTTGTTGCTGCCAATCTATATTAGGGAAATTAAAATCCCCCATAATGCACACGTTGCTAAACCTTGATGCTATTTTAATTTCCTCCCATAATGATGTTCCGCAATTTCTACTCATATTTGGCGGTCTATACATAACTCCAATAACTAAGGTCTAATAATTGGTGATGGGCTGGTCTATCAGAGTGAGAACTGAGCGATCTCTGCCATACCCATAGCTTACTCTGACTGTTCCTTTTACTTATATATTTTCTAGATCTCAAGTGACGGCGTCTCTTCCGTGGATTGACCTCCCAATCTACCAAGATTGGAAGCCAAAGCGTCACATTTTTCCTTTGCCCCTCAACTTTCTCTTCATAATTGCTGAGGGGCACAGGGCCCTGGGTGGGGCTTTGGTTTCCCGGGCGTTTCTGCACCCTCCTCAGCTCCCCGCCATGGAGTGTCTTCGGTCATCCAGTAATTACACTTCTCATCCACCTCATACCCACCCATCATCCAGCTATCATCTACCTCCCATCTACTTCTCACCTACCTGTAATAGGTCGCCTCCCTGATTGTATATAAATTGGGTTACTTAGATATAGGATCACTGAAGGAAAATATTCCTTAATTAATTACCCGGGCTACAATCAAAGATACGCCTATCCAATATATTTATACCGATAGATAAAGTATATTTTGTTGTTCGTCCAGCTTACAGGATTAACGGTGTGTATGTATATAGATTTATATAGATATACAGTATATATATATATATATATATATATATATATATATATATATATATATATATATATATATATATATATATATATATATATATATATATATATATATATATATATATATATATATATATATATATATATATATATATATATATATATATATATATATATATATAGGCTGTTCAATTATTGACACGATGGAACTATGTTCTTAGAAAATTGAATGTATGAATGGAAAATTGTAATTTAACAGTTAAGAATGATACATTAAACGAACATTCTATTAAAACGGTTTATTGAATAAAAGACACAAATTTATGAAAATGAATCCGAAAATTACGTTCACACACCACTCGCTCTTTCTATTCAAATGTTTAACTAACTTAATTAACCCCTCTAATTTAATTAACTAGAGCCTTGACTGAGCCACACTCAGTCAAACTCACTCCTAAAATTACCCGTCACTAATCTGATACCACTAGCCTAACGGAGTCCTATGCCAGGCAAAACAATTCACCCTCCCTTGAAATTACCCTATCGCATAACAATAACAACGTCTAGCACATCAGATTACTTATATAATAACACTATAATTATACTAACCTTTACACATGGACGAAGGAGGGATGACTCATCACCCCAGTCACCACGCTCGCCACTCCACAGGCACGCACAAGTACACTCGCTGGCACCAACTGGGGACTAAGGGCTGTTTTCCCCTCGCAGGGCCCTTATATAACCTCGGAGGCTTGACCAAAGCCGATGCCTGGCAAGTTCCCCCAAAAAGGGGAAACCTTCTTGAACCTTCTAGAAGGTTCTCGAAGGATCCCGATCCTTCGTGACCATGGTAGCTGACCGCGCGTCCCCTCTCCCTTTTCTCTCTCTCTCTTCCTACTCTCCCCACACCCTCCTCGGCTCTCTAATATGTCTAGCTATATATATCTCAGACACGATCCCGTGACATCCCTCCCCACTTAAATTGATTTTACTCCGTTAAAATCACCTAGCGTTATTCACAGTGTCTTCCATACTGTACAGAGATGGCGGGAGGGTTTAAGGCTGTGAGCGTAGCTCTCTCCCTGTGTATCATCCTTCTCAACATCCAGACGGGATGTGCCGATATATAGTTGCAGAGAAGACCGGTAGTGTACCAGGTCAACACTAAACAAGTATTGAGGGACCTCGTCACACAGAAATCACACATAAATAAATTCTCTGTCACCATCCCTGCCTGGGCAGCGACATATCTCCAGAAGCAGCAACGTCTTAGCAAACAGCCTGGCAAAACCTCGCTACATCACCTATTGTGCTACACTCTAGTTAGCTGAGGAGACATAGAGACCAACCCTGGCCCCAGCTCAATGTTGAAGAAACCTCACCACAAATCAAGTAAGGCAGAAAACGACATTTCAACAGTCCATAGCAGAAAAATGTGTTATAACAAACTGTCACCTGAACCTCCCCTCCCGGTCACACACTCGAACCAGCCACCACCTCAACGCCACCACTCCACCAACACTACACTACCCGCAGCGTTACCATCAATACCACAGATATCGGCGACCCAAGTAGCACAACATGCAACAAGAACAACTATAAAAGCAGGTAGCACTCACAAACACATCACCAGGGAAGTAGCAACAACGGACAACGAAAACAACAACAACAACAGCAAACAACCACAGTCCGACCGTGAGTATCCCCCGCCCTCTCCCGCACACCCAGCTGATCGACTAGGGCCAAACCACACCTCCTGTCGTACGATAAACAGTAAGAAAAAACTATGTATATTCTGTAATATTGGTTTCAACAATAGGAGTTCACTTTTACAATGCAACAGTTGTAATGAAATTGTACATAACCGATGTACTTACGTTAACAGTAGAAACAAAGTTGAATGTGTTAAATGTAGGAACTCAGCTGTACAACATCGCGCACCCATTTGTTTTATTTGTGAATCTCTCATAACACAACGTCAGAAGATCCAAAACTGTGTAAAGTGTAAAACTGTAGCTCACATGAAACGATCTCTAAGAAGACCAACAGGGAAGAACGGGAATTCTTTTGCAATAAGTGTTCCTTGCATTTATTACCGAATGTTAATGTAAATGAACCAAGTATTAACAACTCAGAATCCAGCCAGGACACATTCAAAATCAAAGATGAATACAGAGTGTTCACCAACAAAGGGCTCCATCTTATCAACATTAACGCCAGATCAATGTACCATAAATTGTCAGAAATAAACTTGTTAGCTAATAAGGCCAAAGCTTCAATAATTGCAATCACAGAAACCTGGCTGGACTCAAGTATAAACGATGGTGAAATAAACATTCAAGGTTTCAACATGGTTCGGAATGATCGCAATAGGCAAGGGGGAGGAGTATATCTTTATGTAAAAAACAACCTCATACACACAACTATTACCGACCTCCATGTAGAAAATCACGAAGGTCTGTGGATCAACTTACACCTGCCTAGGACAAAACTCATCACAATTGGGGTGTGCTATAGGCCACCAGACGACACACAATTCTTGACCAAATTTGAACAAACTTTGTCATCACTAGACCCCCGGAATGAATCCATTATACTAGGGATTTTAAACTGTGTTACAAACAACGAAATAATAGGCTTGTACGAGAATATAGGCACATACTGACAATGCACAATCACAAACAACTCATCACAACCCCCACACGTATCTCTGAGAACACTGCCACAATATTAGACCACATAAATTGTAACGGAGAGGACAAAATATCCCAATCAGGGGTTATACAGACTGGGATAAGTGATCACTTCGTCACATATTGCACACGGAAAACCACACAAATTACCCTAGAGAATCACAAGGTCATCAAAACAAGGTCACTCAGAAGCTACAACAAAGAAACATTTCTAGACATTTTATGGAATACAGACTGGTCTCCAGTGTTTGGAAGTACAAACGTTAATGACGCATGGGTTGGCTTCAGAACCATCATCACAAACATCCTAGACGAAATAGCTCCTCTGAAAGACATACGAATTAAAGCAAGGTCAGACCCATGGATCAACAATGACATATTACAGCATCTAGAACACAGAGACAATCTGTTAAAAAGGCTAGTGAAACATAGACACGATCAAGGTCTGAAACATGAGTTCAACAGGGCCAGGAATAAACTAAGTAGGAAAATCAAATCAGCGAAATTTAATTATTGCCACAGTAAGGCAGAGGAATATCAGAATAACCCAAAGAAACTATGGAGGCACTTAAAAACAACAGGCTACAGCAACAAGGCAAGGGATTCGTCTAACACTAATATTGCTCTCAACATTGATGATCAGGTTTGCCACGATAAATGACAAATTTCAACCTACTTCAACTCCTTCTTCACCTCCATAGACTTGCACAGAACCTACCGCAACCTCTCAATAAATACACGACAACAACGGCCACCTTTCGAAATTTCTACAGGGATAAAGGCATACACCCGAACACCTTTGGATTGCAAAATGTTACACCAAAATACACTCTTGACGAGCTCTCTAACCTAAATGTATATAAAAGCACACGACCAGACAAAATTCCTGCCAAATTTTTACGAGATGGAGCCATTGGTATAGCAGGTCCCCTAACCCAAATCATCAACCTGTCAATTAACACCAACACTGTACCTGCTGAACTGAAGGAAGCAATTGTAACACCTCTATTCCCTGCCTACTAAAAGGCAGGGATCTTTACTTTGTGTTTGTGGACCTGGAGAAGGCCTTTGATAGGGTACCTACAGATGTTGTACAGTGGGCTATGAGGAAACTTGGTGTGGAAGAGTGGCTGGTGCGTGTGATAATGAAGATGTATGAGGATTCGCGAAGTTCGGTGAGGGTGAAAGGTGTACTGAGTGATGAATTCGCAGTCCGTGTTGGAGTCCATCAGGGTTCAGTGTTAAGCCCCCTCCTCTTTATTATGGTCTTGGAGGCGCTGTCTAGAGTTTTTAGAGGCGGACTCCCGTTGGAACTGTTTTATGCAGACGATTTAGTCCTAATAGCTGACAGTATGCAGGATGCTGAGGCCAAATTCAGAAAGTGGAGAGAGGGCATGGCGAGCAAGGGTTTAAGAGTCAATATTAACAAAACCAAGGTTATGCATTGTAGTTTGAGACGAGGCAATGTGGAAAAGAGCGGTGCATACCCATGTGCAGTGTGTGGAAAGGGAGTGGGCGTTAACTCAATTCAATGTAGCATCTGTCGATGTTGGGTACACCATGGGAGTAAGCGCTGTAGTAGAATAAAGGGGCCCCTGCCGAAGGATAAGTCAGAAATAGAGAAATTTGAGTGCGTAGTGTGCAAAGGCGAGCTTGTGTTAAGTGATGATCCTGTGGCTGTGAATTTTGGAAATGAGTCTTTGGAGCTGGTGAACAAGTTTTGTTACCTAGGAGATACCATCTCTGCCGGTGGTGGGGCCGAGGCTGCCACTGTTGCTAGAATTAGGTGTGGCTGGGGGAAGTTCAGAGAATTGATGCCAATCCTGACCATGAAAAGAATGCCTCTCCCCCTGAAGGGAAAGGTGTATGCCTCATGTGTTAGAAGTGCAATGACGTATGCCTCAGAAACAAGGGCCGTTAAAGTAGAGGATGTCAACAGAATGGAGCGTAATGAGATGAGAATGGTGAGATGGATGTGTGGGGCCAGGCTACAGGATAGAATAACAAATGTTGAGCTGAGGAGACGTTTAGGTATAAAGAGTATTAGCGAGGTGATGCGTACAAGTAGACTGGGATGGTATGGACATGTGGAGAGAATGGATGAACAAAATTGGGTGACAAAATGCAGGTCTGTGATTGTGGAGGGAGCTGCACCAAGGGGTGGACCGAGGAAGACCTGGGATCGGACTATACGCGCCGATCTCAAATCCAAGAACTTGACAAGTGAAGCAGCCCTTAACAGGGTTGCCTGGAATGCCGCCATTAGGACAAGAGACTGAAACTGCACTTATGTGTGGAACACTCAGTCTTAAAATTTTATGTATGTATGTATGTAAAGGAAATAAACTAGATGTTGGCAACTACAGACCAGTTCGCATATTATGTATTGTATCTAAAATCCTTGAAAGAGCGGTATACACCCAAATTGAACACTACCTCAAACACAATGATCTATTCTATAAGTTTCAATCAGGTTTCAGATGCATGTACTCGACAGACTCCTGTCTCAGTCAATTAACAGATCACAAGGTAACTACACCGGTATGGTTCTTCTTGATCTACAAAAAGTGTTTGATACAGTAGACCATGATATCCTCTGTAATAAACTACAAGCAATGGGCATTGGTTCAGTGAACTGGTTTAAATCTTATCTTAGTGGTAGAACACAAAGAGTCAAAATTGATGATAATATATCTGATCCTATGCCAATTAACTGTGGGGTCCCGCAGGGAAGCATCCTTGGTCCCTTACTCTTTCTCTGTTATGTGAACGACATGGAACTGAGCGTCTCGTGTAAATTATTACTGTATGCTGACGACAGCGTGCTTCTGGTTTCAGGAAGAGACCCAATAAGTATTGCCGCTTCACTTTCCAAAGAACTAGAATCATGTAGTGATTGGCTAGTGGACAACAGACTATCTCTTCACCTGGGCAAGACGGAAGCCATCTTATGTGGAACAAAACGCAAACTGAAAGACATTGTGGGCTTCTCGGTCAACTGTAATGATATTCCTATAACAACAGTGTCACAAGTTAAATATCTCGGACTAAAACTGGACTCGACTTTGTCAGGTGAAACAATTTTGGAATCTATCCTGAGTAAGTGTAGAGTACGTATAAAATACCTGTACAGACAGGTGGGATGCTTGCCAGCAACCAAAAAGACCCTTTGCCAAGCGCTTGTTCAATGTCATTTTGACTATTCTGTGTCATCCTGGTACTCTGCATCATCTAAATTAGCACAGCACAAACTTCAGATCACTCAAAATAAAATGGTTAGGTTCATGCTGAACCTAGGACCCAGATCGCATGTTGGCCAGGAACAACTTCAGCCACTAGGTATGCTCAATGTCTCTGACAGGGCCAAACAAATCAGGCTCACTAATGCCTTCAAGATATTCTATGACAGAGCTCCAGAGTATCTAAAGAGTGATTTTGTTAAAGCAAATGAGAGGAGTGGACATAATACAAGAAACAGGATGTTTAATTTTACGGTCCCGAGAATCCAAGGACAGGGTAAGCAAACATTCTTCTTCACTGCCATAAAAGACTGTAACGACCTACCCCAGTCAGTCCATGAAAAGAGAACACTGTATTCCTTCAGACGTAGCCTGAAGGAGCACCTGAACCGGACAGCTGCGAGAAGGGAGCACCAAGCTTATGTCTACTACTAAATACGACATAAGAGATAGGCAAAACAAACTGAAATTATTACTGATTACGGATTACTGATATATACTATAGGATGTAAGGTATCTTAAAATAACCCCCTAGAAATACTTTCTCTAAAGTAACTATTTATCTTATCCTCCCCTTTTCCCCATCTAACCTAATCCCACAAGGACCCCAATGGAAATACGCCTAACGGCCTTATTGGGCTATCCTTAGTTGGAATTATGCAAGGCTGGTACATGTCATATTTGTAACATATTATGTGGTACCAACTCTGTAAAATGCTAACTGAATAAATATTATTATTATTATTATTATTATTAGTGTGAGTCTAACAGTCACTGGCGCATGCAATGGTCACCCTTGAGTAGAAAAATCCCTCAACATTTACGTTAAAATTACTACTGAAAGGGGAAAACTCCTGAGTTCGCATTTATGGCCAGCGACAAGATCCTGGTGGCAATACACCTAGTGAGTTTTAACTCTAGTGGCAAACCCACTCATTTACAATGACAAAATTAGCTAGCTAATGTTATTTGAGGAGATGTCTGAATACATGGTGTACTTGGGATATTCGTGGGTAAATGGGAGTAGTAATGTCTTAGCTGAATTTAGTTGATTTCCCGGTTATCTGGGACTTAATGTGGGTATCCTTGGTTGTAGCCGCTTGGTCTGCTTCTTGGTCTGCTCAGCGTCGTGTCTCGCCAGCACGCCTGGACAACTCATTCCTGTAATATAAGTGGGCGGCAGATCATTGTTCTAAAAAAAAAATCCCAACCCTCTCATATGCACATACAAGCTACTTACTCCCGATCCTCTACATCATTAGTCAACCGTGACAACCAATCAGCACCGACGTTGTTACTACCCTTAATGTACCTTAAAACGAAGCTGAACTATCTATCTATCTATCTATTGCCGGACGCCTTACTCCCCTTAAAGAGGGTGGCCATACACTGAATGCCCCCAAGCGGACCTATTCCCTGTAAGAGGGACAACCCGAACCAGTTTACTGAAGGACTTACAGGATTGACCATTCAACTTAGGGTCTGTCTGACTTTGAGGCCTTCTATGCATCTTGTTAGCACTATTATTTTATAGTGGTGTTCGGCTAGTCCATCCACTAACCTGCCTTACCCTTAGATAAACAGTACGGATTTCTATCAGGTTTACTCCCCTAGACAGGTTGCCGACCAAGGCTGACGAGTCCCATCCACCCGGATTTTTATAAGGTTGTCTCCCCTAGATGGGTTGCCGACCAAGGCTAACGAGTCCCATCCACCCGGAAGCTGAACTGCTGCAGGAAATGCGTCCACCTCATTAGTCTGGAATTGGCATTCTTCAAGGTTTTGAGGCTTGTCAGAGGCATATGATCAGTCTCGAGCATGAACTCCCCTCCGAACAAATAGAAGTAGTATTTCTTGACCCCTTCGACCACCACCAACAATTCCAGCTCCACCGTGCTGTAATTCAGCTCAGCTCCCTTGAGTCGCCTACTGTGGTATGCAACGGGGAATAACTCTCCATCTTCCTCCTGCATCAGGACCGCCCCCACTGCATCCTGTGAAGTATCAGTCCTTAGAACGAAAGGCCTTCTAAAATTCGCCAGTTTCAGGATAGGTTCCTTGCAGAGTTGAGTCTTTAGTGCGTTGAAAGCCTCTTGCTGTTCCGTACCCCACAGAACTCTGTTTGGAGCATGCTTCTTTAGTAAGTCGTCCAACGGAGTAGCCAACGTAGCAAAATGGGGAATGAATTCCCTGTAGTAGCCGGCAAGGCCCAAGAATGACCGAACCTGCTTCTTTGTAGTGGGCCTAGGAGTATCGCGAATCTTAGAGATCTTATCACCCTGACAACTGCAGTGACCATCCCCAACCACATGTCCTAGGTACTGCACCCGTTTCTGACCCACTTCACATTTGCTAGGTTTCACCTTCAAGTTGTACTCTTGCAACCTAGACAAGACCTTCTCCAGAATTGACATGTGCTCTCTGAAAGACTGTGAGTGAACAACGACATCATCAACGAAGACCTCCACACCAGGTATGTCTCGCAGGACCTGACGCATCACACGGTTAACCCGTTGAGACCCAGCGTCGCACGTGTTGCGTCGGCAGTCTTTGATCACCAACTCCCAGCGACGCATCACGTGCGTCCGACATATAAAAAACACTTACGTGGCTCGTAAGGTAGGAAATGGCGGGAGAATAGGAGGGGGAGGTACCGTAGTGTGTGGGGGAGCCGGGCCAGTAGGTGTGAGCGGGCCGAGACAGCCGCGCGGCTGGTGGTGGTGGGCTTAGTGGGGATAGTTTACACCCCCTAGTTTACCGCCACTTTGAACCTTCATTACTCCGGTCGTATGGGAGCTAGAGGCTTGAGATTTATGTGAGATACTCCTTAGGATGTATGCCGTACAATGCCATACTCAGTTTTTACCCTAGTGCTCCCGGGCGGGTGGTCATGCGGGGGAGACGAACTATTGAAACCCCCCCCCCCCGCCCCCCAAATGACCGAAATGATTTTTTTTTTATTTGTGTGTTCATTTCTCACCATTCTCTTCCATTTTGGCTCAACAAATTTTTTTGAAGCTCCCCCCCCCCCCAAAAAAAAATGTCAGAGGTGATTTTTTTTTGTTTTTTTTTCATTTCTCATCCTTGTCTTCCATTTTAGCAAAAAAAAAAAAAAAAGTGAAAATGGCTTGGGACTGGGGTGAACAAAATATTATAACTAGCCGGGGCTCAACGGGTTAAACACCGCCAGCGAATTCATAAGACCGAAGGGCAACACAGTGTACTGGTACAGCCCGTCTGGCGTACCAAAAGCGGTGACCTTGCGGCTAGCTGGATCCAAAGGTATCTGGAAGAACCCCTTGGTGAGATCTAGTTTGGAAAAGATCGTTGAACCTGCAAGCATGGCAAAGATGGCACGGAGGTCGCACATAGGTTCCGCATCAACCCCTGTCAAAGCATTCAGCCGGCGGTAATCCCCGCAGATGCGTACACCGCCCTCCTTCTTCTTGACAACCACCATCGGACTACAATACTGAGAAGAGGATTTCTTGATGATACCTGCTAACTCCATTTCCCTGATCTCCTTCTGGACTTGGTCGTGCAGACAGAGCGGAATGGGATACGGCTTTACTCGTACCGGAACCGAACTGGTCAGCTCAATTGCGTGACTCTCGACTCGTGCGATTCCGGGCCTATCCGAGAAAACACCCCTGTACCTACCAAGGAGCGAATCCAATTCCTGCCCCTCCTGACTTCACAACTCAGCGCCCCAACAAACCTGTGAGAGACCTTCCTTTTGCCCTAGCTGGACTGTCTCGGGACCATCACCATCAACTTCCAAGATGACTGCCGCTGCGGCTGTGATATGACCCTCCCCGCTATTATAGTGACCCCTCACTAGATCTATGGCTTCCGCCATCTCGGGAGTAGCGACCTGCCGCCTCCACGAGCCTTCCATCATCGCAGCTCCACTCACTTCTCTCGTGTGGTACTCCTTAACCCGTGGAGCCCCGGCTAGTTTTGTAATGTTTGTTCACCAGAACCCGGCCGGTTTAAAAAAAAAATGTGTTATTCCAGAAACAATAGCGAATGGGTTAGGAATGAAGGAAAAACCACGAAAAACCGCTCAAAAAGCTTAAAGAATGGTCCTACAGAGCCCCCGAAAACGTATTTTACAAGAGTAAAAAATTGAAGGCAAGTACCCAAAAAAAACAGGTTATAGTGCGCTCACACGCACGCATGTGGACTTTGAGAGTTTTCAACCATCGGCACGGTTGCGTGGGATACGTGCACAGTTTCCATACAAATCTGAGCCCTCTTGAGTGGCTACACCTGAGGTTACGGTAGGCGCAATTAGGGTGACGCGCCAGACGCGTCTCTGGGGCTGTGCGTTACATACAGCGCCGACGCGTCAGACGCGTCGCTGGGGCTGTACGGGTTAAGCATGTTGATGTGGAATCTCTTCTTGAGATTCCCGATCTGAACAATGTAGTTGATGTCGGATACCCTCTCAATGACCGTATTTGGACCCTTCCATTGGGCCAGCAGTTTGTTATGGGCAGTGGGCAGAAGGAGCAAGCATTTGCTACCTGGCTCCAATCTGCGCACCTTAGCCTTCTTATCGAAGTAAGACTTCTGCACCTCTCTCGCCTTTGTCAGCTCGACTTTGGCTAGTTCACATGTTGACTTCAGCCTTTCAGCCAAATCGAGAACATAGGTGTAAGTGGTCTTCACTTCCTCGCTGGGCTCGTCACCGTCCCAAAGCTCTCGCAACACCTGCAACGGCCCCCTGACTGCCCTATCGTACACAAGCTCGAAGGGAGAGAACTTCAACGAACTTTGGGGAGCCTCCCGGTATGCAAAGAGCAACCGAGCAATGAACCTAGGCCACTCCTTTGGTTGTTCGGCTGTCATCCGCCGCAGCATCTTCTTGAGTGTCCCGTTGAAAGGCTCAACCAGCCCGTTACATTGTGGGTGGTACGGAGTTGTCTTCAGACTCTTCACAGACAGCAACCCGAGTACTTCCCCCATCATTGCAGAGGTGAACTGCGTCCCTCTGTCAGATAGTATTTGCTTGGGGATCCCTACTCGACAAAAGATCTCCAACATTGCCTCGGCAACAGTTGTGGTCTCGATATTCTTCAGAGCGACCGCCTCTGGCCACCTCGTTCCGAAATCGACTAGCGTGAGGATGAATCGGGACCCATCACTGGCTCTAGGGTGAATGGGACCCACAATGTCCACCCCTAACTGCTCAAAGGGTGTCGTGATGACAGGCAACGGATTCAAGGATGCGGGCTTGACTCGACCGCGGTCGCAGGTCTTCTGGCACACATCACAGGAGCGAATCCATCTGCGGACGTCGCTCGCGATCCCAGGCCAATAAAACTCCGCCTGAACCCTATCCTGCGTCTTCTGCCTACCAATGTGACCACCGAGGCTACCCTCATGGCCCATCCTGAGGATGGCAGTCCTATACTTCAAGCGAACCACAAACTGCCACTGCTCCTCAGAGTGAGGGTACTGCACTACACGATTGATCCAACCTCCCCTCTCTGCAATCCACAACTTACGCCCCTTATCACCTTCAATGACGGCCTTACCAAGCTTTGCCCTAACACTTGCCAAGAATGCGTCTTGCTGCTGCTCAAGGACAACATCCTGACTCTCTGCGAGCTCTGAGGGAGTCGTGACCGTCAGCGGCTTCGGGTCTTTCCGTGCCTTGGCTACGCCCCTAGTGACTGCTGCGGCCCCCGTCTGGGTGGCTATCTCGCTCGTGGGGCCGTACTTGGCTCCTCAGACGTTCCCTACTACCAAGTTATATATTGGATCATGCATTACGGCTGCTGTGATGCTACCAGAAAGAAATGGGGATTCAATTTCCGCCCTCGCCTCGGGAACTGTGGTGGTGGAACCATCGATCATGCGAACGTTGATTCCCTGTCCAGTGAATTGGTGGTGCTTGACCAGAGAGTCCCGCACGATACATCCAGACGACCCATTGTCTCTAAGCACCTCTACAGATACCCCCCCTACACTACCTGGCTGCACTATCAACCCTGTGTTTTGTATTCCCATCCAGGCACCCCCTGCTACCAGTCGCAAGTCGTGGGACACACCTGATGATCTAGTCGGCGCCCCATTCTTGCTGTCTGCCTGTACAGTCTGAGAAGCGGCGGCCGAACTTTGTTGACGGTTATCTCCAGACCACCGTTGACCTGGTTGACCTTGTTGACCCTTTGAGTTGGGGTAATATTTCGGTTTCTGAGGTCCCTGACCCTTCCATTTCCCGTGTGCCCCTGCTTGGGCCTGTTTGGTGGCTGGGTCAGGGTTGCCTTTGCCTTTGTTACCGCCCTCGTGCAACGTTTTCCTCCGCTGATACCCGTGAGCCTCAAAATATGCATCTGCCTCATCCGCCATACCCTTTGCTGAGGTAACCTTGCTTAGTTTGAACTGGGCCACGAGGTCATTCGGAGCCGACAGCTTAAACTGCGTTCGCAGGAAGAGATCACGTAACCCACCCCTACTGTCGGGAGTCTTATCCTTGTTTATCCAGACATCCAGATAACCCTCAAGCCTAGCTAGGAACTGGGTAGCGGTTTCCTTTTCAGCTTACCTAGCAGATACGAATTGCCGCCGGTCAGCCTGTGCTGTGAGCCCGTATGCCTCGACCAAAGCAGCCTTCATATTGCCAAAGCTGGACTTGTCGGACCCTAAGCGATTCAACAGTGTGAGCGCCGGGCCCTCAAAGAATGAAAGGAATTGTATTTCCTTGGCTGTCGCGTCAAGAGCATATGCCGTTGCGGTTCTTTCGAACCTCATTATGAAGGGTTCTATATCATCGCCCACCTTATACATGGGCTGCTTGATGCGTGGCAACCCCATAGGAGCATCCCCATGACTGTTGACACCCTTATCTCCTGATTTAGCTTTGGCAAGATCGAGCTACCTTTGATGCTCTCTCTCTACCTCGGCCGCCTTTTCTCTTTGAGCCTCCCTAGCCTTTTCAGCCATAGCTACCTCGTGTTCCCTCGCTGCCTTAGTCTCCTCCCTATCCAGTGCTCGTTTCTCCCTCTCCCTCTTTTCTTCCTCCTCCTCCTTTCTACTATTTATGTAGCTGTCTCGCTTCTCCTCAGTGAGGCCTAGCTCGGCAGCTTCCTCGTATATTGTTTTTATTGACGCCATTGTACCCTCGAAGAGTGAAAGGAACCAGGAAAAGCAAGTCCTATCCTATCTGCCTAATTTAATAGCACCGAGAGGAACAAGAACCCAGCCAACCCTATACTATCAGCCTAATCTGGGATGAACGGCGAACAACAAAGGAAAAGTAAGATAGGACGGTTCTGTTACCTCTGGAACGAATTATGTGGAGGAGGAATAAAGGAAGGAATTGATAAGAGGAACAACAGATATAACGCAAGAAAGGAAAACAATGTTTAGCCCTACACAAAATGACCCCTATAACTGCCACTGTGCAAGAATTTCAAACCCGGAGAAAAAAACTATGAAAACAGACAACAGTTAGATTACAATCCCCTTCCCTCCATTTAATCGGGCGATCGCAGCACTTGCGTAAGACGCACTAATGGCGAAAGGGAAAAATAATCACACAGACGAAATTCTTAACGACAATAAAAAAACATGCAGAGATCAATTATTATACAAGCGAAACAAAATTGATGGAACAGAATTATACTATTTACCCAGGCGGGCGTCAGAAGTGACCACGCGGGTGGAAGGAGGGAGGGAAAAATTCCCCCACGGCTCACCTTCCTTCTAACACAACAACAGTTCTATCCTAGCCTATCTAGTTTAATCTAACACATCCGCATAGGAAGCGGGTCCTAATCACGGTCGCCCGTTGTAATAGGTCGCCTCCCTGATTGTATATAAATTGGGTTACTTAGATATAGGATCACTGAAGGAAAATATTCCTTAATTAATTACCCGGGCTACAATCAAAGATACGCCTATCCAATATATTTATACCGATCGATAAAGTATATTTTGTTGTTCGTCCAGCTTACAGGATTAACGGTGTGTATGTATATAGATTTATATAGATATATATATATTATAGGCTGTTCAATTATTGACACATGGAACTATGTTCTTAGAGAATTGAATGTATGAATTAATTTTTTTTAATTAACGGTTAACAATGATAAATTAAACGAACATTCTATTAAAACGGTTTATTGAATAAAAGACACAAATTTATGAGAATGAATCCGAAAATTGCGTTCACACACCACTCGCTCTTTCTATTCAAATGTTTAACTAACTTAATTAACCCCTCTAATTTAATTAACTAGAGCCTTGACTGAGCCACACTCAGTCAAACTCACTCCTAAAATTACCCATCACTAATCTGATACCACTAGCCTAACGGAGTCCTATGCCATGCAAAACAATTGAATTACAATCCCTTGAAATTACCCTATTGCATAACAATAACAACGTCTAGCACATCAGATTACTTATATAATAACACTATAATTATACTAACCTTTACACATGGACGAAGGAGAGATGACTCATCACCCCGGTCACCACGCTCGCCACTCCGCAGGCACGCACAAGTACACTCGCTGGCACCAACTGGGGACTAAGGGCTGTTTTCCCCTCGCAGGGCCCTTATTTATTAGTGGCCCCTCCATCATTGACGATTATGCCTATTACATAAGGCACCCTCTTCAAACACTCATTTACCGTAGTTTGAATCTACCGCGCAGAGCATAAAAAAAATGAGGAGCCTTCATCATGAGCGCACGCAACCTCACTCATGGTTCGTCATTATGAAATTGGGTACTCACTACGAAAAAACTTCGTAAAAAATAACAAATAAAAAGAAAATAAGAATAACTATTCATAAGCTTTCCATAACTTCGTGGATGTACTTGTGTGGATCTTTAACCAGACGCTGACTTCAGGCATCATTCTTCCTTCTCTGCTCTGCGCTCAACCTGCCCTGACGTGTCTCCCCACGCTCCGCTCGTTCCGCATTTGCTGCGTCCCTAGTGAGTTTTTTCTCATTTGTTTACTCTGGGATGTATCGAGTAAGGTTAGGATATGCGTAGCAGGGGTGTCATGGGCGGGCTGCCCGCAGTTCAGTGTATTTTGGGTCGTGTGTTTGGGACGCCTATTTCGGGCGTACCCTCTTGGTCCCGGGGTGGACGCGTGAAACGTTTTCACAGATTAGCTAGCCTAGTTATTTAGTTGGCTTTAACTACGCGTGATTAGGCTTCTTTTTATCTTTCTGATGAAGTTGCCTTATTTGTTTGTTTTCTGACGTTCCTAGCGTATTTTTCTTCACTTAGTGAAGTTTTTCCTAGGTCCCGTGTCAGTGATTCTCTCTCCCGGGTATATTTCTTCGAGGTGTGTTGGCTGCTGTTCCTGTTTTGTTTTTTTTTTTTTTTTTTTTCTATGTGATTGAGGGAGGCAAAAGGCATAACTGCCTATAGCGAGTGCCTCCCCCATAGTTGAAAGAGTGACAGGGCCAAAATCAAGGGACGTTCGAGCCAAAATGCCTGGACACACGGAGTTTGAAGCAATTTAAGTCATAGGAAGAGGGAAAGACTGATTCTGGGAGAGAGTTCCAGAGCTCAGATGTTGAGTAGAAGAAAGTTTGAGAGTAACGTTTCACTCTTGGGTTGGAGAGTTGCACAGAGTAGGGGTGGGATTGAGTTGCAAGACGGGTACCACGTGCCCTACGTAAAGGAGGTGGTATGCACTGGGATAGCTCTGAGGAACACTGATTATTATAGTAGCGATAGAATAGCGAGAGAGATGCAACATTGCGGCGGAGAGAGAGATTGCAGAGAGTTGGTGAGTGGACGGGAGTTAATGATACGAAAGGCCTTCCTTTCAACTTTGTCTAGGAGAGCGGTGTGAGAGGAACCTCCCCACACATGTGAACAATACTCAATACAAGGGCGCACTATGCCCCTGTACAGAGCAAGAAGCTGTGCAGTTGGAAAGAACCCCCTAAGGCGGTTGAGCACACCCAGCTTCTGGGAGGCTGCCTTAGCAAGACTGGTAATATGGTCCTTCCAAATGAGAGCAGAAGAAAAGAGACACCAAGAATAGAGAAGATGAAGGGTTGATTTTTGTATTGTTGAAGAATAAGGGATAGTCCGCTGGGAGATCCTGACGGGTAGATAGATGGAGAAATTGGGTTTTGGAAGCATTAAAGTTAACAAGGTTTTCTCTGCCCCAATTGGAAATAGTATTTAGATCAGAATTTAAGAGTTCTATGGCTTCATTACGTTTGTCGTTGAGGGATTGCTGGCTGGGGCGTTCTGAAAAACTAATGGAGTAGTGTAAGGTTGAGTCGTCTGCGTATGAATGGATGGGAATTAAGGTACAGTTAAGGAGATCATTTATAAAAATTAGAAAGAGAATAGGAGATAGGACAGAGCCCTGAGGAACACCGGAGTTTATAGGGTGAGGAAGTGAACAATGGCCGTCCACAACCGCAGCTATGGAACGGCCGGAAAGGAAATTAGAGACAAAGGCACAGATGGAGGGATAGAAACCGAAGGAGGGTAGTTTAGAAATTAAAGATTTATGCCAGACTCTATCGAAGGCTTTCGATATGTCTAGTGCAATAGAAAAAGTCTCACCGAAGTCCCGAAAGGAGGATGACCAAGAGTTAGTAAGATATGAAAGAAGATCACCAGTAGAGCGACCCTTAAGGAAGCCATACTGGCGATCTGAGAGCAGATTATGAGAAGAGAAATGCTTAAGAAATTTGGAAGCAAGAATAGTTTCAAAAACTTTAGAAAGACAAGAGATAAGAGCAATTGGACGATAGTTGGAGGGTTGAGAGCGGTCACCCTTCTTTGGGACAGGTTGAATGTGAGCAAACTTCCAGCATGAAGGGAAGACGTTAGAGGATAGACAGAGACGAAAGAGTTTGCCTAGGGAGGGAGTCAGCACGGAAGCACAGTTTTTGAGAACAACAGGAGGAACACCGTCCGGACCGTATGCCTTATTAGTGTTAAGCCCAGAGAGGGTAGAAAGTACATCTTTAGAAGAGATTAGGATATTAGGCATAAGTAAGAGAGAGGAGGGCGGAGAGGGAGGAATAGCACCGGAATCATCCAAGGTTGAGTTTCTAGCAAAAGTTTGAGCGAAGAGTTTAGCTTTGTCAGAGGAAGAAGTGATGGTTGTGCCATCCGAGTGGGAAAGGGGAGGGAAAGACGAGGAAGAGAAATTGTTGGAGAGGTTTTTGGCTAGATGCCAGAAAGCTTGGGAAGAGCTAGAGTTGGATAGTTCAGTGCATTTATTATTGATGAAAGAGTGTTTGGCAAGTCGAAGAACAGATTTGGCTTGATTCCGGGCAGAAACATATGAAGAATGAGAGTCTTGAGTTTTAAGGCGTCGGTACCGTTTGAATGCTTCCTCCTTATTGCGGACAGCAGTAGAACAGGCGTGAGTAAACCAAGATTTTTTAGCATTAGTCTGAGAGAAAGAGAATGGAATGTATGCTTCCATGCCCGATAGGATTACCTCGGTAATGCGTTCAGCACTCTCCGAGGGTCCTCGGCCATGGAAGCAGAAATCATTCCATGGGAAATCAAAGAAGTACTGCCGAAGAGCCTCCCAGTCGGCAGCGCCAAAGTGCCACAAGCGCCGCCGGCTAGGAGGATCGGGTGGCTGTACTTGAGAGATAGGACAGGTGACAGAGATAAGTTTATGGTCGGAGGAGCCCAAAGGAGAGAAAAGATCGACAGTATAAGAAGAAGGGTTAGAAGTTAGAAACAGGTCAAGAATGTTGGGCCGATCTCCGATGCGATCCGGGATACGGGTGGGTTGCTGAACTAACTGCTCTAGGTCATTTAGGATAGAAAAGACGTAGGCTTGTTCACCAGGTGGATCAGTAGTGTGAGAGGAGAGCCATTGGCGGTGGTGAACGTTGAAATCTCCTAAGATGGAGATTTCTGAGAAAGGAGAAATGGATAGAATGTGTTCCACTGTAGAGTTTAGATAGTCAAAGAATTTAGGAAAGTTGGTAGAGTTAGGGGAAAGATAGACAGCACAGAAATATTTAGTAAGAGAATGACAGGAAAGTTTGAGCCATAAAGTTGAGAATTCAGAGGAGTCGAAATCGGGAACACGAGAGCAAGTGAGTTTGTTGTGCACATATGCACAACATCCGCCTTTGGCTTTGAAACTAGGATAGAGAAAGTAGGAGGATACAGAGAAGGGGTTGCTGGATGTTGCTACAGACACCTGGGTTTCGGTGAGGAAGAGAAGATCAGGTTTGTAGGAGGAGAGATGGTGCTCAACAAAGTGAAAGTTAGAGGAAAGTCCGCGAATGTTGCAGAAATTAATAGAAAGAGTAACAGGCCGAGGTCCAGGTAATTGTGAGGGGTCGTCAGGGGATGGTCGGTCGGGTGAGGGGGCATTTATGGTCCCCCCCCCCTGGGGACTCCGAGGCTGGGCTAAAATTCATCATTTTGTGTTTTTTTAATTTTGGTGTGGAGGAATGAAGTGTGGTGTGCATGTTTAGTGTAGTGAAGTGGATAGGAGGAGGAGGTGTTTGTGAGAGCTAGCTGGATTGCTCTCAGTGTAAATGAGGCACAAAGAAAATCAGTAAGAGAGGCCAAGCAAATGAAACAGGAGTTCCAGCGACTCTTTATCACATGCCTATAACCTCACCTGGGTCTAGCCCTGATCGATTGGTGCCTACAATCTCCCCACATGGTTGTGATAATATTCAGTGCTTTTTGTTTTATTACCACATGTTTAAGCGATACTCCGTCTGCTTAGGCCTAGCCAGCCTCTCGTAGCTTTTTTATATGTACAAGTGTTATTGATTTATTGTATAAATATGTACTACTGTGTCATGTGTGTTCTGGATAAGTTGTGTATTGGCTTATTCCAGGCACTATTTGTGTACCTCCGATTGCTTCTGGTTGGTGTGGGTTACCGTTTCCGGCGGGTTTTCTCGATTGCTCCGTGAAAACCCGGCTGGTTCTCAGATTGCGTCTGGTGGGTGTGGGTTGCCTTTTCCGGCGGGTTTTCTCGATTGCACCGAGAAAATCCGGCTGGTTGCCGAGTTTTAATCACGCGTGGTTAAAATAGGCTAGTTTCCCCCGGCGAGTGGTGGCTTGAGGGCTCTCCAGAACTGCGTCTCTTTAGTGGGGCCTGTGTTCAGGCTTACTGTGTGTTTCCCGGCAGAAGGGCTTTACCTGATTCAACTAGGGGTTCATGCGGACACCTGTTGACTATAGTTTTTCCCGGTTTTGCAAAGCCGTTGAAAAACTGGGCTGTGTTGTTTGAGTAGTCTTTCCACCCCGGCGATCTTTTGCAAAGAAGTGGGGATAGGAACAATTGGGGTTAACTTTTCTATTAATTTTCACCCGGCAGTTGAACCTCGGGAGGGTGGGAATCACGGATTTGCAATTCGGTAGGATTACCCTAACAATTGAGGGATACAATTAGGTATCAAGACATTCAACTCACGGCGATCTATTGATTAAGATGGGCTTAACCTGGCTAACTGCGTTATAATAAGGAGGCCGGCGTCTTATTATGGGTTCCCGGTGAACGTTATATCACAGGGAAGACTGCGTCACTTATAAAGAACTGCTCATCTTTATATCATGTCAGAGGATATTCTTAAATCTTTTGGACACGTAAAGTTATTTACAAATCTTTACATATGAACCTACAGGGTAACGAGAGGTAATGGTGGGGTATTACGTCTCGTTGCCCGGCGATTCATTAACACTTGTGTTAGAACATTTTGGGGTAAGCTTATGAGCATTAATTCCTGGAAATTTTCTTTTTTCCAGGGCGGAGTTCCGGCGGATCCACAGAGGACCAGGTGAGGCCCGGGGGGAGTTAGCTTTTAACCAGTCTCTGCCATGGCTGCTCTAGCCCCTGTTTTTGCTCTTTGCTCAATGCCTTCATGTTCCGGAATCCCTATTTTTATATTTTTGTAGTCAGCTGGGTATTAAAGTATTACAGCACGACAATCTGGCCGCGGCGGTTGCATTACGCGAGGTCAGACAACTTCTTACTAATTATGCGACTGCAGTGGCTCATAAAGCATTGCAGTGTGATAACGTAATTCTGTGGGACCGTTTGTTGGTTCAGTACCCCCCCATTAAACGTCCTCCTTCCTAAAGTAAAGTAACTAAGCCGGCAGAGACTGGGCTGGTTAAAGAGCTTCTTCCCTCCCCCGGCACATCTAAGAGACCGCGAGAGCCGTCTTCCCCGGCGACAACTTCGGAGTCAAGATCTAGGTCCAGGTCACGGTCTCCTCTCAGAAAGCAGACACATAGTCACTCGACTTCACCTTCGCGGAAGAAGAGTAAGACAGACAAGACCAAGGACAGTTCTAGTGATACATCAAAGAAAGTCCTCCCGGCGTTCGCCGGAGCCTCGAACCTCGCTTTCTGCCTCTACTCCCGACATGTCTTAAGTCCAATCTGACAGGTCGGAAGTGGAGTCAGTGACTGTGGTCGGAGATATTCCGGCAGACATAGTGTCCCCAAATAATATTCTCACTTTAGATTTAGAGGGTTCTCCCGGCAGTGATAACCCGCTAGAGGGCTCGAGTGAGGGCTCAGTCATTGGAGTGGGGCCTGGCTCAGAAGTAAGTTCCGACCAAGGCCGGGGAGGTTGGAGGTACTCCCAGCCATGGCGGGACAGCTCTCTGCCGTCTCAGGCAACTCAGGTAGTGGCTGAAGTCCACCGGGACGCGGAGACACCGTCTTCCATCCCTGACTTAACATGGCAAGGGGCCCCAGCCTCGGCGGAATCCTCTCAGGAGGGACCGGAGGCAGGGGATGATGGGTCTATTATTTCTGAGGTGGGTAACATAGATAACTTTCAGAATAGGGATATTTTACCTAATAGTTCTTCATCTGCTCAATTTGTCACGGCGGATGAGATTGATGGGTTATTAGCGAGTGCTTTAACTAAGTGTTTTGGCCAGCATCCGGAGCCTCCTATGGTTGGTCTGGGAGCTCCCACGCCAACATCGACTGTCCGACCTCTGGCTACTTCCGTTACTTTGACACAAACTCCGCTCACTCCCCTTGTATCACCTACTATTATTACTAGGCCAACTTCGGCGGCACTAACTACTTCCAATGTGCGAGTAGTAGCAGACGTAAATCCTCCCCCATTAGACAAAGCCCCGATAAGAAAAGGGGCTATGCCTATCTTATATGGGCCAGACGATTCGTGGGTATCATTGGTACCAACAAAGCCAGAGGTAGCACAGCCCACTATGTCAGGGGAGCTTCCGGTACCACGAGAGTGGGTAATCCAAGGAAATAAATCTAGGAAGTTAAGGGCTCTAGATATGCTGGGAAATGTACTTGATGTTAGTATTAAGGCCATCCCCAACTATTATCATCATGATTATTTTGTATATTCTTCTACACCTGCCCTACCCCCTGCGTCAGCTTCAAAACTGTTTTCGGACTGGACAAAACATGATGGGTTCAATGATATCAAAGCGCTGTCAGGTCTAACCCCTGAGTTGGGATTAAAGACGTTTGCTGACTCAGCCGCGAATCCAGTTTTGAAGGTGGAGCAATTGGGTCCGGGACCTTGGGTGGACTGGGAAGTCGAGGCGCAAAACTTTGCAACCACATTCACTTCTAAAGCTTCACACCAAATTCCACAAGAGAGCCATTCTTGGTTCTCTCTCCCGGTATACTCTGCCGGCGAAGTTCCCTCTGCTCTCTTTGCCTTTTTAGCTGCCCCTAAAATTAATCTATGCGAGCTTAAAGATCCGTTCTGTACACCTTCCACTGCTCACCTAGACCGGGAGTTTAGGCTACGGGGTAAGGCGTACAGACTATTTTCTCAGTATATTGTTATGCAACAAGTAGCAAAATCAATGCTAAGATCTGCTCAGGCTATCGCGGACACAGAAGTTCGAAAGGCAATCAAACTATCTAGACGCTTACTTCTCCAAACTTCTATTCAGTCACTAAGAGATATACGCACGGCCTTGTTAGAGGCGGTGCGGGCAAGACAAGATCTAAGGATGTCTCTAGTCCGAAAGCTCCCGGATAGGATTGCTAATCAAGTAGTAATGTCCCCAGTTCTAACTGCCTCTTTAATGTCCCCGGAGGTGTGGAGGACGGTGTTTAACATGGCTCAGGCCTTGAAGCACAGTCCTGCCCCGTCTCAGAAACCTGCTTTCACTTTTACCAAGCCCAAACCAGTCGCTAAAGCTCAGTCTGGTGGGGCGAAATCCTTTCATTTGCCTAAATCCTCTTCCACCCAAGGTCAGTACAGATACAAGCAAGGAAAGTCTTCAGGTACCCATAAAGGACAGAGGTATCAAAGGCCGGGTCAGGGCCCGTCTCCAGCCAAACCCGGCCAGTCGTCTAAACTTCCACCACCACCACCACCAAAAAACTAAGGTCTCCCTCACTCCCAGGGCCGATCTCCCGGCGAGTGGATCAGGGGGTAGTCCAGCCGGCGAACCCTTGTCTGCTAACTGGGTCGTTCCGGGCGAATCATCGCGCATGGCCTTTAAACACATGGGCAAGGATGGTGGCACGCAAAGGCATCACCTGGCAGTGGCTCCGGCGACCTCGCTTACGTCAGCCGACAAAGGCAAATTTTGTTTCATTAGAGGTGGAGTCACTGATCCAAGAGATGGTGGCCAAGAATGTTATCATCCCGGTCCCCCAAAATTACCCAGTTTTTACATCCAAACTTTTTCTGGTACCCAAAAGGGACAGTATTCAGATGAGGCCGGTCGTAGACCTGTCTTATCTGAACCTCCATATTCACAACGTATCCTTCCGGATGCTGACAGTGAATCAGATCAGGCTAACACTTCAGCCGGAAGGGTGGATGTGTTCTTTAGACCTGACGGACACGTATTGGCACGTCCCGGTAAACAAACGGTTTCAACGTTTTCTAGCATTAAGAATCATGCATCAGACTTATGTCTTTCAGAGGATGCCGTTCGGTTTAAACCTAGCACCTCGCATATTCACGAAATTAGTCCGGCAAGCCCTGATGCCCTTGTTGCAACAAGGGATCAGGATTTTGTGGTATCTAGATGACTGGCTGGTGGTGGCGGAGACGGAACAATTATGCATAAGTCATGTCAACATAACATTAACTCATGTAAAAACTCTAGGATTCAAGGTAAACCTGATAAAGTCAAGCCTTGTTCCCTCACGAGTAGTTCAGTCGATAGGGCTGGTCTGGGACACAGCTGCTCTCACTCTGAGTCAGAGTGTGGACAATCGGAACAGGTTTTGCAAGAAACTGTTTCTGTTTCTTCACAGTCTGACTACGACACGGAGAGTCTGGGAATCTCTGGTCGGCTCTCTCAACTGGATTCAACTAACTGTAAAGTTGGGCCGGTTGAAAGTCAAACGTTTAATTTTGGAGGGCAACAAATTTTTTCCACTATTGCCGGCGGAAACATTATGGCCCATCCCAAAATTAATACACACCTTACTAGCGGTCTGGGCGAAGAGGGAAACATTGCACTCAGTCATGTCTTGGACCTCTCCTCCGCCGACGGTATGGGTGGACACGGATGCGTCAGGCACGATAGGTTGGGACTTTCAGTCAAACCAAGGGCACCAGCATCAAGGGCTCTGGTCCCATTCAGAATCCTCCCACATAAATGTCAAAGAGTTACTAGTCCCCTTGTATTTCCTTCAGGCTCACGGCTTTTCTTTGTGGGGCAAATCGGTGGCCTTCAGGATGGACAATCTGAATGCGGTTCACTGCGTTCAGAAACAGGGGTCAACGCGATCTCGGAGGTTTCTAAACGTGTCAGAAAGATTTTTGTACTAGCCGACAAGCTGGGCATTCAGCTTCACGCTTCTTATCTCCCCGGCGTAGCGAACGTCTGGGCAGACGCTCTATCTCGGAGACAGAGCACAACAGTAGAATGGGCGCTCAAGCAAAACATTTTCGACCTAATGATTGCGAAGCCTTACCGTCCACAAGTGGATCTATTTGCGTCCGAGGAGACTCACTAATTCCCGCTGTACCTAACCCGCCGGACAACCCCGCCGGCGGGAGGACCCGACGCACTGGTGACGGACTGGAACATGTGGAGTTCCATTTATCTGTTTCCGCCGCCAGACGCTTCTCTAATGTGCCAAGTAGTAAACAAACTACAGGATTATCGGGGCGTCGTCTCATTAATCGCGCCCCTGTGGCCGGCGCAGGCGTGGTACCAGCAATTAAAGACGTGGTGCCCGAACCCGGTGTCGCTCCCGGTCGGGTATTTCCACTTAGACACGATTGGCAACCTATAGACCTTGCTGACTTTTGCATTATGGACATTCAGGAGGCCAAATGGCTAGCTCCGTATGGTAGAGCCGTGACCGATAAATTCATGATTCAATACACACAATCTACTAAGAGACAGTATCATTCGCATTGGCAGTCTTTTACTTCTTGGATACTCAGAACAGAACAATCCGTGCCTTCGGTGGCTTTGGTTTTTAATTATTTAAACTATCTGTTTGAGCAGAAACGGCTATCAGTAGTAACGTTAATGAATCACTTAACAGCAATTAGGGTGCCATTCCTGGACCTTACGGGTCTAACCATACTACTAGCGGAGGAAACAGGCTTCATGAGGGCATGTTTTAAACTCCGCCCACCTCCCCGTCAGCTCATGCCTACCTGGTCTCTGGACAAAGCGTTGTCATTACTTCATTTTGGCGGTACCAAAATACTGCAGATTTTGACTTACTTTTAAAAAGGGCAGTATTCCTTATGGCTTTAGCTACCGGGAACAGGGTGTCAGAGCTAACCTAACACACACCTAATTGCATCAGGTTTGGTAGGCTCAATGATTGTATTCATATTGCTCCTTCCCCAGGGTTCATCGCCAAGAATGAACACAGTGATCACGTGTTTTCAGACTTCACGGTGCTGGCATTGAAAAGGGGAAAGGTGCACCATAATTTATGTCCAGTGCAAGCGCTTACCAAATATTTAAAGGTCGCACCTAGGAATCAACAAGGTGCTTTATGGGTATCTAGTACGGGTAAACGCGTTATGAAGCGTAAACTGGCTTCTCTCTTAGTTAACGTCATTCAGGAAAGTAATCCCGGTGTTGTGGGTAGAGCTCACGATTTACGCAAATGGGCGACCTCTTTACGTTTCCTTAAGAATTTTTCTGTTGAGGACATAGCAGCCATGCACCTCTGGTCCTCTAATCATACTTTTTTGACTCGATACCTTTCAGTAGCTTTGGACAGGCCTTCCATGCCATGTATAGCTTTACGGCAGAGGGTCTAGGTGGCCTCTGGGTCACTTAATGTTTAGATGAGGAAAAGAGAGGAGGGGGGGGGTGCAGTCAGTGTAACATAGGACACCCTAGACCCCGCCGGAGGACGTGTGCGAAGCTTACGAGCTGTGATACAGGGTGTAGGTGCTGTGATTTTAAAGAATTTTCTGTAGTATTCATTACAGGAAATTGTGCTAACGTCCAATCATAGTTCAAAGACAATGCTTGTTGTAAATAGTTTTGGCTGTGAAGCAATATAATTTTAAGTAAATCTTAGTAGTTGCGGCCGCAGCTGGTATGTGTAATGTAAGTACCTCTTTAAGGTATAATTTTCAAATTATATCCAAGAGTTAATGGGGTTTATATGTGCACATGTAAACTTTGATGTTTTTTGTTTTTCACCACTTACTTTAAGTGGGGTGCCTTCTTAACTACCAGCTCTGTGTACAGTGTCTCAGAGTTAACCCCTTTTTGTCCAAGCAGGCTTCTTCGAAGCACGCTCCTGCTTGTCACCTTTTTTATATTTTTATGCTGTATAAAGTATTATGCACACAAATATATATTTTTACAAAGTATGAATACTATGTGGTTGTTTGATTATCTGCTTTTGCTAGAGTTATGATATGATTACGAATGTCCCCCTCCAGTCTTAGATATCAGGCATAATCGTCAATGATGGAGGGGCCACTAATAAATTATAGGTTTGACTCCTGTAAGGAGATAAAGAAAACCTAATATTTAGTAGTGGCCCCATAATCATTGACGACTGGGGCCCTCCCGACCATCCCCTTCCCATTCGTTGATGTATTAAGGATTTTGGTTTACTTGATATGTCAGTGAAGGAAGAATGACGCCTGAAGTCAGCGTCTGGTTAAAGATCCACACAAGTACATCCACGAAGTTATGGAAAGCTTATGAATAGTTATTCTTATTTTCTTTTTATTTGTTATTTTTTACGAAGTTTTTTCGTAGTGAGTACCCAATTTCATAATGACAACCATGAGTGAGGTTGCGTGCGCTCATGATGAAGGCTCCTAATTTTTTTTATGCTCTGCGCGGTAGATTCAAACTACGGTAAATGAGTGTTTGAAGAGGGTGCCTTATGTAATAGGCATAATCGTCAATGATTACGGGGCCACTACTAAATATTAGGTTTTCTTTATCTCCTTACAGGAGTCAAACCTATAATATAACCTCGGAGGCTTGACCAAAGCCGATGCCTGCCAAGTTCCCCAAAAAGGGGGAAACCTTCTTGAACCTTCTAGAAGGTTCTCGAAGGATCCCGATCCTTCGTGACCATGGTAGCTGACCGCGCGTCCCCTCTCCCTTTTCTCTCTCTCTCTTCCTACTCTCCCCACACCCCCCTCGACTCTCTAATATGTCTAGCTATATATATCTCAGACACGATCCTGTGACACTACCTCTCAACCATCACTAAGCCATTCCATATAGCCCTCATCATCTTCCACTCATTTCTTATCCACCTATTCACTATTTGATTTTTTATTTGATTTTCTATTTGAGTGACGGAACAAAAGACAGAACGGCCTGTGGCGAGTGCCTCCCCCAGAGTTGAAAGTGACATGGCCAAAATCAAGGGACGTTTGAGAAAAATGCCTGGACACACGAAGTTTGAAGCAATTTAAGTCATAGGAAGAGGGAAAGACTGATTCTGGGAGAGAGTTCCTGAGCTGTTGAATAGAAAAAAGATTGAGAATAACGTTTCACTCTTGGGTTGGAGAGTTGCACTGTGTAGGGGTGGGATTGTGTTGCAAGACAGATGCTACGTGCTCTACGAAGAGGGGGTGGTATACACTGTGAGAGCTCTGAGGAACACAGATTATTGTAATAGCGGTAGAATAGTGAGAGATATGCAACATTGCGTCGATGAGAGAAAGACTGCAAGGAATTGGTGAGTGGACGTGAGTTGTTGAGACGGGAAGCTTTTTTTCTACTTTGTCTAGAAGTGCTGTATGAGAGGATCCTCCCCACACATGTGAACAATAATCAATACATGGACCCACTGTGCCCCTGTACAGAGCAAGAAGCTGCACAGGGATACCGAACCTCTGGAGGTGGTTGAACACATCCAGCTTCTGGGAAACTGTTTTAACAAGTGTGGTAATATGATCTTTCCAAGAGAGATCAAAAGAAAAACAGACACTGAGAATATTAAGAGAAGAGGAGGGGTTAATAATTTTGTATGTTGTTGAAGAGTAGGTCATGGTTTTCTGGAAGAGGGCGACGAGTAGACAGGTGGAGAAATTGAGTTTTGGAAGTATTGAAAGTTACAAGGTTTTCTCTGCCCCAATTAGAGATACTAGAGAGATCAGAAGATAGATGTTTTATGGCCTCCTTACGTGAGTTTTGGAGTTCCTGCTGTGAATGGTGGTGTGGAAGGCTAGTTGAATAGTGTAATGTAGAGTCGTCAGTATATGAGTGAATGGAGCTGGAGGTGCAGTTGAGAAGGTCGTTAATTCAAATTCAAATTTAAAATGTATTGCCATAATATAGTACATTTAAAATGTATTGCCATAATATAGTACATTTAAAATGTATTGCCATAATATAGTACATTTAAAATGTATTGCCATAATATAGTACATTTAAAATGTATTGCCATAATATAGTACATTTATCTGAAATTTAAATTTAAACACGGCATAGTCTGCTGAGCCAGAGCTCTTTAGCAGACATGAAAATGTTATTATTATATCCTGATTCGAGCCAGGCAATACAGTTCACACCACAAACATTACACACGTTTACACTCTGACACTACAAAAAATAAAACATAAAATAAGTAGATCAACAAATAATAATAATAATATCCCAAAATTTACACGATTTACAGTTCTTTGCATCTAATCATATACTCCTTAATGTTTTGCTTAAATATGTTATAGGTATTATTGTGGACATAAGTCCTGCTACACCTGCCTGACAGGGATTCGCGAATTGTGTTGGTAACATTGCTACCCCCCCCCCCCCCACTCCATCCCCACTATACCACCCTCTCTCAGCCAAGCCCTCCTTGCCTACCTCTTTCGTTCTTGTTTACGTTTATAAGCCGTTCTTTATTTCTTCCTCTCATCGAATCATTATTTTTTATGAATGTTTTCCAAATGTTCTTCCTAAAATAAATATCACATTGTTACATACTTCATATTTATATTTGCCATTTTATAAAAACCTAACAGAATATAAAGTTTGATAATCCATTCGAATATGGAAGATTATTAACCATATATGTTATTTTGGTCAATTACAACTGAGACTTTAATCTACTTGTGCATTATCATATTTCAATTCAGGAATAATTATGTAAACCCACATATCCCACTGTTTGGAGCAAGCATGTATTTCACTGTTCAAGTGTATATATTATTGAATGAGATAATTGACACACACAGAAAATAGGTTCATATATTATATTAATTGAATATTAAAAGTTATCAATATATGATTGCGTGTGTATTCTCAATACTCGCCTGTCAACCCACCTCCCCCTTAACTACGGAAGCTCACACAAATCTATTCATATTTCGTAACTAGTCAACTCAAACGCACTGCCACACACATTAATGTGACATTGCATTACACATAGTTGCATGTTATTTTCTTACCTGAGGAGATTTGGCGTCTTTCTACTACCTCAGCGAACACGGCTCCCTCTGAGATTATTCCCTTCTGTATCGGGGTTGTGTTTTGTTTTATTACAGCTATATTTACACAATGTGTGCAGATGTTTTATTACAGCTATATTTACACAATTTGTGCAGATGTTTTATTACAGCTATATTTACACAATTTGTGCAGATGTTTTATTACAGCTATATTTACACAATTTGTGCAGATGTTTTATTACAGCTATATTTACACAATTTGTGCAGATGTTTTATTACAGCTATATTTACACAATGTGTGCAGATGTTTTATTACAGCTATATTTACACAATTTGTGCAGATGTTTTATTACAGCTATATTTACACAATGTGTGCAGATGTTTTATTACAGCTATATTTACACAATTTGTGCAGATGTTTTATTACAGCTATATTTACACAATTTGTGCAGATGTTTTATTACAGCTATATTTACACAATTTGTGCAGATGTTTTATTACAGCTATATTTACACAATTTGTGCAGATGTTTTATTACAGCTATATTTACACAATTTGTGCAGATGTTTTATTACAGCTATATTTACACAATTTGTGCAGATGTTTTATTACAGCTATATTTACACAATTTGTGCAGATGTTTATTACAGCTATATTTACACAATTTGTGCAGATGTTTTATTACAGCTATTACACAATTTGTGCAGATGTTTTATTACAGCTATTTACACAATTTGTGCAGATGTTTTATTACAGCTATATTTACACAATTTGTGCAGATGTTTTATTACAGCTATATTACACAATTGTGCAGATGTTTTATTACAGCTATATTACACAATTTGTGCAGATGTTTTATTACAGCTATATTTACACAATTTGTGCAGATGTTTTATTACAGCTATATTTACACAATTTGTGCAGATGTTTTATTACAGCTATATTTACACAATTTACACAATGTGTGCAGATGTTTTATACAGCTATATTACACAATTTGCAGATGTTTTATTACAGCTATATTTACACAATTTGTGCAGATGTTTTATTACAGCTATATTTACACAATTTGTGCAGATGTTTTATTACAGCTATATTTACACAATTTTTGCAGATAAGGAAGGATCTGGGGTATTTAGAAAACATAATTAAGCTAGTATGAAGCCTTTTAATTGTTACATGTCCATCCTTAATTGAATATAAACATATATATTTAGCTATTCTCCATTCACTCGAACCATGCATCTGGCTCCTCATTGGTGTTTGCATGCTAATAATTACTTAACAATCTATGGTGTTAAAATACCCCGGAAACGAAATGAACAAGGACAGAAAAGACAACACGGCCCCGCCCAAGACAGGAATGTCAAGGTCACTCACCCCGACAACGAAAAAGAATGTCATGAGAAGGGTGGACTAAAACATATTGAGACGGACCATAATTATGCTTGCCATTATGATGTGGACATGTAGATGTCTTTATCCACAGATTAACTCTTTCATTTACTTTTCTCCAACACACATATTTATACGTCTTCTCAGCAATAAACTATCCTACTAGTAAACAAATCACATTATCTTCCTTCGTGTCTTTAAGCCCTTGCCCTTGAAGCCCTTGATGTCGACCTAGCTACTAGTAGCAACTCTAGTAAGTTACAGAGTATTAATATTAAGAAGGTTATGATACCTACCATTGTTTATGTTTGATTTGTGTATGTATTTATTTATGTAAGAACCATGTCCCACACACAGATTTGTGTTTATCTATTTTATAATAATCACCTATGTACAGTTGGTCAAGGATGAAAGTATACAGTTTTTCGTCTGCTATAGCCACACATAGTTTGTCATGTTGGCAGGCCTGGTAGCCATATCTCAGAGACCGCCCACCTTATACAGGGTGTTTAAAAACGTGTTCCTGGACTTAGTTGTCAGACGGAAATATGAATATATTGCTCTATAATCTTTGACGTGAATATCACTTCGGAGATATTAAACACATAATGTTATTGATAGATACAGTATACAAAAAATGCGAGAGTGAAAACGAAAATCAAAACGTCTACCTATATACGATATTTCAGTGAAATACAGGTCCATTTTCACACGTGGTATAATATGTGGCTAATAATGTAGGGTATGGTGATATCAATGTTGCAGTTGGTTTGCAGGTGTTCTGCTGATAAAAATAAAAATAATAATAATAAATAAATAAATAAATAAAAATCACAAGTAAAGCCTCATTATGCTTCGAGGACTGACTCATGAAGCAATGGCGCTCGCAAGATGAGTAAAATTGCTGGGTCATTCCCCTATTGAACACACAGGCTTCCTTACGTCCACGTTTAGGAATTAGATTTTTGTGTATCTAAAGTAGACGAATATGGAGTGGCTATAAAAGATATTACGATATACACTTAACATTATAACATTCATAATAAATAATGAGTAGAAAGAGGAATCTAATAATACTTGTTAATTAATAAGTAGGTAAATATTGATATTTCACTTTCATCCCCAAGACTGGATTATATGTGATCCAAAGGGCAATGAAACGGAGGCGAGCGCCGGTTTGGGCTAGTGGAAAGGCTGTCATGGCTGCCAACATGACAAACCATGTGTGGCTATAGCAGACGAAAAACTGTATACTTTCATCCTTGACCAACTGTACATGCCTTCTCTAAAAACTACAGTTCTCTATATTAAATTCAAACAGACCACACGTACTTTCTTCTCAGTTTGAGCCAACGAACTTTGCCTTTTGTTTCCAAGATAAGGAAACTGACCATCAGAATTGCCAACGTAGCAAGTCGCTAGCTACAACCTTCAGTAACACTAGGAAACTGTTCTTACGAAAGTTTTATATAGGAGGGATCTCAGTCTTACCTGTACTAACTAACTTTAACATGATTAGAGATTATGACGCACCTGAATAATCACTATAAATCCTTGTCTACAAATCGACAACTCGCTAACCACGAAAGCGAGACACACGTGACCTAGCAGACCCGCACTATTGCCAATTCAGTCTCCAAGATTACGAGTCTTATAAATTAGGAGAACATGTTCGATGTATATTTTTAAGCTAGAAACTATACATCTAGAATATGGCATAATATGTTCAATATTTGTTATCATAAAAATAAAGATACAAATAAAATGAACTGATGATTAGATAAACCATACGTACTAAACTGGTACTCTATTATAAAAATAGTTGGTACTTAACATTAAAAAACTATTTACTTATAATTATTCCCAAAATAATTAGTACTAATTAGGTACTCCATTGCAAAAATAAGATGTACTTAACATAAAATATGCTCCTGACTAGACTGGTTAATTAAGTCTTAGGAATGGGGTATCACATGAACCTTAACTTTATATATACAAGTATACCATACAGGAGGCAGACAGGTCTTAGCTAGAACATTACCCCGCCCCCCCCCCGGTTTTGTTTAGGTAAATAACTTAAAACTAGACTTTCTGCCTAAGAGCTATACATTCGTGAGATTAACGGACAGGTATCTCGTAATGAAAGTATGATTAGAGGACCATAAGTTTGTCTGTTGCATGTCATCGAGAGACTAGTTCTTTACAAATCGGAGCGAAGCTGCCCATTTACGAATATCATGTGCCCGCCCAAGAGCACCCGGATTACTCTCTCTTATGACTTCCACCAATAAAGCTGCCAACTGCCACAAAGGTACCCCCCTGATCGAGAGATCTGAAGCCCCATGCTATTTAGTTGTGGTAACACTGGCACTGAACCATCAACGTAAGTGGGTGGTGACTGTGGATTGTGGGAGGAAGTAGGGAGCTGATCTAAACGAAGCAATGCTTCACAAGTATGGGTTTAAGATTAGGACGACGTTTTGAGGTACGCTCCTATCTTATCTTATAAGGGTTAATTATGATCTCTTAGTAAGGATAACTTAAGGTGTCGATGTCCTTAGGAGTTAATATATATGTTTTAGTTATAGGTTGATTGTAGATTGAAGTTGTAGGTAGATCTCAGCTCTCGTTCACTGCTCGTAGTTTGATAATTATATTAAGTAGATAATTGTATCGCCGCCACCACCGATTACCATATAAGTGTTAGATTGAATAATTATAGGTAAAAGGAAAGAATGTTTGGTATCCAAAACCAACTTTGATATTTATTCAAGTACAAACTAAAATAGTATACAGAAGTACTAAATATAAGTAAGTGAGAGAGACTTCCCTATATTGAGAGGGAACACATAAGGGCTTCTTGTATTGCCCGTGGTTAAATCCTATCTGTCAGTTCACCTTCCCAACTAGCCTCATTACACACCTCCTCCCTACCTCCCAGAGGTGAAGGAAATTTCCCTCACACCTTCCGGTCATAGGATGAGGGCATGAGAGAGAGACACAAGTGCAGGATTGCTTAAATGGCGTGGGAACGGTTCCTGACTCATGAGTTTTAGAATATATATATATATATATATATATATATATATATATATATATATATATATATATATATATATATATATATATATATACGGTATATATATACATTTATAGAATATATATATATATATATATATATATATATATATATATATATATAGGGGAGGTGTGGCGGAGTGGTGATGCCACTGGACTGGTAATCCAATGGACCCGGGTTCGAATCCCAATATATCAATGGGAAGATATTATTGGGATGGAATTTGTGCTGTACCTAGTATCAGTGCATTACCACAGCACACCGAAATGCCAAATAAATACCCTCATTGTTCCCCCATTAAATAGCATTGTATGAATATTCCCATATTCAAAAATCTGTTACAGGGGGGCAATGCCTAGTGAGTTAATTGCTCAATAGATGGCGTTCTGAGAGTGAGGGTCCGAGCCTGGGGGATGAGACTGTGAAGCACAGAGGCGGAGCAGCTTCAAAGATGGAGTTGCTTTGAGCTGTAAAGCTTCGCATGTCTCACTCCCTAGACTGAAGCAAGACCTCACGGGCCTCACCGTGTTCAGCGGTAGAGTGTAAAGGCTATCAGCCTATGCCCGAGAGGGAGTAGTTGGAATATAGAAAGGAAACAAAAAAATATATATATACAGTACAGTATATAATTATATACCGTGTATATATATATATATATATATATATATATATATATATACTGTATATACATTGTTACGTATCTTGATCCTCAAGTGGTTAACTTGATGAATCTAGATAGCACAGAGATATATATAAAGGTATCAGTCAGCTGAAGGCAAAACAAAAGTAAAATCTAATAAAATTATTTCCTGTTGTTGCTTCCTTTCCTTTTGGATCTTAGGACTTGGTATCCTTTATTGACTGATACTCTTTAATTATGGAAAAATACTGAAACTAATTAAAGTCATGTAGTATTTATAAAGAATTATTATTTAACCGAAGCTTAGTAGGCTATGGTTATGAACCGAATAAGTTATATCTAAAGAAAGACTATTAATTCTATAAAAAGTCTTGAAAGATAAATATTAAAGTAAGAATATTTCTGTCTCTTACCCTTTTTGAAATGAATAAATAGTTTTCTTTTATGTCCTTTTATTTATATTTAATGTAGTTATTATTCTTGGTTCTTGTCTTACGTTAATAGTATTATATTATTATTATCATCAGGATTAATATCAAAGTCACATAAAAAGTTAGATATATATTTAATAATTAGATACATTTATTTCTTAACCACGTAACATTGAGGTTTGATTATGAGTAAATTAAATTACAGGATCGTTTCATAGATTCGATTCAGGTCTCACTCAAATAATATGAAAAGCAAAAATAATATTTTAAAGCTAAAAGAATTGTCTTCAGCTTAGGAATTCACTAGAAGTAACATTAAAACAGCCATGTTAGTCTAAGGCGATATTACTAATATGAAACAATAGTATCACCGTACTAAGTACCGTTAAGCAATGTAAGCTTAATTAAAAGAAAATTAAAGAACTCGTAAGTCTTACTATAAAACAATAGTATTACTTTTATCATAACCCAATTACTTGAAGAGTTGCTTTAGTCCACAAGTTAGTCAACTAAAATAGTTAAGTACATAATAGTAGCGTTAACGTTAATTCCCAATCAAATAGTTAAGTACATAATAGTAGCGTTAACGTTAATTCCCAATCAAATAGTTAAGTACATAATAGTAGCGTTAACGTTAATTCCCAATCAAATAGTTAAGTACATAATAGTAGCGTTAACGTTAATTCCCTATCAAATAGTTAAGTACATAATAGTAGCGTTAACGTTAATTCCCAATCAAATAGTTAAGTACATAATAGTAGCGTTAACGTTAATTCCCAATCACATATCTCACTAACCAACATAACGTAAGTGTATACACGGAACACACTTAACACACACTTATATAATCTGACTGACAGTCACAATCCCATTATAATACTTCACCCCGTCTTCCTCCAGCTGCAAGTTCACCTTCCCCAACTCCAAATGAGACTGATTTGAATGCCCACTACTCGGGTCTTATATACTAAACAATGATGGTGTAGGAACGAATCAGGAGGCGGGTGATGGTGCGCGCCCCAATCACAGCTCCTCGAGTTGTGTAGCAGGTGCGTGGTCCAATGGAGTCTCCTGGCGTCGATCATACGTCATAGCGTCGGGTCATCGAAGTAGTTTGCAGGGTCCCCTATGACGCGCGCAGTTGTGAAGGCTTTTTTGCTGGTATGCAGACGAGCTGGTTTCCCACTCGCTGGTTCGCTCGCTGGTCTGCTTCGCCGCCTGGGTAGTTTGGCACTCCTTCAACTCTTAATTCTAATTCTAAAATAAACATACAGGGCTCCGTATGTCAGACCTCCCCCCTAGAAAAGAGTTTAACCCGTTGAGCCCCGGCTAGTTATAATATTTTGTTCACCCCAGTCCCAAGCCATTTTCACTTATTTTTTTTGTTTGCTAAAATGGAAGACAAGGATGAGAAATGAAAAAAAAAATAAAAAAATCACCTCTGACATTTTTTTTTGGGGGGGGGAGCCTCAAAAAAATTTGTTGAGCCAAAATGGAAGAGAATGGTGAGAAATGAACACAAAAATTAAAAAAAAAAAAATTTGGTCATTTGGGGGGCGGGGGGGGGGGGGGGGGTTTCAATAGTTCGTCTCCCCCGCATGACCACCCGCCCGGGAGCACTAGGGTAAAAACTGAGTATGGCATTGTACGGCATACATCCTAAGGAGTATCTCACATAAATCTCAAGCCTCTAGCTCCCATACGACCGGAGTAATGAAGGTTCAAAGTGGCGGTGAACTAGGGGTGTAAACTATCCCCACTAAGCCCACCACCACCAGCCGCGCGGCTGTCTCGGCCCGCTCACACCTACTGGCCCGGCTCCCACACACACTACGGTACCTCCCCCTCCTATTCTCCCGCCATTTCCTACCTTACGAGCCACGTAAGTGTTTTTTATATGTCGGACGCACGTGATGCGTCGCTGGGAGTTGGTGATCAAAGACTGCCGACGCAACACGTGCGACGCTGGGTCTCAACGGGTTAAGGAGTATAGTACATAATATTAAACATAATACATAAATAGATTCACCACCAGATTGGCAACAGCAAGATTATAATGAGGATATAATAAGGATATCACCCAAAGTAGGCAACGTCTCCAGGTACCACATCAGAACATAGCCGGAACGTAGCTGGAGCGTTATTCGAACTGCAAGGCATCTCACAGCTGAAGGCTTAAAAGCGCACTACTAAAACATGATATTTACCTCACTACAAGGGAGAGCTAATTGCCAAAATCCTCTCATTAAGTTTATCTTACTGTTGTACAGGCCAACCCGGTAAATGTAATCTTTGATCCGTGGCAGTGGGTAGGTATCGTTCTTTGTGACAGCATTAACTCGCCTATAGTCCATACATAACCTATGGCTCCCGTCTGGCTTTGGCACAAGTATGACCGGACTACTCCACTGGCTTAAGGCCCTTGTGATCAGCTCGTTAGATAACATGAAGTCAAGCTCGACCTGCAGTATACTCCTGCGTTGTGGTGAGACACGGTAGGGGGATAGTTTAATGGGAGTTGCATCCCCTACGTCGATGTCGTGCACGGCCAAAGAAGTGAGCCCTGGAGTATCACGGAACACACTGGGAGACTGAGATAAAACAGAGATTAGTTGGTTCGCTTGATCAGAGGGAAGATGACATAGTTTAGATGGTAATTCCCCCAAGCTACTGAATTATACTGAAAGTTGGATAGGCTACATGACAAGTCAAAGTCTGCATGGATACCTTCAGGCTCTGGAACAGTCTGTTGCGGGTCAGTAAGAGAACTGAAGACTTTGTCCGCACCAGGCTGTCCACAGGTCCTGACATTCACTGCCACAGTGGGAGAATCTGGAGGAGAGGAATCAGGGGACCTATGGTAGGGTTTCATCATATTTATATAGAATACTTGCGTGGGCTTTCTCCTGTCTGGGGTAGTCACTAGATAATCGGTAATGCTCACCCTCCGAATGATCTTATATGGGCCCCTGAACTTGGCAGATAAAGGTTGGTCAAAAAGGGGGAGCAGGACCAAAACCTCATCACCGGGCTGAAACTCCCTCTCATGGGCTTTTCTGTCATACCAGTTCTTCATGGAGCTTTTAGCCACTGTCAAGTTTTGAGCGGCAACCTCACATGAGGATCTCAGCCGGGTTTTGAAATCTGAAACATACTTGAGGAGGTTTTGGTTCCCCTCCTGGCCAACTAGGCTATCCTGCAATAGTTGCAAAGGACCTCTTACCTGGTGACCGAAAACTAGCTCATTAGGGGAAAATCCCAGGGATTTAGTTGGAACCTCACGAGTAGCAAATAAAAGAAAAGGTACCCCCTTATCCCACTCAACTCCGGTCTCTGTACAATACTTACGTAACATTCCCTTTAATGTCTGATGATATCGTTCGAGAACCCCTTGACTCTCTGGGTGGTAGGTGCTAGACTTAACATGCTCGATACCCAACTCCTTCAGGGACTGCTGGAAAATGTTAGAGGTAAAATTAGTTCCTTGATCACTTTGCACCTCATGGGGGAAACCCATTCTGGTGAAGAATTTGAGCAGTTCCTTGATGACAGTTGGAGCAGAGGTAGTCCTTAAGGGTAGCCTCTGGGTAGCGAGTTGCCATGTCCATAATAGTTAATAAATAATTGTTACCTTGGGAAGTCTTAGGCAATGGGCCTACAATGTCCACTACCACCCGAGTAAAAGGATTCTCGAAGACGGGCAAGGGCACCAGAGGATGTACAGGCACCTTCTGATTGGGTTTTCCTGTCATCTGGCAAGTGTGACACATTCTACAAAACTCCACTACATCTGCACGCATTCCTGGCCAGTGAAAGTGGGCTCTGATTCTGTCTAGAGTTTTTCTCACACCTAGGTGTCCTGCCAATGGTATACAATGTGCCATTTCCAAGATATCTCTGCGACAAGGTTTGGGGACTACTACTTGATGGACGTCCCAGGCCCTGTCATCGATTGGTCTGTGTGGCTGTCTCCATCTACGCCACAATACTCCTCCTTTGAGGTAGAAACATTCACCACCCTCCTTCTCACATTCCTCTTCACTCACGGCCCTGGCAGCTAACTCCTTGCATTCACTATCATCTCTCTGTAGCTCTACCAGGCCACTAGGACAATTTGGAGGGGTTTCATGGTCATCGTTAGGGTCAAGATGAGCCATAAAGGTGTCAGATAAATATCCACCTCAGTCACATCATCAGGCACAGTTGGAGCGTCATTCACACTCTCATCATCCCTTTCATCAACTCTTACATTCGGTACATTTCTGTCTGAGGGAACTGCTACTTGAGACATTGAACGTGTGACAGCACACACAGGGAAAACTGTTGGCATCTCCTTTTCGAGCTCACCGGTTAGTGGCTCGTTAACAGGGGAAAGTGACAAAATGGAGTCTGGTCGGACCTTCTCACCTGCTACATCATTCCCCAAAAGGAGTGTTACCCCGGGCACAGGGATATCTTTGGACCTACACAAAGCTATTGTGGCCTCACCCTGTAGTAACTCACATTCAATTTCGCCTTTTACCAAGTATGCATAAAATTGGCCTCCAGCACCTCTCATTACAACTGGTTCGCCCGGTGGGCACTCAGTGTAAGGATTCACCATGAGGGTGCTAGTAGAACCTGTGTCTCTCAGAATTTTTACCTCATGCATACAACCATTTAATCTCACGTTGCCAGATGAAATAAAGGGACGGTAACTGTCCTGCACTGATGGTGAAATTATTATTGGCTTAACCCTAGTGGGTTGCACCACGCATGCTACTACACCCCTGTCTAGATGGTTTACGTTAGCTTCTAGGTACTCCTTCTGTCAGGAGTCCTGTATTAAGGGAACTTTTGGTGCTAGGTACTCCTTCTGTCGGGTGTCCTGCATTAAAGGAACTATTGGGGCTAGGTACTCCTTCTGTCGGGAGCCCTGCATTAAAGGCACATCTGGAATTTGAGATACGGCGGCAACTGTCTGCCCCGATCTCTCGGTTTTCTCCTTGGCCCAGCACTGATAAGCTAGGTGGCCTCTCATGCCACAAAAAGTACATACTTTAGGGGATACGGGAACGTTCCCTCTTTGAGCATTACTATTACTTTGGGGCCCACCTCTGTTACCATTGCCCTGAGTCGCATTTTTAGTTGGGGGAACAATTCTATTTTGGCTAGCTGTGGAAGACGTTACAGGCTTGTGACTGGGTCTGTCAGATTTGTATTTGGGATACTTAAAATTAGAACTAGAATTATCGTAGGGCTTCTTTCCACGAAATTTGTTGTTGAGCACGTATGTGTCAGACATGTCAGCGGCGTCGGCAAGACAATCTACCTTTTTCCCCTTTAAATGATAGGATACAGAAGAATCAATTTTCCATAGGAAATTTTCTAACAGGACCAACTCCTTCAGATCGTTATAGCTTGTGACTTTCTTACTCTTGACCCAATGATTGAAAGTTTTAGTCATGGTCCTGGCAAATACCTTATGGGTTTCTTCTACTTTCTTCTGTTTTTTACGGAAAGATTGCCTGTAAGCCTCAGGCTGCAATTGATAGGTTTTTAGGATATCTTCTTTGAGATTTTCATAATCCTGCCTAACCTCTGCTACTTCTGACAAATATGTGGCTCGAGCCTGCCCTGTCAAAACGGTTTGTAGCATAAAAGGCCATTGATCTCTTGTCCACTTCATACCTCCAGCAACTTCCTCAGACAAAACAAAGAAACCCTGCACATTATCCTCAGTGAAAGGTGGAATGACACTGGTCATAGTCAATCCCAGGGGGGGAGCAATTACGGGAGCATTTGTATTGACATTTAGTTGAGCTATACGATATTGATATTCAAAATGTTCGGTCTTTATTCTGGCTTCTTCGATATTTGCTTTTATTCTGGCTTCTTCGGTATTTGCTTTTATTCTGGCTAGTTCGGTCTTTGCTCTGGTTTGTTCTAGTTCGAATAATTGATCAACGGTAAAACCAGGTGGCAATTGTTCATCAAGTTGGCTAGGTTTACTCGAGATCCCACCAACTGCTCCGTCACCCTCCTCGCCTTCTACAGGGAACAGGTGGGTTTTTATGGTCTGAGCCACCTCTACTTTGGACATGTTTGAGACAGTTAACTGGTGATGTGAGGCAAGCACTTTCAGTTCGGATTTTGACAGACAGTCAATATCAGGGGCTGTGGGTTCTGATTCTATAAAAACTCGAGCATCTTCGTCATTAATTAGATGAGGCATGATTAATATTTGATTTTTAAGTAGTGAAACGGTAATGAAACTGAGTGAAACTGTATGAAACGAATCCTGGCGAGGTCGCCACTCTTCTGTTACGTATCTTGATCCTCAAGTGGTTAACTTGATGAATCTAGATAACACAGAGATATATATAAAGGTATCAGTCAGCTGAAGGCAAAACAAAAGTAAAATCTAATAAAATTATTTCCTGTTGTTGCTTCCTTTCCTTTTGGATCTTAGGACTTGGTATCCTTTATTGACTGATACTCTTTAATTATGGAAAAATACTGAAACTAATTAAAGTCATGTAGTATTTATAAAGAATTATTATTTAACCGAAGCTTATTAGGCTATGGTTATGAACCGAATAAGTTATATCTAAAGAAAGACTAGTAATTCTATAAAAAGTCTTGAAAGATAAATATTAAAGTAAGAATATTTCTGTCTCTTACCCTTTTTGAAATGAATAAATAGTTTTCTTTTATGTCCTTTTATTTATATTTAATGTAGTTATTATTCTTGGTTCTTGTCTTACGTTAATAGTATTATATTATTATTATCATCAGGATTAATATCAAAGTCACATAAAAAGTTAGATATATATTTAATAATTAGATAAATTTATTTCTTAACCACGTAACATTGAGGTTTGATTATGAGTAAATTAAATTACAGGATCGCTTCATAGACTCGATTCAGGTCTCACTCAAATAATATGAAAAGCAAAAATAATATTTTAAAGCTAAAAGAATTTTCTTCAGCTTAGGAAATCACTAGAAGTAACATTAAAACAGCCATGTTAGTCTTAGGCGATATTATTAATACAAAACAATAGTATTACTTTTATCATAACCCAATTACTTGAAGAGTTGCTTTAGTCCACAAGTTAGTCAACTAAAATAGTTAAGTACAAAATAGTAGCGTTAACGTTAATTCCCAATCAAATAGTTAAGTACATAATAGTAGCGTTAACGTTAATTCCCAATCAAATAGTTAAGTACATAATAGTAGCATTAACGTTAATTCCCAATCACATATCTCACTAACCAACATAACGTAAGTGTATACACGGAACACACTTAACACACACTTATATAATCTGACTGACAGTCACAATCCCATTATAATACTTCACCCCGTCTTCCTCCAGCTGCAAGTTCACCTTCCCCAACTCCAAATGAGACTGATTTGAATGCCCACTACTCGGGTCTTATATACTAAACAATGATGGTGTAGGAACGAATCAGGAGGCGGGTGATGGTGCGCGCCCCAATCACAGCTCCTCGAGTTGTGTAGCAGGTGCGTGGTCCAATGGAGTCTCCTGGCGTCGATCATACGTCATAGCGTCGGGTCATCGAAGTCATCGATGCGTCATCCCCTATGACGCATGCAGGTGTGAAGGCTTGTTTGCTGGTATGCGGACGAGCTGGTTTCCCACTCGCTGGTTCGCTCGCTGGTCTGCTTCGCCGCCTGGGTAGTTTGGCACTCCTTCAACTCTTAATTCTAATTCTAAAATATACATACAGGGCTCCGTATGTCAGAATATGTATATATATATATATATATATATATATATATATATATATATATATATATATATATATATATATATATATATACCGTATATATATATATATATATATATATATACAGTATATATATATATATATATATACAGTATATATATATATATATATATATATAACTTGATAAAACTAGACAGAACAGACAATATGAAAAGGTATCAAACAGCCGAAGGCCAATAGAACTTAAAATGTTAAAGTTTGTTCTGTTGTTACTTGCTTTCGTTTTAGCTGTTGGGACAGTTATCCTTTATACCCTGATACACTTCAATTAGATTTAATCATGAAACTATTTAAATGTATATAAGAACATAAGAACATAAGAAAATGGGAGTCTGCAGAAAGCCGATTGGCCTACACAAGGCAGATCCCTGTCACACCCAACCCTAATTATAAGCCCAGCTTAAAAACACCATTATGACTTACCTCACCCAAACGGTCAGAGGTCAGAAAAACGGGGATCTGCAGATCCCCACACCTGACAGATCACCCTCACACCCAACCCATCTCGTCCATATGCCTATCTAATTGTATCTTAAAGCTCCCTATCGTTCTTGATCCCACTATAGCACTTGGTAGCCTATTCCACCTATCTACAACTCTGTTACCAAACCAATATTTGCCTATATCTTTCTTGAAACGAAATTTATCTAATTTGAAACCATTTGTACGAGTTCTTTCGCTATCACTGAGCTTTAGTACATTTTTCATGTCCCCTTTATTAATCCCACTAACCCACTTGAATACCTCTATCATGTCCCCTCTAACTCTGCGTCTCTCTAACGAATGTAAGCCTAATTTCTTCAACCTTTCTTTATACGGAAGATTTCTAATATTATGGATAATTTTTTCATTCTACGTTGTACTCTCTCCAATGAATCTATGTCCATTCTGTAATAAGGACGCCAAAATTGAACAGCATAATCCATATGGGGTCTCACTAATGACAAGTAAAGTTTTAAGATAACATCAGCAGTTAAGTTACTCACACTCCTAGAGATGAACCCGAGAATCCTGTTTGCCTTGTTTCGAACGCTTATACACTGTTTTCTAGGCTTCAAATCATTGCTAACAAACACACCTAGATCTTTCTCACAATTCCAGTTTTCTAATTCCATATTAGCTAGTTTATATTTAACATTTGTATGCATCTTCCCTATCTTTAATACCTTGCATTTGTCAATGTTAAACTTTATCTGCCAATTTACTGACCATTCGTGTAAGGTATCTAGATCCCTTTGGAGGCACTCTATATCTCTATCTGAATCAATTGTTCTCCCCATTTTGGTATCGTCTGCAAATTTACTTATCCTACTAGTTATACCTAAATCAAGGTCATTTATGTATATAACAAACAACAGAGGACCTAATACAGATCCCTTGGGGACACCACTTTTGACTGCTCCCCATTCTGACTTCGTACCATTTATGCTGACTCTCTGCTTCCTACCAATTATCCATGACCTAATCCATCCCAACAACGCCCCACCTATTCCATGCACCTCAACCTTTCTCATCAATCTCTCATGGGGGACTCTGTCGAAAGCTTTACTGAAATCTAAATATATTATATCATATGACTTGTCATTATCTACTGCTTCATATACCTCTGAGAAAAAACTAAGCAAATTAGTAAGGCAAGAACGTCCCTGAGTGAATCCATGCTGAGAAGAATTTATTAAATTAAATGTATCTAAGTGGTTTCTAATTTTACTAGCAATAATTGACTCTAGTAGCTTTCCTATGATTGATGTAAGACTAATGGGACGGTAATTGGATGCTATTGATTTGTCACCTTTTTTGAAGATCGGAACTACGTTTGCAAGCTTCCAAGCTTCTGGAACTATATCTGTCTCTAATGACTTTTTAAATAGAAATGTTAATGGGTAACTTAACTCATCCCTACATTCTTTTAATACTCTAGCATATACCTCATCAGGACTAGGCGATTTATGAGGTTTCAGTCTGTCAATTTCCTTAAGCACATAATTTCTACTTATAGTAACCGTACTTAACCTATTTTCTATACTATCGCTATATACCTTACGGACTTCTGGAAACTGTGCCAAATTTTCATTAGTGAAAACGGAAAGTAATTGACTATTTAATGTACTGCACATTTTTAAATCATGTTCTGTCATTTCTCCTATCGAAGTTTTAAGGGGACCAATTACATCTCTAACCTTGGATTTATATAGTTGGTAAAAAGCTTTAGGATTATTTTTTGAGTCATTGGCAACCTTAATTTAATTTCGTTTTTCTTTCCTAATATCCGTTTTTACCTGTCTTGATAGATTCTGATAGTAAGAAAGTAGGTGAATTTCGCCTTTCCTAATTTTTCTATATATTCCTCTCTTTTGTCCTAGAAGATCTAATAGTCTATTATTCATCCATTTGGGTTGGTTCTGTGTTGATCTAAATTTTCTTTTGGGGATATATTTATTTTGTGCATTGAATACTGACTCGATAAAATTATCGTATGTATCTACCAAGTTTGACGTCTCTTCCTGACTTAAGATGACAGGTGCCTGAGAAGGGGTACACTCATTTGGACACCTGGATCGACTTAATTTTTTGACCATAGGGTCCGCTAATAGGGCTCTTCTTAACCCACCATAATTGGATTTTCTGAAGTCAGGTATTAATGTTGTATTCTCTCTGGTATTACCTTTCCATTGTATATTAAAATACACAGACTTGTGGTCACTATTTCCTAGGTGGTCCCCTATCTCTACATTATTTACCATATGTTCATTGTTACTGAAAACTAAATCGAGAATATTATTACCTCTAGTCGGCGTATCTATGAATTGAAATAAAAAACTATCTTGTACTACCTCTATAAACTCCTCAGAATCAGAGTCTCCTATTTGATGCTGCCAATCTATATTCGGAAAATTAATATCCCCCATAATGCACACATTGCTAAACCTTGATGCCATTTTAATTTCCTCCCATAATGACGTTCCATCATTTCTACTTATATGAGGTGGTCTATACATAACTCCAAAAACTATGGTCTCACTACCTTCGTTAACCTCTACCAAAACACTTTCATTATCGTTATTTAGTCTAATACCTGATTTAATACAGCTTTTTAATGTACTCCTGACAAACACTGCTATACCACCACCCCTCTTACTTGTCCGGAATTTGAAGGTAAATACGGGGAAGAGCAAGGTTATGGTCTTCGAAAGGGGTGAAGTCACAGAGTGTGAGGTGAAGCTGAACGGTCAGGCTATGGAGATCGTCAACTCTTTTCAGTATCTGGGCAGTGTGTTGAGTAAAGATGGGACTATGGATGAAGAAGTGCGGGAGAGGGTACAACAGGGGAAGAGGGTTGTAGGAACGCTAAAAGCAGTAACAAGAAATAGGGTGGTCAGTATGGAAGTGAAGAAGTCCTTGCATGACAGTGTGGTAATCCCGACACTGACTTACGGAAGCGAAGCATTGACGTTGGTTGAGAGACTCAGACCAAGAGTGAGAGCAGTGGAAATGAATTACTTAAGGAGTGCGTGCGGAGTTACATGGAGGGATAGACAGACTAATGAGGAAGTAAGAAGGAGGTGTGGTGTGGAGGTAGATGTGCTGGAAAGTGTGAAAAGGAACAACTTGAGATGGTTCGGCCATATGGAACGTATGGAAAGCGAGAGAATGACTAAGAGGGTGTACGAGAGCGAGGTGGAGGGACAGAGAGGGAGAGGTAGACCGAATATGAGGTGGAAGGATGGAGTGAGGAAGTACATGAACGAGGGCGGTGCTGGTTGGGGGGAGGGGCGTCGACTGACTGGGGACAGAGGTGCATGGGGGCGGTTCGTTCGTGGCCACCCCTTCGGGGATAACGGTGTCGGGCAATAGATAGATAGATAGATAGAATACAGCTTTTTAATGTACTCCTGACAAACACTGCTATACCACCACCCCTCTTACTTGTTCGGTCATATTTAAACAAACTATATCCTGGTATATCAAATTCTGCTAAAAAATGCCTGGTTTCTGTATTAATCCACGTTTCAGTTAGCGCTATTATGTCTATATTTTCTTTGCTAACAAGGGCTCTAAGTTCGTTCATTTTGTTACATAGACTCCTACATGTAATATACTCTCAATTTACTTCTTTTCTTTATACCTAATTTACCTTTATTTCTAACGGCATTTCCATCTTCCGTTGCACCATCACTACTATCATTAGCAATATAGTCATAATTTTTAGAATGAGACTGAATATCCTTATCGCTTTCGCCTGACTCTAAAATTGTTCCATTTAACCTCTCATTTACACTCTCAATATTTCTGTTCAAAACCCAACAACCACCCTATCTAAAGAACTAGCTAATGTGGAAACCCCTAACCATGAAAGATGAACCCCATCCCTTGTGTACATCCCATCTCTCCCATAGAAACTATCCCAGTTGTCAATGAATGGTATTGCTTTTTCTTTGCAATATTTCTCCAACCGGCAATTGACACCAATCGCCCTGGATGTCCATTCCTTAGGAACTCCTCTTCTGGGTAGGATACAATGTACTACAGGGATCCCTCCCTTCATCCTAACCTTATCTAACACATCCCGATACTGCTGCAGCAGTTCCTCACTTCTACCCTTACCAACATCGTTACTCCCAGCACTGAGACAGATAATGGGGTTATCTCCACTATCTTCCAAGATGTGGTCCATCTTCTCTAAAACCCTCCCAACTCCATGACCAGGCAGACACACAACCTTCCTAAGTTTAGTGCGGGTAGCCCTAACTAAATGTCTTACCATGGAGTCGCCCACAATCGACACAGACTTACCTTCTCGGGACACAGACTTACCTTTCCCTCGGGAGGATCCAGCAGCTGCAGTTGGAGAACCCCTGGTGGTGGCAGAAGCTCCCTTGGTGGTGGTGGTGGTGGGGGTGGTGGTGGTGGTAGGTAGCACAGCGTCAGTGGTTGGAGCTGAGTCGGCGGCAGGCACTTCGGCTAACCCTCATTTATCCTGACTATCTTTTCCCTCACATTCGTCTCGCAAAGGAGAGAATGTATTTGTCACACTCATACCTATTCTACTATCATGCTTCTTGAGTGTGACTTTCCCACCCGTATTTTTAACAACCTGCCATGAATACAATTTTTCATCAACTTCCTCCCTTTTCCCCTTACTCGACTTTATTTCCCCTTGGCTAAGCTTGAAAGCTAGATTTTCGTCTTTAATCAAATCCACTTCCCTCTGAAGTTTAACATTAACCTCCCTTAGAGCCAAGACCTCTTGCTTCACCACAACCATCTCTTCCCTTACCTGGAGAATAAGATGATGCAGATCAGTTAGAGACTCGCACTCCATACCTGCCATGATCCCAATAAGCTTAGCGAGGAGCAAAAAACTAAGTACAGAAAAACAAAAACAAGTAAACTAACAGCTAAAAACTGAGCTATAACACTTTTATATAACACGAGTGCACTTCCCCCAAACACAGGTAGGTGTGACTGGTCACTAAAGGTCATTGGTAAGTGGTCCGGGCAGGAGCTCAGATTAACACAACCTTCTCCTGTCACTGAATGAACTGAACTAGAATTATAGAATTATTTTAATGTTTAATAATTATTAAGTGGGGTACTAATTATGAATAGAGAAAAGCTTGGTATGTAAGTAAGGACTTTTAAGTAATTATAAACTAATTATATAATATAGTATTTAATCTGGAAAAAAAGTCCTGAACATTATCCTCAGTGAATGGGGGAATCACACAGAGTCATGGTTAATCCCAGAGGGGGAGTAATCACAGGAGCATTAGGATTATTTTGGGCCGTTAATTGGGCCATGCAATACTGATGGTCTAGCTGGGTTTGTTGGTTTGCCTGGGCAGCATTTAATCTTGCAAGCTACAAAATACTGTTCAGGGGTAAATCCCTCTGGTAAATGTTCACCAAACCGCATAGTATTACTGAATCCCTACCAACTGCTCCGTTATGCTCACCGCCCTCGGTGTCATGAATCCCAAATAGTTCTAATTTTATGGACTGTGCCATGTCTGGTTTTGTCATGTTCGAGACAGTCAACTGCAGATATGAGGCTAGCACTTTTAATTCGTCTTTTGACAGGAGATCGATGTCATCGGCTGTGGGTGTTGACTCAATGAAATTCTGAGCATCATCGCTATATATTATATTAGGCAATATTAATTATTAAGCAGTAAACTCAAGTGAAACTTTACAAAATGAATCCTGGCAAGGTCGCCAGTTATCTGTTACGTATCTTGTTTCAGAAGTGGTTAACTTGATAAAACTAGACAGAACAGACAATATGAAAAGGGCCAATAGAACTTTAAATGTTAAAGTTTGTTCTGTTGTTACTTGCTTTCGTTTTAGCTGTTGGGACAGTTATCCTTTATACTCTGATACACTTCAGTTAGATTTAAGCATGAAACTATATAAAGTTATATAGAATGATTTTAATGTTTAATATTAAGTAGGCTACTAATTACGAATAGAGAAAAGCTTGGTATGTAAGTAAGGACTTTTAAGCAATTGTAAACTAATTATATAATAAAGTAATTAATCTGGATTATCATTAAAGTCTAAATATTATTTAGATATTTTTATATAGACTTAATTTAGTTTGTTAAACCCTTTAAAGATTATGTTTTACTCTTTTTCTCTTATCTCGTTATTCATTTAATCATTGTCCTCTTTACGTATCTTAAATCATTATTATTATTATTTGATTGGCCAATTAGTTATTCTTATTCTTTCTTATTAATGCAAGACTTTTAATGAATCAATATAATAGATCAGGGAATATATAAAGTCACATATAAAATGGAATTGTATTTATAAAATAAAATAAAGTATTTAACTATCACACGAAACATTAGGTGATTATGAAGGGGATCATACACGCGGATAGGGAGTTTGAGCGACCCTGGGGGTTGACCTGTTGTATCTATGGACCTTGCCCCAGCCTATCCAGTGATGCTGGGCTGGGAGACATCGCTGGTAGTGTCACACAGCCCAGCCTCACTGTGTAGGCTGGGGCAAGGTCCACAGATACAACAGGTCAACCCACGGGGTCGCTCAAACTCCCTATCCGCGCGCATGACGTCAGAGTATTAAAGGGTGAAGGGGTCACCAGTTTCTTCCCGCTCATTCTCAAAATCACAGCCGTTGGAGCAGCATCCTCCGTTTTCTATATCTTCGTGCCGTGAAAGTATAACTTCGATATTTTATAATACAACAGTGACCATAATGCCGTGTGACAGTGTAGCTCTACTATTGTAAGTGAACAAAATGCCATTGTTGTTGTTGTTGTTGTTGTTTTTCCCCAAGCTGCCTGGCCGAACAGCCCCAAGGCCCCGAGCAAGGCCAAGGCCATAACCGAGCGCCCCCACAGAACCCTCCCTGCCGACCACAATAAAGCCTGGGTGACCGAAGCCACTCCATGGCGGGGAGCTGAGGAGGGTGCGGAAACGCCCGGGAAACCAAAGCCCCACCCAGGGCCCTGTGCCCCTCAGCAATTATGAAGAGAAACTTGAGGGGCAAAGGAAAGATGTGACGCTTTGGCTTCCAATCTTGGTAGATTAGGAGGTCAATCCACGCAAGAGACGCCGTCACTTGAGATCTAGAAAATATATAAGTAAAAGGAACAGTCAGAGTAAGCTATGGGTATGGCAGAGATCGCTCCGTTCTCACTCTGATAGACCAGCCCATCACCACATGACTAGAACCCAATCCTCTAAGCATCAGCTAGGAAAGGCCCTAGAAAGCCGCCTTTGGCGGGGGGATAGCTCCCCTATTTCAACCTTTTTCGGGGTTGGGCACCCGCCCAACGGACAAAATGCCGTTATACTGTGAAGTTGTTGGGTGCAAGTCTGTATTCATTAAACAAGGAAATGTATCATTCCATATATTTCCCAAAGATGAACAACTGAGGGCCAAATGGACTACATTATGTGGAAAAAAACAAACAGAGTTACTCCACAATGTGCAAGAATCTGCGGCAAACATTTTGAATCAAGTGCTAAAATCACCAAACTTGAACTGCATAATCCATATGGTTTATCACTAATAACAAGTCAAGTTTTAAGATATCATCAACAATTCTGTTAATCACACTCCCTGAAATGAACCAGAAAATCATGTTTGCATTGTTACGAACGCTAATACATTACACTGTTTTCTATGTTTTAAATCATTGCCAACAAACACACATAGCTTCTTCTCACATTAGGTGTGAGAGGGATCTGGCTTGTATGGGCCAACAGGCTTTTTGTACTCACTTCTATTATGTTATTATGTTATTATTGTTTTGTAACCTGTCCAATGTTCTTCATAATAACCTTACGGAACCTTACGATGATACTGGACGCAGGTCTTGTCAGTGCTCTAAGTCCTAATCTTCATAATTTAACTTTAATAGACACATGTATATATTAATAAAATAAGTGTGTACCGAATTTTGTGAAATCCTTATCCCGCTTTGTGCAACCTAGTTTTAAGAAGAAATTAGAACAATAACCAATACCTATAAATTAAACCTGAAAATAGTTATCCCATTTTGTATATGCTAAATATAATATTATAATATTATAATAGTATAGTAATAGCCTACATTTGATATGAAAATGATTGGACCGGGTAAACAAATATACAAAGTATTATAAGCTTGTGACAGTGTATAGGCGGGAAGGTGAAGGTATTGAGGGATATTGTGTGGACTGTGTGAGGGATAAGCCTTTACAACGTCTCGCAGCTGTTAGGGGGCGGAGCTAGGCAGAGCGGCGAGCGTATTCTCTCTTTCTTTCATTTGGTACAATAGTGTGACGTCACTGAGCTGCGCGTGGGTTGACCTGATGTATCTATGGACCTTGGGCTGGGGGACACCACCGGTGGTGTCCCGCAGCCACTTCGTTTGACTATACCTTTATTTTTTATTAACAAAATACTTAGAAAATTTCCATTCCAGTTTCGATTTTTTCTTCAACTGAATTTGTTTTGATCTTTAACTTAATTTGTTTACTCTCACATACTTTTAAGTATCTGCCCTGCGGTGGTGGGTACGTACGCAAGTATTATTTTAGTTAGAGCGTATTACATATAACTATTTAATCATTTATTAAGGATTCACTATATCCAACTTTCATATAATTTTAAGATGTTTTAGTTACAGTGTCAATATTTTTATGTGGGGGGCTGTACATGGAGGTCATTCACGCCTTTGAATTCATTCTAACTTCTGTACTTCTTTCTGTCATGTCAGTCATGATTCCCACACAATGAAAGCGTACTGTTGCACTTCCGATCCTCTCTCCATACATGGATCACGTGTGAGAGGTAGGTGAGAGGTGTGGAAAGGTATTGAGAGGCTAGATAGACTATCGTATAAATACGATAGAATATGACTCTTTTGTGATCTCGTATGTCTCTGTGACGTCACGATCTCTCCTACAGCACGACGTAGGACGAGTAGATCGTATATTATAAGATTGTAAATAAGTTAAGTTATAAAAGGCCTAATATGCTATTAAGCAATATTGCCATGGTCTTATGCAGTATATATGAATTTATCGTATATATTAATATAATTTATCGTATAGAGCAACCTAAATGCGGTACGATAATTTGGGCTCCTGGCGGTTTGCCAAGGCAGCAAGGTGTGCTTTTGAGGTACGCCAGAGCCTTCACGAACACCAACCAGTTAACATATAATTTTTCCGCCCTCAGTTGATCGAGCTTTTGTGCCTCTAATCACAATACACATACAGCAATACACTCAGCTACACCATCACGACGCTCTCATCGACATCATGACTGACTGATAGATAAGCATAAATTATAATAATCATGTCCATTCCCATGTAATCATTTATTATTTCTTTAACTTGACTCGAGTCTTGGGACCGAAGTCTCGTTCCCCATTGTCCACCGCCATATTGGGTAAAACGTTCTCCCTTGCCTCATTGCCACGTGGAACTATTGGTGAGTTAATTCCTGGCTAATATTAACCCTTATAACCTTACCCTATATATACATTTATTATGTGAGACCTTTGGATATAAATTAGCTTGTTTCAGATTGAATTCAATTTAGATATAGAGTAGTTATCATTTAGATTGATTTTATTTGATTCATTATAGCTTAGTAATATTTAACTTCCATTGATAGTTTACCACATAGACATTAGCCACGGGCAAGACAACAAGCTCTTAGAGTTTCCCTCTCAATATAGGGAATTCTCTCTTACTTATATATTAGTACATCTGTATACATCATTCAGTTGTTACTTAAATAAATATCAAAGTTGGTTTTGGATACCAAACATTCCTTTAACACCTTACGAGCGGCCTATGCGGTTTATTTATGTGTACCGCACAGCGGGGTGTTTTTAGCCAAAATAGGGCTGTTTACGTGATCATTTTCATGCCTAAATAAGACCCAGAACGTAAAACAAGTACCTATCCCTGAAAGGGCATAAACAGAGCTTTCGAATGACACCATAACGATCCTTGTATGATGGATAGTTTTCTTGCAATAACCGTGCAACGCGAGTGCAAAAAGCAGGTAATTCGGTACTTTCAGTACATAATTGAGTATGTAGCGAGTGAGAGAGGGAGGAGGGAGCTGAGATTTGTGTCAGTAGGTTCGCCGCGGTGGTCTGGAGCAGTCATACGCTCGCTAGTCTCCTGCCACCACTTGTCTCTCTCTCTCAGCCACATTACGTGCTGAAATTGCCACTCGAGTTATGTCGAGCGCCGCCACATAGTCCAGCTTTATTTAACTCGACTTATGTTGCTCGCCGCTAAATAAGGGTTAATTTTACCTTTTACCTATAAGTATAAATATTAGATTTATTAGGTTTAAAAGACGTTAACGGTGGCAGTTTTACTTTAACTAAAATAAAGATAGGAACACATATCTATCATATATCTATCAATCAACGAGCAGAGACGAGAGCTGATATCAACCTACACTTCAATCTACAATCAACCTATTAGGAAAGTATCTCAAAACGTCCTAATCTTTGCACCTTACTTGCAGTGACTGTCAAAAGTCATATATATATATATATAATTATATATATACAGGGTGATTCAGTAACCCTTTTCATAAATTTAATGGCAAATTCGGGAGAAAAAAAAAGGACTAATTTACTCTATGACCCTTAGGGTGAGTCTTTGATATGATGGAGATATTACACCTTTAAAGTTATCGATAGATAGAAAAGAAAAAAATCTAAGGAGTGAGAATGAAAATGTCGTTGCTAACTGGCAGGGTAGCGTAACCAAGACTTGGTATCAACATGGCTGCATATGGTAGCTGGATGCAGTTCGTTTCGCAATTTACAAAGGTACATTATTACTGTATTTGTATTATCATCATCATTATTATTAATAATCATTGTATTAGTAGTAGTAGTAGCAAGGTGAGAAGCAGGCGGCGGAGGTTAATTAAGAGGAGGAGGAGTAAGTGGTGGAAGAGGGGTAAGTGGAGGAGGAGGGATCTTCCTGCCGACTTTGAGCTTTGATACTTCGCTCGTCTTAATGAATCTGGAATCAATCTGTACATGAATCTAAAGATTGTTTCTTTGCTTACACGTGTTATGTATAAATGGTTGCATATGGTAGCAGTTGTCTCAATGCTCAAAAGAACATGAGCATTTTATCACCATCATCATAATTAATACTCTATTCATCGTAGCTGTAGTAGTAGTAGTAATAGTCGTAGTTGTATTATTATTATTACCCTAAGGGTCATAGAGTAAATTATTCTTATTTTTGTCTACCGAATTTGCCATTAAATTTATGAAAAGGGTTATTGAATCACCCTGCATACTGTATATATATATATATATATATATATATTTTTTTTTTTTAAGTCTCACAGACATCTGCAAATCTGATCACTTCCTGTTTCTAGGAATAATTATAAAAATATAATAGATAAAACATTCAAGGAAACACGATAAGAATGAAGAGCTAAGGGTACTTTACACATACACGATTTCTGTTGTGACGGCCACGACTTTGGAAATCGGTGTTAATCGGTAGAAAATGGGTCCAATTTTAGTGTGGAAAGACCGTGGAAATATAGTGTAACAATGGTAACATGGCTATCAACAACGGAGGTACAATGGGCCTCTGAGGGTCACAAATGCCGGGCATGACCAAGTATAACCTGGAGAGATGGTCACACTGTGACAGACGATGGTGTCACAACAAAATCTGCAATGGTTCATGCCACCTTCCCAGCATTCTTAAGGGAGCAGATATGGCCCTGCCACATCACTCTACACACAAGCCCAACTGCACCAACACCCCCTTGGACTGCACCATGGACCCCAATGACTTTGAAGCTGTCCAGGTTCTGCTGCAACTTGAAGGTGAGATCATTCAAGTCGATATGGCGCTTTACACACTTACTAGAAACACAAAGAAGAGGAGGCGGCGGAGAGATGTTTGGGTAAGAACCTGGTTACTGAGGCATCACACTTAAGGTTCCTGTGACACATTCATGAAAGAGGTGGCCTGTGAACATTCTTTACATGGATGTCCACATGTACAAGAAACTGGTGGCATGTGTGGGTCCTTGGATATAGAAAAAGGAAACTTTCTGGAGGAAAGCTTTTCCTGCAGGGTTGCGGTTGGCCATCACACTATGCTTCCTCGCAACAGAAGACAGCTACATAAGTTTCCAAGTGGCTCGCAACACAATCTCACTCATAATCCCCAAAACGTGTGAGGCTATCATCGCAGAATATCTTGATGATGTGATGTCTTTCCTTGACATGCATAAGAAGTAGAAGAAAGTTGCTGATCTTTTTCTTGCAGATATGGGAATGTATCCACAGAGGGGTTTTATCTACTACAACTATAAAGGGTTCCACTTCATAGTTCTCATGACCTTGGTGGATGCCGTCTACAAGATCCTGTACGTTGATGTTGGTGCCCCTGGTTCGTTGTCTGATGGAGGGATCTTCTGAGCTAGCCTAACTCTCTCAGGGTGGCGGTGGGGACCAACCACCTTGGTCTGCCACCACTCCAGCCTTTACCTCACGACCATCCACCAGTGCGCTTCTGTGCTATTGGTGATGACGCTCTCTCGCCGAGTCCTTGGATGATGAAGCCCCATCACCAATGTAACATAACCAGGGAACAACGAATCTTCAACTACAGGTTGTCCAGGGCCCGCTATGTGTTGGAGAATGCTTTTGGCATCATGGCTAGTAGGTACGTAACAATGATACTAATACAACAATTGTGGGTTATCAGTATGTAGCCTACGTTTATTTATATGTTTTTTTATTTATTTATTCTATGTGAGTGAGGGCCACAAAAGGCAGAACTGCCTGTAGCGAGTGCCTCCCCCAGAATTGAAAGAGTAATGCCCCTTTCCCACTGCTTCGAATTTATACGATTTTCATCGCCTAAACCAAGAAATGGGCACAATCGTAACACGTCGCAACAAAATTTTGAACCCTCGCATCATGCTCGTTTTTTTTCGTTTTTTCTATATTCCAACTACTCCCTCTCGGGCATAGGCTGATAGCCTTTATACTCTACCGCTGAACACGGTGAGACACGTGAGGTCTTGCTCCAGTCTAAGGAGTGAGACATGCGAAGCTTCACGGCTCGAAGCAACTCCATCTCGCCGCCTCGCCTCTGCGCTTCACAGTCTCACCCCCCACACTTGGACCCTCACTCTCAGAATGCCACCTATTGAGCAATTAACTCACTAGGCATTGCCCCCCTGTAGCATATTTTTGAATATGGGAATATTCATACAATGCTATTTAATCAGGGAACAATGAGGGTATTTTTTTGGCATTTCGGTGTGCTGTGGTAATGCACTGATACTAGGTACAGCACAAATTCCATCCCAATAATATCTTCACATTGACATATTGGGATTCGAACCCGGGTCCATTAGATTACCCGTCCAGTGGCAAGACCACCCCACCACACCTCCCCATGCCTCGCAAGGCCTCGCAAGGGGCCTCGCAAGTGTTCGAATTGTTCAAAATTTGGGACGAGGACTGGCGAGGGGTCCGAACCCTCGCAAGCATCGTCGAACATTGGCCGAGGGATCGGCGAGGCCCTCGGAGCTCCTCTTCGACATCGGCGAGGCATCGACGAGGGTGTCGCACGAAAAAAAACGTTGCAAATATCCGAAACTTCGCATGATGGCTCGCCGAAAATCGCCGATGCACAATAATCATCGGAGATTACCTCGGCGATTACTCGCACATGTAATGCGACGTGCGACCGAATACTCATCCAGAGAATACCCGCCACGGGTATACTTTACACGAGGCGTGTGCGAAGTGGATGAATGCTCGGCTAACACCTCGCCGAGGCCAAAGAGCACTTTCGGCGAGGTGGGTAAAAAAAAAAAGGATTAGGCCTATAGTGAACCTGTCAACCCTTGTTTGTATGCACCTCTCGTAAGGGGGATCACCTGTTTTTTTTCTCTTTCTCTCCTTTTCTTTTTTTCACTGGCTTGTATCTATTCGGCCCCATTCAGCCGTTTTAAGACGTTTATCCCCATCCAAGTATCGATATCTTCCTGGCAAGCGATAGCGAGCCAGCATTGTATGGAGAAATCCGGCTTCGCCGGAGAAATTTTTCTATCGAAAAATTTACAAATTTAGCTTGCTCTCAAAAAAAAAGTAATATATATATGTTGGCTCGTTACCGCTCACCAGGAAAATATTGAAACCTGGATGGAGGTAAACATCTTAAAACAGTAGGCTGAATGGGGTCGAACGGATACAAGGCAAAGAGAGAGGGAGAGAAAGAGAAAACAAAAAAAGCGAGGTGGGCTCAATTAAGCCGTAATTCGTAGACATAAGGCAAGGACATTGCCAATCTCCGAATTAAGGGGAGATGAGTCGTTTTTCTGGTCCCCTTTCTTCCTCATGGTTAACTCCATTAATTTTCATATTTTATGATTTGGCGATTTTAAGACATTTCACCCCATTTCGTTGTCAATATTAAGACTTTTCGTGTCATTTAGGCGTCGAGTTTTCTTATGTTCTTATGTTTGTGCCATGAATTATATGCAAAAGTTTTTGGATAATCTCACCGAGGTCACCGCCGAACCATCGCTTAATTCGCCGAAGACGTCGCAGAACATACGCCGTTGATTTGTTCATCCTTCGCATTATTTCGCAAGATTTTATTCAAAATGTGACAGTTCTCGCCGAGGTCATCGGCGAACCATCGCTCAATTTGCCGATGACGTCGCATAATGTCGCGATTACGTCACATCCATCGGCCATATCGTCGCCGAGTGTAAACTTGTCAACATTTTTTAACGGTCAAAATCGTATATGTTGCACAAATTCGTTGCAAAATTACAATACTACGTCCTCGGCGAGGAAAATCGTATAAATTTGCATCAGTGGGAAAGGGCATAACAGGGCCAAAATCAAGGGACGTTTGAGCCAAAATGGCTGGACACACGGAGTTTGAAGCAATTTAAGTCATAGGAAGAGGGAAAGACTGATTCTGGGAGAGAGTTCCAAACCTCAGCAGTTGAATAGAAGAAAGACTGAGAATAGTGTTTCACTCTTGGGTTGAAGAGTTGCACAGAGTAGTGGTGGGATTGTGTTGCTAGACGGATACTATGTACCCTACGTAGAGGAGGTGGTATAGACTGGGAAAGCTCTGAAGAACACTGATTATTGTAGTAGCAATAGAATAGCCAGAGAGATGCAACATTGCGGCAAAGAGAGAGATATTGCAGAGAGTTGGTGAGTGGATGGGAGTTAATGATACAGAAGGCTTTCCTTTCTACTTTGTATAGTATGATTTATAAGTCTTATGCATATGAAATAATTTCCATTACTTTAGTTTCATTTAACCCTATAATGTACAGTCGAGGTTAATAAGTGTTGTCAGATATTTCACAAAGTTTCGGACACTGACTAATACTCTGAGGGATAAGCACTTTTCTCAGTAACTATAAAGATACCAATAACACTTTTTGAGCGAAAATCACTGGAATCTATGACAACACTTAATACCTCCGATTGTACTTCTATTAATACTATCAGTTATAAATGTCCCTGAGGTCCCATTCCTCTGTACCTCAAGCAAGTGGAGTCAGTTGTGCTGGCATGCTGTTTCCTACACAACTTCATCAGAACACGCTACCCAGCACACCATGCAATACTTCTGGACTAGGAGGACCCAAAGTCGCATAAGTTGATACCAGGGGCGTGGAGGGATAGTGATACCATGGCTGGCTTGGAGCCCCTCGCAGGCAATAATTTCATCAAGGCAGGCAAGGACCTATTATAGCATTGAAAGTAAAAAGATTTGCTCTGCCCCAATCGGAGATAGATGATAGATCAGAAGATAGGCACGCTATGGCCTCATCACGTGGGTTTTGGAGTAATTGCATGCTGGGTCGTTGTGGAAAACTAGATGAATAGGGTAAGGTAGAGTAACCAGTATATGAGTTGATAAGACTAGAGGTGCAGTTGAGAAGATAATTAATTAATATTAGAAAGAAAACTGGAGATAGGACAGAACCCTGACAAACACCGAAGTTGATAGGTTGAGGGAGTGAGCGATGGCCATCCACAATCGCAGTTATGGAACGGCCATAAAGGAAATTAGAGATAAAGGCACAGATGGAGGGATAGAAACTGAAGGAGGGCAGTTTAGAAATCAGAGATTTGTGCCAAACTCTATATGTCTAGCGCAATAGAGGGGGGTGCGCCACATTTCCTACACCATGTGTACTGCGTATTTCCTACACGTCACATCTCTTACAAATTTAGCAGTTTATAGAGTAATGACATATTTCCTACACATATACTGCATAATCTCCTACACAGTTTTTAGTGTAGTGATATATTTCCTACAGAGATACAGCATATCTCCTACACACAAAAATCTATACGGTCACATTTCCTACACTGCCGTGTATATGGGGAGGAGCCTCTGTCTGTACTCGGCGCTACTGTCTCACTACTTGACTGACGAGTCGAGTTGATTCGAGTCTTCGGGACAGACACGAGTCGGGTTTAGGAAATGTGGCGCAACCTAAATAGGGAGAAAAGTATCGTTCACATTCAGACACGCGTCGAGTTGATTCCAGTTTAGTCTCAAACCAGCAGTATTCTGTTCTCCATTCGTCGGGACAGACGGTATTTCTGGGCCTTTGTACCCCACTGTTGTACTCCACCAAGCATGGCTAGGATTGAGGGGAACATACGCTTCTATGCAGTGGTTTACGAAGACAACTCTGGATTCCGGTATATCCGAAATGTGGCCAGAAACAACAAACTATACCTGCGTTGCGTTCAGGACCCCAAGTGTGGAGGAAATCTTGTCGGAGGTAAATATTGTAGTTGGACTGTACTCCCCCCTATACAATTATGTGTAAGAAAAGGGTATTTAAAGTGTCCCATATTTGTGATATATATTGGTAGTGACAAACACGTCTTGGACCAATTAGAAAGGTAATTCATCACCGATAGACCTAATAGATGTAATATACCTTTTTTATATTATGTTTGGTACGATTTTAGTTACTGGACACCTATTTGACAGGTACCACCAAGGATTTAATACATATTTGTTTTCGGATTCCACGCATCCAACACCAAGCTAGACCCTTTTCTGGTGTACGAAACACTAAAAAAACAATGAGGACACTTTAATATTAATAATATGAGACAAAATATAAAGACAACTCTGTTGCGTTCGTGGAAGTAGCGTCGCTTTGTTTACTTTACGCTCGAAGTGACTTCCCGCCTTGGCGGTCGACTTAAAATGGCTAAGCTAACCAGTTGTTGGGTACATTTTCTGATAAAGACTTGCATGGGATACAGGACGGGTTGAGGGGGGGCTCTGCCCCCCTCAACCCCCCGTGAATTATAATAATCGTCATATATGTTGCCAGCAGGGGGCAAGTAACAGCTGGCCATGGGATAATTAGACCCTCTACTGTCAACATATATAACGATTATTATAATTCACGGGGTGGTGAGGGGGGCAGAGCCCCCCGTCAACCCGTCCTGTATCCCACGTCCTGTATCTAATATCAACCCCCAAGTATAAATACTAGAAGTTTAGGTAGAGGTATTTATATGATTTAGGCCTGAATTTGTTTCCCCCACCCAAAACCCCCTATTCCCAAAGGGTCCCGTATTATTGTTGGAGAATATGGATTATGCATGTATATTTCCACACCTTATAATGGTTTCAGTAAGCATATAAAAAAAAAAAAAAAAAAAAAAAAAAAAAAAGTATATATATATATTTGGCAACAGAACGGTCAATTTAGAGAGGACGTAACCTCCAACGTCCTGTGTAAACAAACCGACGATCCGAAGCGACGACGGACTCCCGATTTTCGGCACAAACGCGCCGTTTTATTCTCGTCGAAAACCACATTTAAAAAGTTATTATATCGTTTTCAATACTATTACCTTAAACAGTTATTATATCGTTTTCAATACTATTACCGGACCAGAAAATGGTGTAGCTTTGTGTTGGATGCGTGGACACCGAAAACAAATATGTATTAAATCCTTGGTGGTACCTGTCAAATAGGTGTCCAGTAACTAAAATCGTACCTTATGTTTATACCCTATTATTATTTAAAGTGTATCGTAAATCACCATCAATATACCCAATGATTAACCCCTTCTTTACCGAACGTCATCCTTTTTATTATATTCTGGCAATGATGAGATGATTTAATTAAGCTTAGGAAGGACGTCTACCCATTAAAAGGCGGCATACTATCTCAATTAATACTTTTAGCTCAATTAATACTTTTAATAAATAATGTAGCTGAAATCAAATACAAAAGACGTCGCTGGTACAGAAGGGGTTATAACAACCTTTTACATACTTACAGGGTTAACCCTTTCTGTACCGGAGACTTCTTTTTATTTGATTTCAGCTACATTTAGACGATTTTATGAAGCTTTATGGTAGATAAGAGGATTAACTGATTGATTGATTGATTTTGTATTGCCAAAAAATACATACATAATATAGGATAATACATTTACATATTTGTTTAATAATTGGCAAATATAGCTAGCTAAGCAGCAGATAATAACAACCCTGCAAAATGTCCCACTTGTCGTACAATCATTCATGACAGGCTTGAGGTATTCATTAAAAAAAAAAAAAAAAAAATGTCCTCACGAAATACAATTTTAACTGGTTATACAGTTTCATTTTATAGATGTATCTTTTTAACCCTTGTCTATCGGGGCCCGACTTACTGTAAGTCCGTATCTAAAAACCTGGACTATGTGGCGGGGCCCGACTTAAGTCTGTGTGCAATTTTGGCGCAATATTGGCTCTGAGAGAGAGCCGAGCGGTGGGAGGAGCGTAGGTTGCCTCATGACCGCTCGGCACGACCGTCGTGGGCCCACTGACATGTACTCCACACTACTCCACCCTCTCTCACTCGCTACACACGTAATTATGTAACGAAATGACCGTATTTTAGCGATTTTGCCCTTCGGTTGCACGATCGTTGCAAGACAACCAGTGATCGTAGAAGGATGGTTCGGGTGTCATTGGAAAGCTCATTTATCGCCTTTTCACGGATACATACTTGTATTACGCTCTGGCTCTTGTTTATGCATGAAAAAGAGCACGGAAACAACGGCATTTATGGGAAAAAAAAACGCTGGGCGGCACGGTCAAATATACCGCCTAGGCCGCTCGTTGAGCGCTATAGAGAAATTAAAACATTTCCCACATATATATTTTCCAGCGTTTCGTATTCTTTCCTGCATAATGCATAATGCCACGTGATCGCGTTGATGAGCACTGATCATGTATCAGAATTGTAGGAGATATGACCGTATAATTGTAGGAGTTATGCCGGATGCACCGTGAGGTGTAGGATATATGCTGGGTACTCAGTATCAGAATTGTAGGAGATATGACAGTATAATTGTAGGAGTTATGCCGGATGCACCGTTTGGTGTAGGAGATAAGCTGGGTACTCAGTTTTGGTGTAGGAAATGTGCTGGATACATACTTTTGTGTAGGAAATATGACCGACTATGTGTAGGATATGTGGCAGTACTCCAACTTTTGTAGTTCTGTAGGAGATGTGACTACGCCCTTCTCTATTGAAGGTCTCACCGAAGTCCCGAAAAGAGGATGACCAAGATTTAGTAAGATAAGAAAGGAGATCACCAGTAGAGCAGCACTTAAGGAAACCATACTGGCGATCTGAAAGTAGATTATGGGAAGACAAATGTTAAGGAAATTATGAATTTTGAATGGTTTCAAAACCTTTAAATATGCAAGAAATTAGAGCAATTGGACGATAGTTGGAGGGTTGAGAGTGGTCATCCTTGTTTGGGACTTCCAGCAAGAAGGAGAGACATTAGAAAAAACGTAAACACAAAAGAGTTTGCCTAGGCAAGTAGTCAGCATGGATGAACAGTTTTTGAGTACACCAGGAAGAACACCATCTGGTCCGTATGCCTTCTTAGTATTAAACCCAGAGAGAGCAGAAAGTACATTCATAAAAGAGATTATGATATTAGGCATAAGTAAGAGAGAGGGGGGTTGGAGAGGGAGGAATAGCACCGGAATCGTCCAAGGTGGAGTTTTTAGTGAAAGTTCGAGTAAAGAGTTCAGCTTTGTCAAAGGAAGAAGTGACACTGGTGCCGTCGTACTGGAAAAGAGGAGGGAAATACGAGGAAGTAAAATTGTTGGAGAGGTTTTTGGCTAGATGCCAAAAAGCTTGGGAAGAACTAGAGTTGGAAAGTTCAGAGCATTTATTATTGATGAGAGTTTGTGGCGAGTCAAAGAAAATATTTAGCTTGATTACGGGCAGAAATATAAAAAGTACAAGATTCTTGAGTTTAAAGGCGATGGTACCGCTTGAGTGCTTCCTCCTTATTGCGGACAGTAGTAGAACAAGAGTGAGTAAACCAAGGTTTCTGTGAGTTAGTTTGAGAGAAAAACTGGAATGTATACTTCCATGTCAGAGAGGATTACCTCAGTAATGCATTCGACACTCTCTGAGAGTCAGGCCATGGAAGCAAAAAAAATCCATGGAAAATCAAAGAAGTACTGCCAAAGAACCTCCTAGATGGCAGCGCCAAAATGCCACAAGCGCCGCTGGCTGGAGTGGGTCAGAAGGCCATACTGGAGAGATAGGACAGATAACAGATATAAAGTTTTGAGCAGATGAGCCCAATGATGGGAGAAACTTTACAATGTAACCAGAAGGATTAGAGGTTAGAAATAAGTCAAGGATGATGGGCCAATTAATCTCCAAAGCAGTTCGGGATATGGATAGGTTGCTGAACTAACTGCTTTGAATTGAGGATAGAGATAGTTGGAGGATACAGAGAAGTGTTTGCTGTCTGTTGCCTAAGATAACTGGGTTTTGGTGAGGAAAATTTGGTCAGGTTTGATAGAGCAGAGATGGTGTTACACAAGAAGGAAATTAGAGGAAAAGCTAGGAATGTTGCAGGAATTGATAGCTAGAGTAGTAGGTAGTAGTCCAGGGCACTTTGAGGAGTCTATTCCAGTCCCCCATTGGGGACTCCGAGGCTGGGCGTTTTACCGATTAAATAACAAATTATGTATTATTTGCCAAGATAGTGTAGTATGTAATGTGTCTGTGGTATAATGTATTGATAGGGAGATGCGTATTCAATGACATACAGTCATACCCATTATTATACATGTGCCCCTTTCAGTTTGCCTTTCACTTTTTATCATGATATTTATTCATATTGTATCCTGTGTTCTCAGGTTAATTTGTATTGCACCTTTTCATTATATTTTATCATTCCATTACTAGCTAAGTTTATATCTAGAAGCTCATGATATATCTTTTGAAATGTGAGTAGAATAGTATTTCCCTATTTTCTATACATTTATCTTATAGTCTAATAATACAATACTTATAAATATCCTTTCTTATTATGTTTTTATATTTTTGTGGTTATAATGATTATCAATTTGTTGCATAGCATACCTTGATAATATGTATTTATAATATTTGTATTAGTATTGTTGATTGTGTTCTTAATATGTTATGTAATGATTGCTTCCATTAAGGTATTTTATTGGTTTCAATTATACTTAATAATTATAATGTTTCTCTTGCAAAAAATACATTCATTTGTTTTTATTATCAATTCTGCGAAGCAGAGTGGTACCGAGTCAGCTTGTCTATCGTCGTCGTCCGTCGTCCGTCTGTCTGTCCGGAAACTCCTCCTAGACCGTTTGATGGATTTTCACCAAATTTTACAGGTATATCCATTTTGTCAATGCGAAGGTCAGTCAAAAAGAAGTTTTTTAACTTAAAGGTTAAGGTCAAAGGTCAATGTTAAAAATAAGGTAAATATTTCATATTTTTTAGTTTGCACTCAAATGTCTTCATTTTCACTAAACAAGTTACTGGTAACCTTGATATCATATTGACCACATTTTAGATAACTATTTTAAAGTGTAAGGTCAAAGGTCAAGTTCAAAGGTCAAAATAATTTGTTTAGTAGTTTTTCTTATAATAACTGTTAAGCAGGGATCCCACTGTGCGACTCAGCGACTTCGAATGCGATGCGACAGCTTTTTTTTTCTATGTCCAAAAATCGCCGTTTTCGGCGCCGAATCAATGTGATTTTGTAAGCAAAGAACGCGGTAGCCATGAGAGAGTATGCGAGTATAGTGCGAGAACATCGAATGTGAGGAGACATTAGCGAAAGTCTGAAGACAATTTGACAGCGATAAGAACGAATTATGCGAAAGGTATTATTGACAATTGCGATACCGCTGCAATAATGGTGCGCATGCAAGACTACTGGTGCAATTAGACTGAGAATGTTATGCAAACATGTCGAATGATGGACGGTTGTCGCACAGCACATACGTTCCCCTGTAATCCCACCTGCGATGTCACCGATTTTATAATTGGATGAGGCAGATATGGCATGGTATAAATAGGGTGGTGGCGGAAGGTTCTCGACCAGTTTACCTGCCTCCCAGAGCTCAACCTCACTTTATCTCATGCTAAATGTTTCAGTACTTTTTAACGTAGTTAAGGGATTTCTTCTTCGATATCCGACAACAAAATGTGACTTCCCCAATTTAAACTAACTGATTTTGTCTACTCTACTTCTGACTACAAAATTTACTTCCCGAATTTATCAACTTTATCAATTTGTCAAAATCAGGGGGATTTTGACTATTTCATTAGTACTATACTACTTTTTCTTTTAGGGCAAACACTCTACACCAGGTATTATAGAGATAGCCGGTTTGCCACAGTTATAACAGAAAACCGATTACGGCCAGGACCTTTTTCTCAAACTAATAGTAGATTTCTAACATCCTTCTTTAATCCTTAGCACTATTGTGACACTTGTCTTTTTAATAATTTTACTCTCTTAATTAGTGTATTTCCTTTCTCACTACAATAATCGTTTTGTATTATATATATATATATATATATATATATATATATATACCCGGTATATATATACCGTATATACAGTATATATATATATATTTTTTTTCCCCGTGTTTATTCTTTGTGCGTATTTTTAAACACTACTTTTATTTTACTTTATTTTTCTATTTTCTTTTGCACCCACTGTCTTGTAATATAGCCTGATCTTCTGTAACCTTGCATCATACTAGGTGAGTTAAATAACTTATCTTACTCTTTCTATCTCTAATGCTACTCATAGGATGTTTACATTTTCACCTTTATCGGGCAGAGGCTCGTCCCTTAGGAAGAAATGATAGATAGACTCAGTATTAGGGAATAGGTAGGAAATTATGATAATAAGACAAGATGATATTAACTCGGTCCCAGTCGAGGAATAATCCTGATGACAGACAAAACGCAGTGAGAGATGCAGTACAAATGAACCGTGAAACAGACAATGTAGTTAATGGAGATGTACAAGCAAACCCTGTTAGAGAAAATGAAGAAAATAACAATCAACAACTGCAGCCCACAGAAGAAAACGCAGGAATCAATAATTCGCAAGACAACAGAGGTGTGGAACAAAATAATGAAAATAGTGTAGGCCTAAACGAAGATAATGAGAGAGAAATAATCGAAAATCGTGAACAGAACGAACGACCTCGTAACGTAAACATGAATGGTGGAGAATGGATGGGACATTCTGGTGACGGACTCACAACATTAGTGAATGAAATCTATACAGAAGTGATACAATGGAAACATAATAAGTTTGAACTACCGATTTGTGAAGCCGCAAAAGACATGCTGGGGGAACTCAGACGTATGATCCTAAAGTATGTTCAGGATGCCCCTTTGGCGCACGTGGCAATCAAGATAGCTTCTTTCATTCCTCAGTTGTTCCTTCAAAGAAAAAGACCAAAGGGAAAACTGAATGAGAACATTAAAGCGCTGAAACAGCGAATGGAGTGGTGGAAAAATGGGGAGTTAGACAAAATTCTTAGCCAAGTACGAGCAATCCAGCAAAGACTGAAAACAAAACAACGAAGAAAGAGGAAGCCAGATGATATGGCACGATCAGTGGGAAATAGCATGAGGATTGGTAAAGTGGCACAGGCAGTCAGAATGGTCACTGGGGAAGCCTCAAGTGGGGTGCACGAAGTGAATCGATGCATCTTGGACCAGCTGAAGGAGAAACACCCAGAAGCAAAACCAGCAAGTGATGAGGCCAAACTAGACGGGGAATATGTTCCTCCAGACCCGGTGATATATGAGAATATAACTGGAGACCTCATATGGAGAAAGGCGCTGAAAACACAGGGAGGAGCAGGTCCATCAGGAGTAGATGCTAAGACTTGGAGGATCTTCCTAAGTCAAAACAAGTTTGGTTCAGCCGCGGGTGACCTTTGTGAAGCAATAGCAATGCTGGCAAAGAAACTTGCATCGTCACCATGCGTGAACATAGAAGCTCTGACAGCATGTCGCCTGATACCTTTAAATAAGAATCCAGGAGTTAGACCAGTAGGCATTGGGGAAGTTCTTAGAAGGATTATTGGAAAAGCAATCATGTCTGTATTTGGAAAAGATGTACAAAGAGCAGTGGGCAACTTACAAGTATGTGCAGGACAGCAAGCCGGAGGAGAAGCAGCAATACATGCAATGGGGAAGGTGTATCATGAGGAAGATTGTGAAGCGGTACTGCTAGTGGATGCAACAAATGCCTTTAACACCATTAATAGGGAGGCAGCTATTCACAACATCAAGATCAAATGCCCGAGCATCGCAAAGTACATAGAAAATACTTATAAGGAGCCAGCTAACCTGTATATAGTTGGAAGCACAAAGAAGGAAGAAATGATAATTTTCAAATCAAATGAAGGAACAACGCAAGGAGATCCAGTGGCAATGGCAATGTACGCACTGGCACTATCAATTCTGCAGCAGAAAATAAAACATGAGGTAACCCGAGTGAAACAAGTGGCGTATGCAGATGACCTCACAGGTGCAGGAAAAATAGGGGATCTCAAAGAATGGTGGCGGAGAGTACAATCGGTAGGCGAAGTCATTGGGTACCATCCGAATGCTAGTAAATCTGTACTAATAGTGAAAGAAAACAAGTATCAAGAAGCGGTGCGGACTTTTGATGGGACAGGAGTGAAGATTACAAAGGAGGGTCAACGCCATTTGGGAGCAGTAATAGGCACAGAAGAATGCAAGAGAGACTATGTGCGAAAAAAGTAAATCTGAACCACATGCTGCATATACTGCCTTCACATATGGTGTTAAGCACAGATGGACCTTTCTTATGAGAACAGTGCCTGGCATTAGACAGATGCTCCAACCGCTTGAAGAAGCAATCAGAGGAACATTCATACCGGCCCTAACAGAGATGGAAGGCGTCACGCAAGAGCTAAGAGATCTATTAGCTCTTCCGCCAAGGTTCGGAGGTATGGGGATCATAAACCCAGTGGAGGCGGCACTACATGAGAACCAAAATTCCCTTAAACTTACTACGTCTCTGACAGAAAAAATACGGGAGCAAAATGAAAATGATGAGGTGGACGAAGAGGAACAACGAAAAGCAAGACAGGAAATTACAAAGAGCAGAGAAGAGAGACAGAAACATAGCCTAGAACAAATTAAGACCAGATGTAGGGAAGAACTGAAAATAAGAGTTGAGATGGCACAAGACTTCAAATTGGCTCACATCATTACCAATAAAGGAGAAAGGCTTCAGCTTAAATAAACAAGAATTCAATGATGCCGTAGCCTTGAGGTATGGGTGGCCAGTTTCGAACCTGCCGCTGAAATGTGCATGTGGTGAAATAAACAACTCAGACCACTATATGACTTGTAAGAAAGGAGGATTCATCTGTATCCGGCATGATGAAGTACGAGACATCACTGCACAAATGCTGGACGAGGTGTGCCATGATGTCAGAATCGAACCGGAACTTCTGCCTATGGACGGACAGCGCTTGGCCCACAATACTGCAAATACTTCAAATGAAGCAAGAGTGGACGTAAGTGCTCGAGGTTTTTGGACGAGGGGACAACAGGCTTTTTTTCGACATCAGAATCTTCAACCCAAGAGCACAAACATATCGTGAGCGAGGACACAAGGCGGCATACTTGAGAAACGAAAGTGAGAAAAAACGTGCTTATGAAGAAAGAATTTTGAACAGGGATCAAGGAAGCTTTACTCCTCTGGTCTTCTCATCGTCGGGAGGAATGGGACCTTCTGCAAGTGTCTTCTATGCCAGATTAGCTGAACAAATATCGGAGAAAAAGCGCCAGCATAGAAGCCAAGTCATAACTTGGATGAGATGCCGGCTCTCTTTCTCTCTTCTCAGGTCTGCACTCCTATGTCTCAGGGGTACAAGGTCCTCCCCGCTACAGAGGACAAGAGTGAGAGACTTGGACTTTGAAATGGTCGTGGCGGAGGGACGAATTGGGGAACAACTAGGTTGATTGTAGGGAGGTACTGGTACAATAAGATAAACTACAATGTAACTAGAATAAGATAGATTGTACACCACTTTGTAACTGTCACCTTAATAAAAAGTTTGACTGTATCTCTATATTTTTCATATATCTATATTAATTTCAACTCTTTTCAAATTTGTGTGTGTGTGTGTGTGTGTGTGTATGTGTGTGTGTGTGTGTGTGTGTGGCGGGGGTTTGGACCCTCCTTGTTTCACTCCATTAGTTTGGAGAATTTAGGACATTTCACATCATCCTTTTGGCGATCGTAAGACGCTTCACCCCATTTAGGGATCGGTTTTTGGCGGTGATCGATCGCAAACCTGCAATGTCTCGGTCCTTCGATCAGGTAAACATTTATTTTGAAGGAAGTCTGGAGAGGCGTTTTTTCAGTCTACTCGACAAAAAAAATAGGTGGAGAGAGAGAGAGAGAGAGAGAGAGAGAGAGACAGTTATATATACTGTAGGTAGAAGCACTCACAACCCTTATCAACATTAAACAACACATCATAATAATAATGTGTTTTGGTAAAATTGTCAAAATAGTTGGAAGTAAGATCAGAGCTCCATAATGCCGGTATCACACGAGCGCTTTTTCACTCAACATTTATCCTTAACACTGGTCTGGCAGCTTATGAGGTAAACATTTAGATGATTTCGGTTACCTAAATTCATCTACCATCAGTCTAGTTTCCGATACCAGTGTCAAATACTCCAGAAATGTTGCCAGAAAATGTTTGATCATCGAATGTTGACTATAAAAGCTCTCGTGTGATACCGGCTCAACAATCCTTATGTAAGGGCATGGTGTAAAAAACAAATCCTAAATGAGGCTACATCCTTAGACGATTTTATACAGCTTAGGAAGGAACTCTGGGAATTTCAAAGGGTAAAGGCTATCTCAAATTATTTTATACAGCTTAGGAAGGAACTCTGGGAATTTCAAAGGGTAAAGGCTATCTCAAATTATTTTATACAGCTTAGGAAGGAACTCTGGGAATTTCAAAGGGTAAAGACTATCTCAAATAAGGCTACATCCTTAGACGATTTTAGACAGCTTAGGAAGGATCTCTGGGAATTTCAAAGGGTACAGACTACTTCAAATAAGGCTACCGGTACATCCTTAGACGATTTTAAACAGCTTAGGAAGGAACTCTGGGAATTTCAAAGGGTAAAGGCTATCTCAAATTATTTTATACAGCTTAGGAAGGAACTCTGGGAATTTCAAAGGGTAAAGACTATCTCAAATAAGGCTACATCCTTAGACGATTTTAGACAGCTTAGGAAGGATCTCTGGGAATTTCAAAGGGTACAGACTACTTCAAATAAGGCTACCGGTACATCCTTAGACGATTTTAAACAGCTTAGGAAGGAACTCTGGGAATTTCAAAGGGTAAAGGCTATCTCAAATTATTTTATACAGCTTAAGAAGGAACTCTGGAAATTTCAAAGGGTAAAGACTATCTCAAATAGGGCTACATCCTTTGACAATTTTAAACAGCTTAGGGAGGATCCCTGGGAATTTCAAAGGGTACAGACTATCTCAAATAAGGCTACCGGGTACATCCTTAGACGATTTTAAACAGCTTAGGAAGGAACTCTGGGAATTTTAAAGGGTTAAGACTATCGCCACGATTTCATACAGCTTAAGAAGGATCTTCTTCTTCCTCTTCTTCTTCTTCTTCTCTCATCTTCTTCGTCTTCTTCTCTTTTCCTTTTCTTATATTTCTCTTTCTCTTCGTCTTCTTATCTCTTAATTATTATCGTTAATATTCCTTTATTTTAACATTTTATCCCCCTTTTACTTGCCTTCTTCCTCCTCTGCCTTCTTCCTCCCTTTCGTCCTCCTCTTCATTCTATTCACTGTCTTCTTCTTCTTCTTCTTCTTTCCTAATCCTAAACCCTTTCGAACTCCTAATTTCTGATTTTCTGTTGTAATTTTGTTGTTGTACCTGTATTCGTATTTTCTTCTTTGTTCGCACATTATCTCACTCCTTCGGAACTTGTCTAGTGATAATCTCGTCGCGATAGAAGTTATCGGGTAGACTATCGCGTTTATTGCGCTACCGTCGCACTTTAATCGCTTGGTCATACCAAGAACAGCGTTGCCAATAATGACGGATCGCTGAAATCTCAATGAAGGACGCAATGACATCGTAATTAATCGATATTATCGCAATTATGTTGCACAATTGTCGCACTATTTTCGCAATTATCGTTTGAAGGTCGACCATTTCGCACACCTTTTCCATGAGTTGCGACAAACGAGACCTTGGTGCGAGTACTGAGATTCTACTGAGTTAAGGTGAGAAAGAAGTGAGACAATGCCCGATTATGTCGCATTTCTCGCAGCAGTCGTCCATTCGCAGCCGGATTTTAAACTTTTCAAAATCTAACGGCGACCCTAGCGACTTCTGGGGGTCTCGTGGGGGGGTTTGTGAGACTATTGTGAGATTACTGAGATTAATTGAGACTTTATGGTCGATTAACCCTTAATTAGCGGCGAGCAACATAAGTCGAGTTAAATAAAGCTGGACTATGTGGCGGCGCTCGACATAGGTCGAGTGGCAATTTCAGCACGTAATGTTGCTGAGAGAGAGAGACAAGTGGTGGCAGGAGAGTAGCGAGCGTATGACTGCTCCAGACCACCGCGGCGAACATACGGACACGAATCCCAGCTCCCTCCTCCCTCTCTCACTCGCTATATAAGGAATTGTATCGGGAAAGTGGCTAATTACATGCTTTTTGCACCCTCGTTGCACGGTTATTGCAAGAAAACTAGCCATCATAAAAGGATCGTTATGGTGTCATTCGAAAGCTCTGTTTATGCCCTTTCAGGGATAGATACTTGTTTTACGTTCTGGGTCTTATTTAGGCATGAAAATGATCACGTAAACAGCCCTATTTTGGCTAAAAACACCCCGCTGGGCGGTACATATAAATAAACCGCATAGGCCGCTCTTAAGGTGTTAATGCGAATACTGGACACAGAGAAACAAAACCTGTCGCAAGCTGTCTCATCGCAATCCAAGTCGCCGAGTCGCACAGTGGGATCCCTGCTTTAGAGTCTCACTAATCTTACCATGTATATTCGGAATACCTAAGCCAAGGTCATACAAGAACTATACAATTGCATATGAAATGTCACGGTCACAGATCAAGGTAAAATAAAAGGTCAATATACTATTTTCTTTACTTTTCATGCAAACTTCACAACATTTGTTACGCTGGCCAGCTTGCCAGAATGTGCTCGTACTCGCTAGCGCTCGCCAGGGCAGTGGAATGGGCTATAATAATCGTAGAACGATGTTCTTTCTTTCCTAGTATTCATGTAGTCACAGCCAGATCAGTGGTGGTCTTTGTTCTTGTCTGTGACACATGGAAGTATTTTATATCAGTAATAGAGTATAAGATATGCAGTGTGAAGTTAAGGAGAAAGAGCGAGGTAGGCAGCGAGGTTGTATTATGTGCGTGTGTATGTACGTGTGCCTCCCTCGCTCGCGCGGGCTTTCCCACGCCCTTGATTGGCTGGCGGGCCTGGCGCGTCCTAGGACGCTTGCTTTTCATGACGTAGTGGTCTGTGATTGGGTGCCGCTGTCCTAGTGTTGGTGCTGGGGGGGTCCCCGCCGCGTATCTCCTTAGAGCTTGGCATAGCGTGCTTGGTCCTAGACGTCCCTTGCAATCTGTCCCCCAATCTAACCCCCTGTACTACTGTTTCTCTCTCTGAACTTCTTCTTTTCCATTACTTCTCATCTTTATTCAATTACTTATCCCTTCTGGTTCTGCATACGACTTCCATAGTCGGCCAGCTGTATTACCAGCACCAGTTCTCACATTTATGTTTTGCACTAGCTTTAGGGATTATTAGTCATAGTCACATGAGTCATATTATCATTGGGTGCTTCTAATTATTGAGTTGTTCTTTGTTACTATTTAATGCTAGACAGTGGAGGGTATCTTTAGTCGTTGTCTGAGTTATGTACATGGCAAGTCAGAGCCTGTACGACTTCGACGGAGCTAGGTGCCTGTAACCCCTTGTGCATATTTCTCCTTTGCGAGTGTAGCAGTATACAAGTGAAGGGCTTTTGCCTACACTTTCTTGTATGCTCGCTACCTCATTGTGTTGACCTTTGTGGAGCGCCAGGGTAAGACCAGATACTTGAGATCTGGACTTACCAAGAGAGCCTCCTAGTCACTTAACGTAACATAAGGGAAATCTGTTCAAGGGGAGACAGTAGGCTACGAGCATGCTTGCGCTCTGCCTAGCCTCCTGGTGCCTTTTATGCCGCTGCTAGACTTTATTAGTAATAAAGACAGCATTGTGTTTATTAACTTTAACTGTGTATGCTTTAGGAATTCACGTATTATTTTAGCCTAGGTTGATGCTTGGTGCACAACCCAGTATGGCTGGTACTTTGGCTAAGGAAATACTGTTTTGAGTGGTTATTATTAGTGCTGTCACAGAGTTGTTGCACTCCCTTGTTATATATAATTATGTATCCTACTTATTGGTGTATTTAAGATACACGCTTTGGTGTCCTGCCCCTGCATTATTTCTGTTCTATATTAACGAGCATCGTAGATCATCAGACGTTTTCAGAAGATTCCATATCTGTTTGCTGTAGGACTAGACTACCAGTGTTTTCATAGAGCATTGAAGAGTTTAGTGTTGAGTACAGACTCGCACTAAAGTTAACGTAAGCATATATTTCTTTATTAACCCTCTCGCATCTATAGGACGCGATCGAGTCATAACGCCACCCCTCCAAGAGTGCTCGTATGACGCAATCGCGTCATAATGCCACCTGTAAGTTAGAAATATTCGCCAAAAATAAGTTTATGACTCGATTTTGACTCAATTTGGACTGGTAAGTTAGGCATTAGTAAGTTACAAAAGGAAGTATCTAGCAACCCCATAGCGTCCCTCTCTGAGGAGCGCGGGCCTCTGTAAAGCCAGTAGTTTCCTGGCCCCCAGACTGTGAGGCAGGGTCCCAGCCCTTTAAATTCTGGGCTCCCTCCCTCTGGCCCACCATGCCTAGCTATAGGCAGGCAATTATGGATTATTTCATCTACCCAGTGAAAGTGTTTAGTGAATAATTCGAACTATATATGTATATAAGATGTTACTTGTGACTTATGGTGACTGAGGGGAGTGAATCTTGGTTAACCCCTTGAGTATTGATGCAGTTTTGTCTAGGTATCATTGATGACTTTACACTATTTTTTGCTTGAAAGACAAATATAATTATCAATAAATACTGCCTACGAAATAAATACATTATAATCACGAAGATGTCACAGGAATGCTTACAGGAAGTATGGTAAGTACTCTATGGAATTTTAGTTATATTACAGTATATTATTATATATATATATTATATATAGCCTATATACAGTATATAACAGCCCCAAGGTCCCGAGCAAGCCCAAGGCCCATAATCGAATATTTACATTATTATTATATTTTGTATTTTATTTAAATATTTATATATTTGATTTATTAGTTTTTATATATTTTATTTTATTTATTTCATTTTATTTATGTTTATTTTATTTATTTTATATATATATACCGTATATATTTGTTTTGTTATTCCTGTTCTCCAGGGTGTCTAGCAGATCAGCCCCAAGGTCCTGAGCAAGCCCAAGGGCCATAATCAAGTATTTATATTATTATTATATTTTTTATTTTATTTATTTTATTTATATATACAGTATATATAATTATATATAATATATATATATATATATATATATATATATATATATATATATATATATATATATATATATATATATACTGTATATATATATATATATATTATAGGTTTGACTCCTGTAAGGAGATAAAGAAAACCTAATATTTAGTAGTGGCCCCGTAATCATTGACGAACATGCCTATTACATAAGGCATCCTCTTCAAACACTAATCCGCCGTAGTTTGAATCTACCGCGCAGAGCATTTAAAAACTGAGGAGCCTTCATCATGAGCGCACGCGACCTCACTCATGGCTTCAGTCATTATGAATTGGGTTCTCACTACGAAAAAACTTCGTAAAAAATAAAAACAAAAGAAAATAAGAATAACTATCCAATAAGCTTTCCATCATACCGTGGATGTACTTGTGTGGATTTCTGACCAGACGCTGAATCAGGCGTCATTCCTCCTTCACTGACATATCAAGTAAACCAAAATCCTTAATACATCAACCGATTGGAAGGGGACGGTCGGGAGGGCCCCAGTCGTCAATGATTACGGGGCCACTACTAAATATTAGGTTTTCTTTATCTCCTTACAGGAGTCAAACCTATAATTTATTAGTGGCCCCTCCATCATTGACGAACATGCCTGATATCTAAGACTGGAGGGGGACATTTGTAATCATATCATAACTCTAGAAAAGCAGATAATAAAAACAACCACATAGTATTCTTACTTTTGAAAAATGTATTTAATACGGCGTAGGCCGGAAATATACAAGAAAAAGGGGTTCAGGCAGGTGCGTGCTTCAAAGAAGCCTGCCCGACAAAAATAGGTAACCCTGAAGATTCTGAACACAGATCTGTAGTTACAAAAGGCACCCCACTCAACGAGTGGTGACAAAAATAATAAGTTATAAGTTTATATGTGCACATCATAAACCCCAAAATACATGTGGAGATCAATTGCTAATGAACTCCATTGAACTAATGTTACATTGCTTTCGCAGCTAAAACTACTATAACAACACCGTTGTTTTGTACTAAACTTTGTACTAGCACAAATTCTCGCAGAGAAATTTTCATATCACATTTTAACCTTAAATTGTATCACAGCTCTCATACTCCGGCGGGGTCTAGGGTGTCCTATGTCAATTGACTGCACCCCCCCCCCCTTCCGTGAAAATAAACATAAGTGACTGCAGGGCCACCTAGACCCTCTGCCTTAACACCTTACGAGCGGCCTATGCGGTTTATTTATATGTACCGCACAGCGGGGTGTTTTTAGCCAAAATAGGGCTGTTTACGTGATCATTTTCATGCCTAAATAAGACCCAGAACGTAAAACAAGTACCTATCCCTGAAAGGGCATAAACAGAGCTTTCGAATGACACCATAACGATCCTTGTATGATGGATAGTTTTCTTGCAATAACCGTGCAACGCGAGTGCAAAAAGCAGGTAATTCGGTACTTTCGGTACATAATGAGTATGTAGCGAGTGAGAGAGGGAGGAGGGAGCTGAGATTTGTGTCAGTAGGTTCGCCGCGGTGGTCTGGAGCAGTCATACGCTCGCTAGTCTCCTGCCACCACTTGTCTCTCTCTCTCAGCCACATTACGTGCTGAAATTGCCACTCGACCTATGTCGAGCGCCGCCACATAGTCCAGCTTTTTTTAACTCGACTTATGTTGCTCGCCGCTAATTAAGGGTTAAAGCTATACATGGTAAGGAAGGTTTGTCTAGAGCAACTGACAAGTATCTAGAGAGAAACGTATGATTAGACGCCCACAACTGTGTGGACGCAATATCTTCAACTGAAAAGTTTTTCAGGAAACGTAAAGAGGCCGCCCACTTGCGTAAATAGTGGGCCCTACCCACAACGCCGGGATTACTCTCTTTAATGACTTCTACCAGAAGAGAGGCTAATCGCCGTTTAAGTAAGCGTTTACCCGTACTCGCTACCCATAAAGCACCTTGGGGGTTATGAGGAGCTATTCTCAAATATTTGGTTAGAGCTTGCACTGGACATAAATTATGATGCACCTTTCCCCTTTTTAACGCCGGCACCGTGAACTCAGAAAACACGTGTGCACTATGCTCATTCTTGGCTACAAACGCCGGGGAGGGTGCAATGGAAATTGAATCATTAAGTCTACCAAACCTAAGACAATTAGGTGTGTTGCTCATCGCCGCCAGCTCAGACACTCTGTTTCCGGTGGCCAAAGCCAAAAGGAAAACTGCCTTCTTTAAGATTAAAGCAAAGTCTGCAGTATTTTGATACAGACGAGAATGAAGTAAAGACAAAGCTTTGTCCAGAGACCAAGTAGGCATGAGCTGACGGGGAGGTGGGCGGAGTTTAAAACACGCTCTCATAAATCCTGTTTCCTCCGCCACCGGTATGGATAGACCTGTAAGGTCGAAAAAGGGCACTCTAATCGCAGTTAAGTGATTCTTCAAAGTAACCACAGATAAACGTTTCTGCTCAAACAGATAGTTCAAGTAATTAAAAACCAATGCCACTGAGGGTACAGTTTGTTCCGTTCTAACAATCCAAGAAGTAAAAGCTTTCCAATGAGATTGATATTGTCGCTTAGTAGACTGAGTATATTGATTGAGCAATTTATTGGTCACATCCCTACCGTATGGTGCTAGCCACTTGGCCTCCTGAATGTCCATAATGCAAAAGTCAGCGAGGTCTCTAGGTTGCCAATCGTATCTAAGTGGAAGTACCCGACCGGGAGCGATACCGGGTCCGGGCACCACATTATTAATTGCTGGTACCACACCTGCGCCGGCCACAGGGGCGCGATTAGCGAGACTAAGCCTCGATAAACTCGTAGTTTGTTCACTACGTGGCACATTAGTGACGCATCTGGCGGCGGAAACAGATAGATGGAGCTCCATCTGTTCCAGTCTGTCACTAGGGCGTCTGGCCCCCCTGCCGGCGTTATCGCCCGGCGGGTGAGGTATATAGAGGGAGCTTGTGAGTCTCCTCGGACGCAAAAAGATCCACTTGTGGATGGGAGAGCTCCGCAATCATTAGGTCGAAAATGGGTTGCTTGAGCTCCCATTCTACTCTCGTGCTCTGTCTCCGGGACAGAGCGTCTGCCCAGACGTTCGCTACGCCTGGGAGATAAGATGCGTGAAGATAAATATCTAGACTGGTGGCTAGAACAAAAATCTCTTCCGACACGAGTAGCAACTTCCTTGACCTCGTTGACCCTTGTTTCTGAATACAGTGAACTGCATTCAGATTGTCCATTCTGAAGGCCACTGACTTGCCCCGTAACGCCGGGCCGTGAGCCTGAAGGAAATACAAGGGGACTAGTAACTCTTTGACATTTATGTGAGAGATTTCTAAGTGGGACCAAAGTCCCTGACCCTGGTGCCCCTGATTTGACTGAAATCCCCACCCTATGGTGCCTGACGCATCCGTGTCTACCCATACCGTTGGAGGAGGAGAGGTCCATGACATGATTGAGTGCAATGTTTCCCTCTTCGCCCAGACCGCTAGTAAGGTGTGGATTAATTTTGGTATGGGCCATAATTTTCCCGCCGGTAAGAGTGGGAAATATTTGTTGCCTTCCAATATTAATCGTTTTACTTTCAACCGGCCCAACTTGACAGTTAGCTGAATCCAGTTGAGAGAGCCGACCAGAGACTCCCAGACTCTTCGTGTCGTAGTCAGACTGTGAAGAAACCTGAACAGTTTCCTGCGAAACCTGTTGCGATTGTCCACACTCTGACTCAGAGTGAGAGCGGCGGTGTCCCAGACCAGCCCTATCCACTGAATTACTCTTGAGGGAACAAGGTTTGACTTTACCAGATTTACCTTGAAGCCTAGAGTTTTGACATGATTTAAAATGATATTGACATGTTTTATGCATAATTGTTGTGTCTCTGCCACCACCAGCCAGTCGTCTAGATACCACAACACTCTGATTCCCTGTTTTAACAACGGCATCAGGGCTTGCCGGACTAGTTTCGTGAATAATCGAGGTGCTAGGTTCAAACCGAACGGCATCCTCTGAAAAACAAAATTTTGGTGCCTGATCCTCAAGGCCAGAAACCTTTGAAATCTTTTGTTGACCGACACGTGCCAATAGGCGTCTGTCAGGTCTAGGGAACACATCCAGCCTCCCGGCGGAAGTGTTAGCCTGATTTGATGAACTGTTAACATTCTGAAAGACTCGTTGTAAATGTGAAGATTCAGATAAGACAGGTCTACGACCGGCCTCATCTGAACACTGTCCCGTTTGGGAACCAAAAACAGTTTTGACGTGAATACAGGGTAATCTGGAGGGACCGGGATGATGACATTCTTGGCAATCATCTCCTGGACCAGCAACTCCACCTCTAATGAAACACAATTTGCCGTTGTCGGCTGACGTAAGCGAGGTCGCCGGAGCCACTGCCAAGTGATGCCTTTGCGTGCCACCATCCGTGCCCAGGTTTTTAACGGCCATGCTTGGTGACACGTTCGGAACGACCCAGTTAGCAGACAAGGGTTCGCCGGCTGTACTTCCCTCGGTTCCTCCGGCTCTAAGATAGGCACTGGGAGTGAGAAAGACTTTAGTTTTTTGATGGTGGGTTTGGTGGTGTTGGACGCTTCGCCGGCTGGCTGGTGTGGGCCGAAGACTGGCCCTGCCCCGGCTTATACTGGCCGCGTCCCCTCTGTCCTGAAAACCCTCTCTGTCTATGCCTGAACTGACCCAGGGGGGATTGGGAGGACTTAGGCGGAAGAAACGGCTTAGAACCCCCTGGCTGAGCTTTAGTAGGAGGCTTAGGTTTGGGGAAGTTAAATGCAGGTTTCTTAGCCTGTGCGGGACTGTGCTTCACGGCCTGTGCCATGTTAAACACTGTTCGCCATACATCAGGGGACATTAAAGAAGGTGTAAGTACTGGGGACATTACCACCTGGTTAGCAATGCGATCAGGCAGCTTGCGAACTAATGACATCCTAAGATCCTGTCGTGCTCGCACCGCCTCAAGTAAGGCTGTGCGTATGTCACCTAAGGATTGAATCGACGACTGAAGAATCAGACGCCGGGATAACTCAACTGATCTTCGAGCATCCGCGTCTGCGATTGCCTGAGTAGACCTGAGTAAAGACTTAGCCACCTGTTGAGAAACTATGTACTGTGAAAACAGGCGGAAAGCTTTTCCCCTTAGCCTAAATTCTCTGTCTAGGTGAGAAGGGGTAGGGGTAGTGAATGGTTCCTTTAGTTCACAAAGATTAATCTTAGGGGCAGCTAGAAAAGAAAATAAAGCTGACGGAACTCCGCCGGCAGAACCTACCGGCATGGAGAACCATGAATGTGTATCCTGAGGGATCTGGTGGGAAGATTTAGAAGTGAAAGTGGTTGCAAAGTTTTGAGCCTCTACCTCCCAATCCACCCAAGGTCCTGGTCCCAACTGTCCCACCTTCAACACTGGATTAGCTATCTCGTCTGTGACGGTCTGTAAATCTAGTTCAGGAGTAAGAGCCGACAGAGCCTTAATATCATTAAACCCATCCAGCTTAGACCAGTCTGAAAAAAGTTTTGAAGCTGAGGCTAAAGCAGGCTTAGATGCATAAACAAAATAATCCTGATGATAATAACTAGGTATAGCCTTGATATTTACGTCCAAAACATTACCCAAGGCATCCAATGCCCTTAATTTCTTAGACTTATTTCCCTGGATAAACCACTCACGTGGTACCGGGAGTTCCCCTGACAAGGTAGGCTGGGCAAGCTCTGGCTTAGAGGGGTTCAAAGGGACCCATGACTCGTCTGGCCCATAAAGTAGGGGCATAGCTACCTTTCTAAGAGGCGCTTTGTCTAGAGGGGGTGGATTAACATCCGTAATGACCCTGACATTTGACGTAGTGAATGCCGCCGTAGCTGGCTTAGAGCTCCCTGCCGGTGACAGAGTAGGAGGGTTAGGAATCTTAGATAAATCGATTGACGTTATCAGAGGCCGTACCGCAGAACTTGTCAAGGGAGCCCCCAAGTCCATTGTGGGGTTTTCTCGTTGTTGATTAAAGAATTTTGATAGAGCATGAGTAAGTAACCCATCAATTTCTTGTGCTGTAACAAACTGGTTAGATGCAGAACTTTCAGGTGAATCAGTATTATCATGGGCGGCGTCCAGGCCTGAGCCTGACCCTTGTCCCTCCCTATCTGAAATTAATGACACTTCATCTTGTTCCTCCCGATCCTCCTGAGAAGACCCCGCCGAGGCAGGGGCACCTTGTTTCCAAGATAAATCAGGGATAGAGGATGGGGTCGCCGCGTCCCTGTGGACATCGGCTACTGTGTGACTCATATGAGTCGGACGTGGATGGTCAGACCCTGGCTGAGCAAACCGCCAAACACCGAGGCTCTGGCCTACGCTCTCTTGAGAGTCTGAAACATTCTCAATTATTGAATTTCCTGAACTTTCCGTTTCTAGGGTTAAAATATCAATAGGTAAATCTTGTTTAGGGACAGGCGCTTCACTATACTCTGAGGCTGTAACAGAAACATTTTCAGGTGTAGAGGTACGATGAGATGCACTAGACTTAGTAGAATGTCGAGAGGACTTCTTATGGGAATCCTTTTTGGAGGATTTGTGGCTACGGTGTGACCGCGAACTAGACCTAGGTTTGGAAGAATCACCACCATGGCCACTGGGGGAAGCTTCAGTCTTACACTTCTTACTAGCCGGGGAAGAGGCCCGACTTGAAGACCGCTGTCTGAGGGGTGACCTTGACCTCGATCTCGCCTGCGACGAGGAGGTGGCTGCCGGGGGAGTAGGCTCTCTCGGGCGTTTAAACGTATCCACAGACGATACAGAACCCTGGCTAGTCTCTGTCGGCTTAAAACCCGTTACTCTAGAGGTACGTTTAGGGGGAGGGTGCTCTGACAGCAACTTATCCCAAAGTGGGACGTTGTCACATTGAAGTGACTTATGTGCGACAATGGTAGTGTAGGCCGACATTTGTTGTCTGACCTCTCTCAACGCTACCGCCGCGGTCTTGTCATTGTCACATAGGACTTTATTGGCTAATTGGGAGCAAAAGGAACAATTAAGTGTAACCCAGAGACCCCTTGAACGGTCTAGACATCTAACACACCTTATGCAAAGGGTATGCGCAAAAATTGGGATACCCGCGCAAGTAGGGGTAATGCACAGGGCAAAAACTGGGGCCACATTAGCCATGACAGAGACTGGTGTGAGGAAACTACCGCCGGGTCTGTATTGGTCCGCCGGAGCTCAGCTCTGGAAAAAAAAAGAAAAATTTCCAGGAATTAATGCTCATAAGGTTAACCCACGTGTTCGCATACAAGTGTTAATAACCCGCCGGGTAACGGGATGCAAAGACACAGCTAACACATCTCGCTACGCGGCTGGGTGTAAAGAGGCTAAACAAATCTTCTTAGCTAAAGAACATGAAGAATACCCTCTGATATAATGGTCCAATATGGCACTTATAGTCTGTAGGAGGTGGTGACTGTCTCAAGATTCAATTTTGTAACAAAGCCCCCCCTCATAAAGACGCCGGCCCTTGAAATATTTTAGTAGAATAGCCCAGGGCAGGAATATACGAGATCTGATTTTTTAACGAATTGTCCCAAACGATCGTCGTAAAAATAGAAGGCGGCGATACTGAAAGTATCACCCAATTAAGGTTAATCGAAATTGAATTTGTTTATAAATTCCTTAGTTCCTCCACTTAGGGGCACCCGCCGGGTGTGGGAATCGATTTGGTTAAACCTCACTGATCCTTCAATTGCCGTAAGAGTAAAGGCAGCGATACACAGAGTATCACTCAAATGGATTGGTTAACTATATGAGACCTAAGTCGTTTTATCCCACCCTGCTCAGGTGCACCCGCCGGGTGAGAAGTCTAAAAGTTAACCCCACAAGTTCCTGACCCCACTTCTTTGTAAAAGATCGCCGGGGAGGAACGCCTAAACAACAGCTAGGTTTTCCATGTGGTTGTCGTAAACCAGGTAGAAAAACCTATAAAAAACGAGTGTTCTCAAGAACGTAGTATTTTATATATATATCTATATATATATGTAAGGATGGGTACAGCCATCCCGCCGGGAATTTTAAAGGAGGCCTGAAACCAGGCACCCACAGAGACGCAGTCCTGGAGAGCCACAGACACCTCCCCACGCCGGGGAACCAGCCAGAGTTAAAAACCACGTGTGGCCCAACACTGCTCATCGGTCAGGATTTTTCATGGTGAAACCGAGAAAAAACCCGCCGGAAGGCAAACCCCACCCTGAACAGACACCATCTGAACAATACGACACGAGGAGAGACACGCACGACTAACCAAGGTCACAACATAATCCGTGGAATTAGCCAATACACAACTAAACCAGGAAACAAATATATTCCGAGGAATTAGCCAATACACAACTAAAACCCGGATACACATGACACAGTAGGGCATATTTATAAAATAAATAATAACACTAGACATGTGGCAAAGCTACGAGCGGCTGGCTAGGCCTAGGTAGACGGCATGAAAATAGTTGAAATATAAACACACACTGGAATATCACAACAGGAACCACCGCCAACACACCACAGAAGCGATAACTTCCCACCCCGGGAAGCCTGACACGGACCCAGAAAAAACTTCACTAAGTGAAGAAAAATACGCTGGGAACGTCAGCAAACACACAGCTTACCTCATCAGAAGGATAAAAGGCAGCAATAATTAACGCGTAATGAAAGCCGCCTGCATCACCAACTAACACAACTGTGAAAAGTTCACGTGTCCACAACAGGACCACGAGGGTACATCCGAAATAGATGCCCCATACATACGACCCAAAATACACTGCACTGCGGGCAACCAGCCCAGGACACTCCTGCTACGCCTATCCTAACCTTACTCGATACATCCTAGAGTAAACAAATGAGAAAAAACTCACTAGGGACGCAACGAATGCGGAACCAGCGGAGCCTGAAAGGTACGTCCGGGCAGGCTGAGCGCAGAGCAAAGAAGGAGGAATGACGCCTGATTCAGCGTCTGGTCAGAAATCCACACAAGTACATCCACGGTATGATGGAAAGCTTATTGGATAGTTATTCTTATTTTCTTTTTGTTTTTATTTTTTACGAAGTTTTTTCGTAGTGAGAACCCAATTCATAATGACTGAAGCCATGAGTGAGGTCGCGTGCGCTCATGATGAAGGCTCCTCAGTTTTTAAATGCTCTGCGCGGTAGATTCAAACTACGGCGGATTAGTGTTTGAAGAGGATGCCTTATGTAATAGGCATGTTCGTCAATGATGGAGGGGCCACTAATAAATATACGTATATGCCCGGTATATATATATATTTTTGTTTTCTTTATTATTCCTGTTCCCCAGGCTGTCTAGCGGATCAGCCCCAAGGTCCCGAGCAAGCCCAAGGCCCATAATCGAGTATTTATATTATTATTATATATTTTTTTTTATTTATATATACAGTATAATATATAATATATATATATATATATACCCGGTATATATATATTTTTTTCCTGTTCCCCAGGCTGTCTAGCGGATCAGCCCAAGGTCCCGAGCAAGCCTAAGGCCCATAATCGAGTATTTATATATTATTTATATACAGTATATATATAATGGTATATATATAATATATATATATATATATATAATGATTATATATATATATATATATATATATATATATATACCCGGTATATATATATATATATTTTTTTTTTTTTTTATTCCTGTTCCCCAGGGTGTCTAGCGGATCAGCCCCAAGGTCCCGAGCAAGCCCAAGGCCCATAATCGAATTTTTATATTATTATTACATTTTTATTTTAAATATATATTTATTTATTTGATTTGATTTATTTCATTTAAATTTATATTTTTATTTCATTTATTTATATATATATTTATCTATATATATATATATATATATATATATATATATATACCGTATATATATAGGATATATATATATATATATATATATATATATATATATATATATATATATATATATATATATATATTATATTTATATATTTATATAAATGTTATACATTGTGGCAAAGATATACAACTGTATAAACTATAGGTTTGACTCATGTAAGGAGATAAAGAAAACCTAATATTTAGTAGTGGCCCCGTAATCATTGACGAACATGCCTATTACATAAGGCATCCTCTTCAAACACTAATCCGCCGTAGTTTGAATCTACCGCGCAGAGCATTTAAAATCTGAGGAGCCTTCATCATGAGCGCACGCGACCTCACTCATGGCTTCAGTCATTATGAATTGGGTTCTCACTACGAAAAAAATTTGTAAAAAATAAAAACAAAAAGAAAATAAGAATAACTATCCAATAAGCTTTCCATCATATCGTGAATGTACTTGTGTAGATCTTTGACCAGACGCTGATTCAGGCGTCATTCTTCCTTCACTGACATATCAAGTAAACCAAAATCCTTAATACATCAACGAATGGGAAGGGGATGGTCGGGAGGGCCCCAGTCGTCAATGATTACGGGGCCACTACTAAATATTAGGTTTTCTTTATCTCCTTACAGGAGTCAAACCTATAATTTATTAGTGGCCCCTCCATCATTGACGAACATGCCTGATTTCTAAGACTGGAGGAGGACATTCGTAATCATATCATAACTCTAGAAAAGCAGATAATAAAACAACCACATAGTATTCTTACTTTGAAAATATATTTAAATACGGCGCAGCCCATATATATACAAGAAAGGGGTTCAGGCAGGTGCGTGCTTCAAAGGAGCCTGCTTGACAAAAAAGGGTAACTCTGAAGATTCTGTGAACAGATCTGTAGTTACAAAGGCACCCCACTCAACGAGTGGTGACAAAAATAACAAGTTATAAGTTTACATGTGCACATAATAAACCCCAAAATAATCGTGGAGATAATTTGCAAAAGATCTCCACTGTTTAATATTATATTGCTTTCACAGCTAAAACTACTATAACAACCCCGTTGTTTTGTACTAACATTGTACTAGCACAATTTCTCGCAGAGAAATTTTCATATCACATTAACCATAAATTGTATCACAGCTCTTACACTCCGGCGGGGTCTAGGGTGTCCTATGTTAACTGACTGCACCCCCCCCCCCCCTTTTTCTTGAAAGTAAACAAAAGTGACTGAAGGGCCACCTAGACCCTCTGCCTTAAAGCTATACATGGTAAGGAAGGTTTGTCTAGAGCAACTGACGAGTATCTAGTCAAAAACGTATGATTAGACGCCCACAACTGTGTGGATGAAATATCTTCTACTGAAAAATTCTTCAGGAAACGTAAAGAGGCTGCCCATTTGCGTAAATCGTGGGCCCTACCCACAACGCCGGGATTACTCTCTTTAATGACTTCGACCAGAAGAGAAGCTAATCTCCGTTTCAGTAAGCGTTTACCCGTACTCGCTACCCATAAAGCACCTTGGGGGTTTAGAGGAGCCACTCTCAAATATTTTGTTAGAGCTTGCACTGGACATAGATTATGATGCACCTTTCCCCTTTTTAACGCCGGCACCGTGAACTCAGAAAACATGTGTGCACTGTGCTCATTCTTGGCTACAAATCCCGGGGAAGGTGCAATGTGAATACATTCATTAAATCTACCAAACCTAAGGCAATTAGGTGTGTTGCTCATCGCCGCCAGCTCAGACACTCTGTTCCCGGTGGCCAAAGCCAAAAGGAATACAGCCTTTTTTAAGAGTAATGCAAAATCTGCAGTATTTTGGTACAGACGAGAGTGAAGTAAAGACAATGCCTTGTCCAGAGACCAAGTAGGCATGAGCTGACAGGGAGGTGGGCGGAGTTTAAAACATGCCCTCATAAAACCTGTTTCCTCCGCCACCGGTATGGATAGACCTGTAAGGTCTAAAAAGGGCACTCTAATTGCAGTTAAGTGATTTTTTAACGTTACCACAGATAAATGTTTCTGCTCAAACAGATAATTTAAATAATTAAAAACTAATGCTACTGAGGGCACAGTCTGTTCTGTTCTAATGATCCAAGAAGTAAAGGCTTGCCAATGTGAGTGATACTGTCGTTTCGTAGACTGAGTATATTGATTTAATAATTTATTGGTCACATCTCTACCGTATGGTGCTAGCCACTTGGCCTCCTGAATGTCCATAATGCAAAAGTCAGCGAGGTCGCTAGGTTGCCAATCGTATCTAAGTGGAAATACCCGACCGGGAGCGACACCGGGTGCGGGCACCACGTCTTTAATTGCTGGTACCACAACTGCGCCGGCCACAGGGGCGCGACTAGTGAGACTAAGCCTCGATAATCTCGTAGTTTGTTCACTACGTGGCACATTAGTGACGCGTCTGGCGGCGGAAACAGATAGATGGAGCTCCATCTGTTCCAGTCTGTCACTAGGGCGTCTGGCCCCCCTGCCGGCGTTTTCGTCCGGCGGGTGAGGTATAGAGGGAGTTTGTGAGTCTCCTCGGACGCAAACAGATCCACTTGTGGATGGGAGAGCTCTGCAATCATTTGGTTGAAAATGGGTTGCTTGAGCTCCCATTCTACTGTCGTGCTCTGTCTCCGGGACAGAGCGTCTGCCCAGACGTTTGCTACGCCTGGGAGATAAGATGCGTGAAGATAAATGTCTAGTCTGTTGGCTAGAGTAAAAATCTCTTCCGACACGTTTAGCAACTTCCTTGACCTCGTTGACCCCTGTTTCTGAACGCAGTGAACTGCGTTCAGATTGTCCATTCTGAAGGCCACCGACTTGCCCCGTAAAGCAGGGCCGTGAGCCTGAAGGAAATACAAGGGGACTAGTAATTCTTTGACATTGATGTGGGAGATTTCTAAGTGGGACCAAAGCCCCTGACCCTAGTGCCCCTGATTTTACTGAAATCCCCAACCTATTGTGCCTGACGCATCCGTGTCTACCCATACCGTTGGCGGAGGAGAGGTCCATGACATTATTGAGTGCAACGTTTCCCTCTTCGCCCAGACCGCTAGTAAGGTGTGGATTAATTTCGGGATGGGCCATAATTTTCCCGCCGGTAAGAGTGGGAAATATTTGTTGCCTTCCAATATTAAACGTTTTACTTTCAACCGGCCCAACATAACAGTTAGTTGAATCCAGTTGAGAGAGCCGACCAGAGACTCCCAGACCCTCCGCGTCGTAGTCAGACTGTGAAGAAACATGAACAGTTTCCTGCGAAACCTGTTGCGATTGTCCACACTCTGACTCAGAGTGAGAACAGCCGTGTCCCAGACCAGCCCTATCCACTGAATTACTCGTGAGGGAACAAGGTTTGACTTTACCAGATTTACCTTGAACCCTAGAGTTTTGACATGATTTAAAATTATGTTGACATGTTTGATGCATAATTGTTCTGTCTCTGCCACCACCAGCCAGTCGTCTAGGTACCACAAAACTCTGATTCCTTGCTTTAACAACGGCATCAGGGCTTGCCGGACTAATTTCGTGAATAATCGAGGTGCCAGGTTCAAACCGAATGGCATCCGTTGAAAAACAACATTTTGGTGCCTGATCCGTAAGGCCAGAAACCTTTGAAATCTTTTGTTGACCGATACGTGCCAATAGGCGTCTGTCAGGTCTAGGGAACACATCCAACCTCCCGGCGGAAGTGTTAGCCTGATTTGGTGTACTGTTAACATTCGGAATGACTCGTTGTGAATGTGAAGGTTCAGATAAGACAGGTCTACGACCGGTCTCATCTGAACACTGTCCGTTTTGGGAACCAAAAATAGCTTGGACGTGAATACAGGGTAATTTGGGGGGACCGGGATGATGACATTCTTGGCAATCATTTCCTGGACCAGTGACTCCACCTCTAAAGAAACAAAATTTGCCGTTGTCGGCTGACGTAAGCGAGGTCTCCGGAGCCACTGCCAAGTGATGCCTTTGCGTGCCACCATCCGTGCCCAAGTGTTTAACGGCCATGCTTGGTGACACGTTCGGAACGACCCAGTTAGCAGACAAGGGTTCGCCGGCTGTACTACCCTCGGATCCGCCGGCCTTAAGATTGGCACCGGGAGTGAGAGAGACTTTAGTTTTTTTATGGTGGTGGAGTTGGTGGTGCTGGACACTTCGCCGGCTGGCTGGCGTTGGCCGAAGACGGGCCCTGACCTGGCTTATTATGGCCGCGTCCTCTCTGACTTGAAAACCTACTCTGTCTATGCCTGTACTGACCTTGAGGGGAGGGGGAGGACTTAGGTGGAAGAAAGGGCTTAGATCCCCCCGGCTGAGCCTTAGCGGCTGGCCTGGGTTTGGGGAAGTTAAAGGCAGGTTTCTTAGAAGGGGTGGGACTGTGTTTAAAGGCCTGCGCCATATTAAACACCGTTCGCCACACGTCAGGGGACATTAAAGAGGGAGTGAGCACTGGTGACATGACCACCTGATTCGCAATGCGATCAGGCAGTTTGCGGACTAAAGACATTCTGAGGTCTTGTCTCGCTCGTACCGCCTCAAGCAAGGCGGTGCGGATGTCACCCAGAGATTGGATTGACGACTGAAGAAGCAGTCGCCGGGACAATTCAACCGATCGTCTGGCATCCGCGTCTACGATTGCCTGAGTGGACCGGAGCAAAGACTTTGCTACCTGTTGAGACACTATGTATTGAGAGAACAGGCGAAAAGCTTTCCCCCTTAGCCTAAATTCTCGGTCTAGGTGAGTTGGGGTAGGGGTAGTGAAAGGGTCTTTTAGCTCACAAAGATTAATTTTAGGGGCAGCTAAGAAAGCAAACAAAGCTGAAGGGACTCCGCCGGCAGAACACACTGGCATGGAGAACCAAGAATGAGTATCTTGAGGGATCTGGTGGGAAGTTTTGGAAGTAAATGTGGTCGCAAAGTTTTGAGCCTCTGTCTCCCATTCCACCCAAGGTCCTGGACCCAACTGCCCCACCTTCAAGACTGGATTAGCTGCTGCGTCTGTGACGGTTTGCAAATCAAGTTCTGGAGTGAGAGCTGACAGAGTCTTAATGTCATTAAACCCATCCAGCTTAGACCAGTCTGAAAACAATTTTGAAGCTGAGGCAGGGGGTAAAGCCGGCTTAGTAGCATAAACAAAATAGTCCTGGTGATAATAACTAGGCATAGCCTTTATATTAACGTCTAGTACATTTCCCAAAGTATCCAAGGCCCTTAATCTCTTAGATTTATTGCCCTGGATGACCCACTCACGCGGTACTGGGAGTTCCCCTGACAAGGTAGGTTGGGCGAGCTCTGGTTTAGTGGGGGTCAAAAGGACCCATGACTCGTCTGGTCCGTAAAGCAAGAGCATAGCTACCTTTCTGAGAGGCGCCTTGTCTAGAGGGGGTGGATTGACATCCGTTATAACCCTTACATTCGAAGTGGTCAATGCCGCCGTAGCAGGCCTAGTAACCACTGATGGTGACAGAGTGGGAGGGTGAGGGATCTGAGTTAAAGCAATAGAAGTCATCAGAGGCCGTACCGTAGAACTTGTCGTGGGAGCTCCGAAGTCCACTGTGGGAGTTTCCTGTTGTTGGCCAAAAAATTTAGATAAAGCATTACTAAGTAGCCCATCAATTTCCTGTGCAGTGACAAATTGACTTGATGATGTACTCACTGGTGAATCATTAATATCCTGCGCGGCGTCTAAGCCTGAACCTGACTCTTGCCCTTCCATATCCGAAATCATTGAAACCTCGTCTTTATCATCCTGTTCCTCCTGAGAAGATCCCGCCGAAGCTGGGGTACCTTGTTGCAAAGATAAGTCAGGAATAGAGGATGGGATCGCCGCGTCCCAGTGGACGTCAGCCACTGTGTGAATAGTTTGAGCCGGAAGTGGGTGGTCAGACCCCGGCCGAGAAAATCGCCAAACACCGAGGCCTTGGCCTACACTCCCATGGGAGTCTGAAACACTCTCAATCACTGATCCCCCTGAACTCTCCAATTCCAGGGTTAAAATGTTAATGGGTAAATCATCTTTAGGTACAGGCACTATGCTGGACCCTTGAGACCGAACACAAACTCTGTCTGGGGTAACTAGTTACTCGAGAGGAACGTTTAGGGGGAGGGTGTTCGAAAAGAAGCCTATCCCAAAGAGGGACGTTGTCACATTGAAGTGACTTATGAGCCACAATCGTAGTATACGCTGACATCTGTTGTCTAACCTCTCGTAAGGCGACCGCTGCGGTCTTATCATTGTCGCGGAGGACCTTGACACTTAATTGGGAGCAAAAGGAACAGTTGCGCATCACCCACAGACCCCTTGAACGGTCTAGACATTTAACACACTTGATGCAAAGAGTGTGCGCAAAAATAGGGATACCGGCACAGGTAGGGGTAATGCATAAAGCAAAAACTGGGGCCAAGGTAGCCATGACAGAGACTGGTGGGGAAAACTACTGCAGGGTCTGTATTGGTCCGCCGGAGCCCAGCTCTGGAAAAAAATAAAATTTCCAGGAATTAATGCTCATAAGGTTAACCCAACATGTTCGCACACAAGTGTTAATAACCCGCCGGGTAACGAGACGTAATGACACAACGATCACAGCTCGCTACGCGGCGGGGTTCTATAAAGATTTCAGAATATCTAAACATATCTTTAAGAAAGTGAATAATACCCTCTGACATAATATAAAGGACCAGAATGGCGTTTATAGTCTTTCCGGTGGTGACTGTTTCAAGATTCAATTTTGGAAAACAACCCCCCACAAAGACGCCGGCACCTGAATTATTTAGCAGAATAACACAGGGCAGGCTGATACGAGATCTGATTTCTAACGAATTGTCACAAAAGATCGCCGTAAGTTTGAAGGCGGCGATACATTAACGTATCTCTCAATTAAGTGGTTAACGAAATTGAATTGTAAATTCCTTATTTCCTCCTCCCAGGAGCACCGGGTGTGAAAAAAGATGTTAACCCTAATTGAACCTTCGATCGCCGTAAGTGTGAAGGCGGCGATACATATAGTATCACTAAAATGGATCGGTTAACTAACTTAATGACCCAGTCGTTCATCCCACCCTACCAAGGTGCACCCGCCGGGTGAGATGTCAAAACGTTAACCCCATAAGTTCCTGTCCCCACTTCTTTGTAAAAGATTGCCGGGGAGGAAAGCCCTTAACAACAGCTAGGTTTTTCCTGTGGTTTGTAAAACCGGGTAGAAAAACTTCATAACATATGTCCGCATGAACAATGTTAGATGGGTACAGCCAATCCGCCGGGAATCAAAGGGAGCCTGAAAACAGGCACCAACACAGAGACGCAGTCCTGGAGAGCCACAGACACCTCAACGCCGGGGACACAAGCCTGTGTTGAAACCACGCGTGGCCCAACACGGCTCTCGGCCGGGTTTTTTCATGGTGAACCGAGAAAAAACCCGCCGGAAAGTAACCCACCCCGTTCAGAAACCATCTGAACGCACATAGGACTCGAGAGAAAGCCAAGCACGACTAGCCTAGGGTCCACACAATAATCCGTGGAATTAGCCAATACACAACTAAACCAGGAAACATACATAGTCCGTGGAATTAGCCAATACACAACTAAACCCGGATACACATGACACAGTAGGACATATTTATAAAATAAACAATAACACTTGTACATGTGGCAAAGCTACGAGCGGCTGGCTAAGCCTAAGTAGACGGCATAAGAAATGTTGAAATATAAACAAAAAACACTGGAAATATAACAACAGGAACCACCGCCAACACACCACTGTAGCAAATACTTCCGGCAAAGGGAAGACTGACTCGGGACCCAGAAAAAACTTCACTAAGTGAAGAAAAATACGCTGGGAACGTCAGTAAGCAACGCTTACCTCATCAGAAAGATAAAAGGCAGCATAACTAACGCGTAATGAAAGCCGCCTGCATCACAAGCTAACTCAACTGTGAAAAGTTCACAAGTCCACAACAGGACCACGAGGGTACATCCGAAATAGATGCCCCAAACACACGACCCAAAATACACTGCACTGCGGGCAACCAGCCCAGGACACTCCTGCTACGCATTTCCTAACCTTACTCGATACATCCCGGAGTAAACAAATGAGAAAAAACTCACTAGGGACGCAGCAAATGCGGAACCAGCGGAGCGTGGGGAGACACGTCCGGGCAGGCTGAGCGCAGAGCAGAGAAGGAAGAATGACGCCTGAATCAGCGTCTGGTCAAAGATCCACACAAGTACATCCACGATATGATGGAAAGCTTATTGGATAGTTATTCTTATTTTCTTTTTGTTTTTATTTTTTACAAAGTTTTTTCGTAGTGAGAACCCAATTCATAATGACTGAAGCCATGAGTGAGGTCGCGTGCGCTCATGATGAAGGCTCCTCAGATTTTAAATGCTCTGCGCGGTAGATTCAAACTACGGCGGATTAGTGTTTGAAGAGGATGCCTTATGTAATAGGCATGTTCGTCAATGATGGAGGGGCCACTAATAAATATTCTCATATATTTACATAACAATAACAATGCATGGAAACAATTGCGCATAGCTCGCGAACCAATAACGCTATATTATTTTTGTTTTCACCATTAGAAAGAGCATAATTTTCCGATGACGGTGATATAAACAGTTATATACGTATCTGAGCAAATAAACCAATGCCGAGGTGGGGAACAGCTCGGAACCCGGCTAGCATTGGCGGAAAAGAGACGGGTGAAGCGTAAATATTCGAATTTTGGCTCTTCATTTCAAATATTCATAGCGCAAAAAGTATTTGTCCTAGGAACTTCTAGTTTCTTTTATACTCATCAGCATTATTTGCCGTATTCATACAGCTTAAAATTAAAACCATACACTTCGTAGCGACGAAATAAATCGAAAGTGTTATAAACCATATCTATTTTTTTTTTTCGGTCACTGCATGGAATCAATTGCGCATAGCTCGCGAACCAATTACGCTATATTATTTTTGTTTTCACCATTGGAAAGAGCACAATTTTTTGATTCTGGTGATATATACAGTTATATACGTATCTGAGCAAATAACGCAACCACGAGGTGGGGAACAGCTCGGAACCCGGCTGGCATCGCCAGAACAGAGATGGGTGAAGCATAAATATTCGCATTTTGGCTCTTCATTTCAAATATTCATAGCGCAAAAAGTATTTGTCCTAGGGACTGACTTCTAGTTTGTTTTATACTCATCAGCATTATTTGCCGTATTCATACAGCCTAAATTTAAAACCATACACTTCGTAGCAACGAAATAAATCGAAAATGTTATAAACCATATCAATCAAAAAAAAAAAAATGTTTTTCGGTCACTGCTAGAGAACTATTGAAGATAAACAATTTCTGTTTTCAGATTTGGAAAGAGGAGAAAAAATACTATTATTTGAGCAAAAAAAATATATGGTCATCACTCACAATTTAGAGCTAGGACGGTGTGAAGACAATTGCATGGGAAATAATTGTATTCCGGACTCATTTACACTTTCATATTTCGATTTATTTAAATTTTTTTTTTTTTATCATGTACTATAAATATTCCTCTTTCCATTAACATATGATACATCACAATAAACAGCATTCTGGTGGATGAAAATACAGAAAAACACAGGCTTCGAAAACTCGCCCAGCCTGATATTTCATGGCAAATTAGAGAAGGTCTTACCGTAAGTTAGATAATTAAGTTGCTGGATGCGGGAGGGTTAAATCTTGTTATAGTTTATTCAAGCATTGTTATTACTTAAGAGCATTTTATTAACGTAAAGTACTCCTGTTGTGAGTAGGCTTTGCCGTCACCGGAAAGCCTTTGTAGAAGTGCCCTAAAACCCAGTTAATTGATACCCTGTTATCCAGTAGATTAACTCTGGAGGGTTTAAGTGTTTTGTTCACCGGCGTAATAGTTCGAGGGTTTGGAATTAGCGTACCGTTGTTGCAGATATAGCCTATCATCTAGTCCAATATTGAGTGCCCTTGTTTATTTCGTAGTGCCGGTCGTAACACATTTGATGAGATAGTGGCACAATAAGTAAAAAAGACAATTTAAATTTTTGAGACGTTGTAAAGGTCAAGATAAAGGTCAAAGGTCAAGGTCATCTATTCTATTAATATATATGAAGCTAAGTTATGTGTTTTAAAGAAATTAGGCATGCTTATTTGATTTTCGTGGGCAATGTAAATGCAAGCAAAAACTGTTTTCTTGCATAAAGGTCAAAGGTCAACTTTTATTATATATTTTTAGTTTTTACTCAAATGTCTTCATTTTCACTATGCAAGTTATTGGTAATCATAATAATGTATTGACCAAATTTTAGATAAATATTCTATAAGGTAAGGTTAAAGGTTAAAGGTCAAAATAAGTGTTTTACTAGTTTTTCTTTTACTAACTGTTAGATTCTCACAGATAAATGGATAGGTGACGAGCAGGGCGGTTTTAGGAAGGGAAGAGGATGTGTAGATCAGATTTTTACCCTGAAATGTGTTATGGAGAAATATCTGGAGAAGCAACAAATGCTGTATGTTGCCTTTATGGACTTGGAGAAGGCCTATGACAGAGTGGATAGAGAAGGTATGTGGAAAGTACTTAGAATATACGGAGTAGATGGCAAGTTGCTAAAAGCAGTGAAGAGCATGTATGAGACATGCAAAGGCGGCAGTATGTGTGGAGAATGAGCAGAGCGAGTTCTTTGATCTGAATGTTGGGTTGAAACAGGGGTGTGTGTTGTCCCTGTGGTTGTTTACTGTATATATGGATGGAGTCGTGAAAAAAATACAAGGAAGAGCAGTGGATGTGCGTGTATTGCTGATAAGGGATGGAAACGAGTGGAAGCTACCTGTACTGCTGTTCGCTGATAATACATTTCTGATGAGCGATAATGAATGGGAGTTGCAGGGTCTGGTAAATATGTTTGGAACAGAGTGCGAAAAACAGAATCTGATGGTAAATGCGGGGAAGAGCAAGGTTATGGTCATCGAAAGGGGTGAAGCCACAGAGTGTGAGGTGAAGTTGAATGGTCAGGCTATGGAGATTGTCAGCTCATTTAAGTATCTGGGCAGTGTGCTGAGTAAAGGTGGGAGTATGGATGAAGAATTGCGAGAAAGGGTGCAACAGGGGAAGAGGGTTGTAGGAACGCTGAAAGCAGTAACAAGAAATAGGGTGGTCAGCATGGAAGTGAAGAAGTCCTTGCATGACAGTGTGGTAATCCCGACACTGACTTACGGAAGCGAAGCATGGACGTTGGTGGAGAAACTCAGACCAAGAGTGAGAGGGGTGTAAATTAGTTACTTGAGAAGTGCGTGCAGAGTTACATGGAGGGATAGACAGACGAAGGAGGAAGTAAGAAGGAGGTGTGGTGTGGAGGTAGATGTGCTGGAAAGTGTGAAAAGGAAAACCTTGAGATGGTTCGGCCATATGGAACGTATGGGAAGCGAGAGAATGACTAAGAGGGTGTACGAGAGCGAGGTGGAAGGACAGAGAGGGAGAGGTAAGCCGAAAGAGAGGTGAAAGGATGGAGTGAAGAAGTATATGGATGAAGGCGGTGCTGGTTGGGAGGAGGGGTGTCGAATGACTGGGGACAGTGGTGCATGGGGGCGTTTCGATCGTGGCCACCCCTTCGGGAATCATGGCGTCAGGCAATAGATAGATAAATATATTGATCCTCACTAGGCTTTCCATGTATATTCGGAATACTTAGGCCAAGGTCATACAAGAAACTTTAAATCCATATGAAAAGTCAAGGTCAAATAAAAGGTCAATTTGCTATTGTGTTTACTTTTCAATCAAACAACTCAAAATTTGGGGAGATAGTTTTACTTTAAATTAAAATAAAAACAATTGAGACACATCATTAAGGTCAAGATAAAGGTCAAGGTCAACTATTCTATTAATATACAGTAAATTAAACTAACTGATGGGTTTTAATGAAATTATGCATACTTATGTGATATTCCTGGGAAGTGAAAATCCAAAACAAATATATACTCTTACATACAGGTCAAGGTCACAGGTCAAGGTCAAAGGTCAACTTTCATTGTTAAAAGATTACTAAAATTTAGGGAAACTGGCTGTGTTAGGTGCTTATTATTTAAATAGCACATATATCAAATTTCACATAAATATTGTAATAGTTAAGGTCAAAGGTGAAAACAAGAGTTCCTCATTTTCCCTAAGCTTCTCCTGGACTGTTTAATGTATTGTCACCAAACTGTACAGGCAAATTCAGTTAGTCAATGCGACGACCATTCACATATATGTTTTATTTTTATTTTATTCAAAGGTCAGAGATCCAGGTCACAGTATATGGTCATTATTTCTTGAACCTCTTTATATGAATTACACCATATTCATAACGTTAGTTAATACTAACTTTGGTGTTAAGGTAACTAAATTCTCTATAAGAATTTCTAAGGTCAAAGGCCAAAGTTAATGGTCAAGATCAAAGGTCAAAATATGATTGATGCTAGTATTTCATATTTATTGTAAAATTCTCACTAGGCATATCATTTATATCCGGAATACCTAAGCCAATATCATTCAAGAATAAACATAATTCCATTTGATTGGTCAAGGTCAATTATATGGTCAATATGTTCATTTCTTTACTATTCATGTAAACTTCACAACATTTGTTGAACCAGTTGTGCTTTAAATGAAATATAAAAAACAAAAAAAATGAGACATCATGAAGGTCAAGATGAAGGTCATAGGTCTAGGTCAACTATTCCTTTAACACCTCCGATGATCTTTAATGAAATTTGGCACACTTATTTGATTTTCCAGGGTTACATCAAAGCAAACAAAAATGTAATCCTACATAAAGGTCAAGGTCACAGGCCAAGGTCAAAAGTTAACCTTCATCATAAAAACAAATGCTCAATTCTCGATAAGCTGACTGTTAGTTGCACTTTACTTAAACCTTTGAGTACCAGCGACGTGTATTATATTGTATTCTAGCTATAATTAGAAGATATTATGCAGCTTAAGAAGGATCTGTGGTAGTTAAAAAGGTTGCTTGGGATAAATTGAAGCCTTATCATTGCTAGAGGTTCTTCCTAAGCTGAATAAAATCGTCTGGTAGTTAGCAGAATATGATAAAAGGGACGTCCCTGGTATTGTATGGGTTAAATAAAATATACTGTATATCAATTTTATATATATATATATATATATATATATATATATATATATATATATATATATATATATATATATATATATATATATTGGTCAAAGAACAAAAGAAGAGTGCTAATCATTTTCCCTAAACTCTTCCTAGACTGTTTAACCCTTTTTGTACCGGCGACGTCTTTTATTGTATTCTAGCTATAAATAGACGATTTTGTGGAGCTTACGAAGGATCTGTGGTAGTAAAAAGGGTTGAGATAGTTGAAAGCCTGCTAATTTTCTGGAGGCCTCTTTTTAAACTGAATAAAATATTCTATTATTAACCAATATGAAATGAAAACGACATAACTGTACTGAACGGGTTAATGTATCGTCTCAAAATGCTGCTGGCAAATTTGGTTGGTCAATGCAATGATTGTCCAAAATTTTTGTTTTTGTTATTCAAAGGTCAAGGTGAATGGTGAAGATCACAGATTATGGTCACTATTTATTTCTTATATATTTTATATTTGAATTACACCATGTTCAAGATGCTACAAAATAGTGTTATACTGAACAAGTTATAGTTAAATATTCCATTTGTTAAGATTAACCCCTTCAGCACCAGGATGCCTTTTTACATTTGATTCTGGCTAAAGTTAAATTATTTTATCCAGTTTAACACTGCGGTCATATTTCCGCCATATTAGGGCTCATTCAGGCACTCCTGATTAATTAGGCAAGTGTCTGAATGAAATGAAATGTATTCAGCCGAAAGCTAGGCGAAAATCGCTTCAAAATGAAGTCAGAACGAGCTTCGTAGCTCGAGGGGTTCACCTGCAGCGCTACCATAGACATGGCCGGGGACCCTCAGAGAGTGCTGAACGCATTACCGAGGTAATCCTCTCTGGCATGGAGGCATACATTCCATTTTCTTTCTCTCAGACTAATGCAAAAAAATCTTGGTTTCCTCATGCTTGTTCTACTGCTGTCCACAATAAGGAGGAGGCATTCAAACGACATCGACACCTCAAAACTCAAGAATCTAATTTTTCCTATGTTTCTACCCAGAAACAAACCAAATCTGTTCTTCGACTTCCTAAACACTCTTTCATTAATAATAAATGTACTGAACTATCAAACTCTAGCTATTCCCAAGCTTTCTGGCATCTAGCCAAAAACCTCTCCAACAATGTTTCTTCCTCATCTTTCCTTCCCCTTTTCCACTCTGATGGCACAACCATCACTTCTTCCTCTGACAAAACTGAACTTTTTGCTCAAACTTTTGCTAGAAACTCCACCTTGGATGATTCCAGTGCTATTCCTCCCTCTCTGCCCCCCTCTCTCTCTACTTATGCCTAATATCCTAATCTCTTCTAAAGATGTACTTTCTACCCTCTCTGGGCTTTTAACTAAGAAGGCGGTCTGCATGGTGTTAATCTTGTTGTACTCAAAAACTGTGCTTCTGTGCTGATTCCCTTCCTAGGCAAACTCTTTTGTCTCTTTCTCTCCTCCAACATCTTCCCTTCTTGCTGGAAGTTTGCTCTCATTCAACATTTCCCAAGGAAGGGTGACCGCTCTCAACCCTCCAACTATCGTCCACTTGCTCTCATCTCTTGTATCTCTAAAGATTTTAAAACAATTCTTACTTCACAATTTCTTAAGTATTTCTCTTCTCATAATTTACTCTCAGCTCGCCAGTATGGCTTCCTTAAGGGTCGCTCTACTGGTGATCTTCTTTCATATCTTACTAACTTTTGGTCATCTTCCTTTCGGGACTTCGATGAGACCTGTTCTTTTGCGCTAGACATATCAATGAATTTGATAGAGTCTGGCACAAATCTTTAATTTCTAAACTACCCTCCTTCGGTTTCTATCCCTCCATCTGTGCCTTTGTCTCTAATGTCCTTTCCAGCCATTCCAAAGCTGCGGCTGTGGACAGCCATAATTCACTTACTCATCCTTTCAACTCCAGTGTTCTTCAGGGTTCTGTCCTATCTCCAATTATCTTTCAAAAATTCCTAAATAATCTTCTCAACTGGTACAGTTGAGAAGATTATTTAGGAATTTTTATAGGAATTTTTATATAATTTATCTAGTCCTATCCATTCATATGCAAACGACTCTACCTTACACTATTCAATTAATTTCCCAGAATGCCCCAGCAAGCAATCACTAAAAAACAAACATAATGAAGCCATACAACACTTATCCTCTGATCTAACTACCATTTCCAATTGGGGTAGAGAAAACCTTGTTGTCTTTAATGCTTCCAAAACCCAATTTCACTATCTATCTACCCATCATGAACTCCCAGAGGAGTATCCCTTTTACTTCAACAATACAAAAATCAACCCTTCATCTTCTCTCAGTATTCTCGGTGTCTCTTTTTTTTCTGCTCTCTCTTGGAAGTACCATATTACCAGTCTTGCTAAGGCAGCCTCCCAGAAGGTGGTTGTGCTCAGCTGCCTCAATGGGTTCTTTACCCCTGCACAGCTTCTTGCTCTGTACAGGGGCAAAGTGCGTCTTTGTATTGAATATTGTTCGCATGTGTGGGGAGGATCCTTTCATACAGCACTTCTAGACAAAGTAGAAAGGAAAGCCTTTTGTATCATTAACTCCTGTCCATTCACCGACTCTCTGTAATCTCTCTCTTTTTGCCCCAATGTTGCATCTCTCTCGCTATTCTAACGCTACTACAATAACCAGTGTTCCTCAGAGCTCTCTCATTGTATACCACCTCCTCTACATAGGGTACATAGTACCCGTCTTGCAACACAATCCCACCACTACTCTGTGCAACTCTCCAAAATAGTGAAACGATACTCCCAATCTTTCTTCTATTCAACAGCTAACTTCTGGAACTCTCTCCCTGAATCCATCTTTCTCTCATCCTATGACTTAAATTGCTTCAAACTTCTTGTGTCCAGACATTTTGGCTCGAACATTCCTTGCTTTTGGCCCTGTTACTCTTTCAGCTCTGGGGGAGGCACTCGTCACAGGCATGTTTGCCTTTTGTTTCCCTAATCTACATAGAAACAAAATATATATACTGTATATACGGTATATATACTATATATATATATATATATATATATATATATATATATATATATATATACGGTATATATATATATATATATATATATATATATATATATATATATATACAGTATATATATATATATATATATATATATATATATATACTGTATATATGTATATGTAGTAGGGGAGGTGTGGCAGAGTGGTCTTGCCAGTGGACTGGTAATCCAATAGACCCGGGTTCGAATCCCAATATGTCAATGGGAAGATATTATTGGGATGTAGTTTGTTCTGTACCTAGTTTCAGTGCATTACCACAGCACACCGAAATGCCCAAAAAGGTACTCTCATTGTTCCCTGATTAAATACCATTGTATGAATATTCCCATATTCAAAATATGCTACAGGGGAGCAATGCCTAGTGAGTTAATTGCCCAATAGGTGGCGTTCTGAGAGTGAGGGTCCGAGTCTTGGGGATAAGACTGTGTCTCACGGAGGCGAAGCGGCTTCAGAGATGGAGTTGCTTCGGGCCGTGAATAGAGCATCGCATGTCTCACTCCCTAGACTGGAACAAGACCTCACGGGCCTCACCGTGTTCAGCGGTAGAGTGTGCAGGCTCTCAGCCTATGCCCGAGAGGGAGTAGTTGGAATATAGAAAAAACAAAAAATAATACATATATATATATATACCGGTATATATATATATATACATATATAATATATATATATATATATATATATATATATATATATATATATATATATATATATATATATATATATATATATATATATATATATATATATATATATATAAGATACCAGTCTAAAACTGCTAAAGGAAGAGGTTTTGGAGTGAGTAGTCGAATCAGGTTTTCACACATTTATTATATTTACTGTGAATAGAGATATAGGGCATAAGAGTCCCAACATGACAAAACAATAATATCAGGCAGTTTATTTACCTGGGGTTCACCTTAAGGAGGTTACCCGTAGCAAGGTCAATTAAGTATCAACTTTTTTAAATATACCTGTACAAATCAGAACTAGGACAATAATAGATACACAACATAAACAGAATTAGACAAGGATTATCTATGTTAAATAATCAAGAATGATGCTCGTGTGTGGTTGGAATGAACCGGGTGTTTCTAGCTGGTCTCGAAGAAGATACAAGGTAAGGCAGAGTTTAGCTATTTATGAGTAGGCAGTGGCCAGATGACTGAGTGGTCATTCCGACATGTGACAATCTACTCATAAGATGGTGATATTAATTATAATAGCGTACTGAAGGTTTGACTTGGAATTACTACTAAGCGAATGCAAGTTACGTTAAGAGAGGGCCTGATAGACAGACCACGGATAATCTCAGCAGTGAGGCTTACCGAAATGATTAAGTACTTTTACGTCCAACAACAAATGGCTTCGGCAGTGAGACTGACCGAGGGACCAGGAGATATTGAATACTCCTTGTTTCTACCACACTGAGACTTTGGGCATTGGAGCACCTAGGGAGGTCATGGACACTCAGCTCAGGAGGAAGGTGAGATACCTTTCCTAACCTGGTTTGAGTGCATATTTGCTCCTTTGATCTTCCTAGGCCTGAGTTGGCTACATGGAAAAAATGAGCCCTTGGCCTTCCCTAGCATCGACATAGGTCCTTGTCGTTCCGGTGATTGGGGGAGGGGGGATAACAACGGTAGGGCCCTCAGTATTTGTTTGCGTATTCCCTCCCAAGTCCACTCTACAGGTGATGCTCCTTCCTAATTGGCGGGGTTGACCTGGCCGTCAGCCAACCCTGGGTCGGCTGGTGGTGGTGACGTCACTCCTGGAGATATGTGGCCATGTGACCACCCTCTGGTATTCCAAGAAGTAGTTCCTGATCGGTGTTGGTGGGGGGTTGTTACGCCTATCTTCGGGGAGACTTTTCTATATCTAACCCGTTCTGCTTGAGAGAGAACGGTTGAAGGACGGGCTTCGTTATTGTGTGGCCCTACTGGTCGACGATGCCTCTGGTGATTCTGGTGCCGTACGGGGTTGGTTTTGGGTTAAGCCTGTCGTCGGTGACCCTGTCTGTAGGCGTGTGTCAGGTTCTGGTGTGGAGGTAGGCTGGGGACACCCTGGTATTTCCCAAGGTCTGCGGGTGGCTGGTTACCGTGGGTGGCTGGTTACCGTGGGCGGCTTGATTTTCTCTCGGTATAACAATATTAACACCTTACGAGCGGCCTATGCGGTTTATTTATGTGTACCGCACAGCGGGGTGTTTTTAGCCAAAATAGGGCTGTTTACGTGATCATTTTCATGCCTAAATAAGACCCAGAACGTAAAACAAGTACCTATCCCTGAAAGGGCATAAACAGAGCTTTCGAATGACACCATAACGATCCTTGTATGATGGATAGTTTTCTTGCAATAACCGTGCAACGCGAGTGCAAAAAGCAGGTAATTCGGTACTTTCAGTACATAATTGAGTATGTAGCGAGTGAGAGAGGGAGGAGGGAGCTGAGATTTGTGTCAGTAGGTTCGCCGCGGTGGTCTGGAGCAGTCATACGCTCGCTAGTCTCCTGCCACCACTTGTCTCTCTCTCTCAGCCACATTACGTGCTGAAATTGCCACTCGAGTTATGTCGAGCGCCGCCACATAGTCCAGCTTTATTTAACTCGACTTATGTTGCTCGCCGCTAAATAAGGGTTAATATATGATCTCTGGTATTATTGTTAATAAAATATTCTTTATATTTATATGAATATAAATATAGTTATTATTCACCTATGAGTAGTAATATTTTGTTTGTTTTTCTAAGATTATGATATTAAAAGAAAATATCTATATTAACTCCTTCAGACTCATATGACACGGTAGCGTCATATGGCAGAGTGAGCCAAAAACTCATATGATGCTACCGCGTCATATGGACTTAATATTGCCAGAAAATAAGTTTATGACGCTATTGAGCCGGTCTTTTGGCTGGTAAGTCCCATAAGTTAGATGTACATGTGGAAACATCTAGGAACCCCCTGGCGTCCCTGTGAGGGCCCCGCGCGGGTAGAAACAGTCAGTCTCTTCCCAGCAGCCAGCCTACTAGGTGGGTGTGCGCGGCCCTTTAAACCAAGGGGCCTCCATTTTGCCCAGCCTGGCTGGTATTACCGCCCTAATATAACCCAAACGAAGTGCTGTATCGTTGGGTTATCGATGGATTATTGTGTTAGTCTTGTTTAGGGTATAATAACCATGTTAGTGATGTGTTTGCTAAACATATGTTAAGGTTTTGTGAGGAGCAAGGTTTAATTTTGTCCTCCAAAAACCTGCTTCCAGAAAATAGCTATACATATGTTAGTGAAGCATGGGAGACCAGGTCGTGGCTTGATCATGCAATCTCTAGCTCTGACTTTCATGACTCTATCTCAGAAATGGCCATAAGATACGACATTACGGATGACGACCACATACCTATAGAATTAACAATCCAAATTAATAAAGCACCGGAAATAACAGAAACTAGCAATAGCATCAAGGCAAAAGTTCCATGGAATATAATCTCAAATGAAGAGTGCCAAATGTACTGTGATAAAACCAAGGACTTATTAAATAGGGTGCAATATGATGGTAATGGTGTAGCACAATGCAGGGATCCAAAATGTAGTGATGCACAACACAGAAAGGACATTATTAAATTTTACAATAGTATAATAGATTCTTTATCAAAAGCGGGGGAAAGTATTTTTAGTAGCCGTAAATATAAGTCCTCATTCAATAAGCCAGGTTGGCAAGACTATGTGGCTGACCTGTATCAGGCCTCCAGAGATGCTAGGTCTCATTGGCTTGAAGTAGGTCAGCCTAGACAGGGGCCTATATTTGAACTTCACAAAAGAGCAAAGGCTAGGACCAAATATGTCATTAGATTTATTAAGCAAAATGAAAACCAATTAAGGAAGGAAGCCCTTGCAAAGAGTCTGGCAGAAAAGGATACTAACTGTTTTTGGAAGGACATCAGATCCATGCAAAATTGTAACACACCATTACCTGTCAGTGTTGAGGGGGTTACGGGTGAAGAGAACATTGCTGACTTATGGAAAACTCATTTTAAGGAACTACTTAACAGTGTAAACCAAAGGTCTACTAATGGTGCAATTCAATATGTGAAAGATAGTAATTATGAAGACATTAAAGTGACTGAAAGTGATCTTGAGAATGCCATAAGAAAACTTAACCTAAATTAAGCTTGTGGGCTGGATGGTATATATGCAGAACATCTTAAATATGCAGATAAGTTGTTAATAGATAAACTTAGTTCTTGCATCACTAGTCTATTTACGCATGGTGTCCTGCCGGAGTCTATGATATCCGTAATACTTGCTCCTGTCATTAAAGATAAATCAGGTAAAATTACAGCTAAAGACAACTACCGCCCAGTAGCACTTGCTAGTGTGGTGAGTAAGGTAGCTGAAATGATAATGCTAGAAAGAATGTCTGCATATATTGTCACCAGCAGCAATCAGTTTGGCTTTAAGAAAAATCACGGCACAGACCAATGCATATATGTGCTGAAAGAAGTGATTGATACATACAACAAACTAAATAGCTCAATTTTCTCTTGTTTTCTGGATGCAAGTAAGGCTTTTGATAGGGTGTGTCACAAAACCTTATTTGAAAAATTAGTTAACAGGAGAGTGCCTAGCTATATTGTTAGGATACTTATTTTCTGGTATGCTAATCAAAAAATGTGTGTAAGATGGGGCAACATCCTGTCAGGCTCTTTCGCCGTAACCAATGGTGTTAGGCAGGGGGGGGGATCTTGTCTTTGTATCTTTTCAACGTCTACATGGATGATCTTAGTCTGGAGCTGAACAAGACTCGCACTGGGTGCTGTATTGGCAGCACCATTGTAAATCATCTCATGTATGCTGATGACCTAGCCTTAATCACGCCCTCTGGAGCAGGACTGGATAAATTATTAAGAGTATGTGAAAAATTTGGAATCGAACATTCAGTCAAATTTAATCCTATAAAGAGCAATATCATAATATTTAAATCTAACCTTCTATTGAAATCAAAGCTACCTAAATTCCATTTGTATGAAGAAATTATAGAAGAAGTAAGTAAAGTAAAGTATCTAGGACACTATATTTCAAGTGATCGCTCAGATGATGAGGATATGGGTCGTCAGCGAAGGCAACTTTACATGCAGGGAAATTCAATATTAAGAAAATTTCATATGTGCACATGGGATACAAAAATAACATTGTTCAACTCCTACTGCTCACCAATGTATACAGCACAACTATGGTGGAACTATAAGAAAATGACAGTGAATAGACTAAGTATCTCATATCACAATATCATGAAAATGTTTCTGGGGCTCTCAAAATATGAGAGTACAAGTACGCTATGTGCCTATATGAACTTACACTGTTACCAATCACTCATTAGAAAGCTAACATATAAATTCATTCAGTGCCTTAACACTTCTGAGAACAGTATCATTAAAATGCTACAAACTCCAAGCATAGTGTACACCTCCAGGATCCAGGCACACTGGAGGAAGTTGCTCTATATTTAACCTTAAGTAATGATTTCAGGTCTGCTACTCTACAGAATTAGCATACCGGTACTAAACCTCAGAGTGCAGTACAGTACCGATATTCCTATACTGTACTTTAGCAACATACTGTACCGGAAGCTAAATGATGTGAGGCATGGTACTGTACACAATTAGAACAGTGGTTTTGGTAACACAGTAGTTTGATGACCACTGTTTTTGGTTGAGGCAGTGCTGTGAACTACATGATAGCAAGCTGGGTATTATTTAATTTCTTTTTATTTTATGTAGCCTATGTACAGTAGCTTATATATATTTATGTTACTGTAAGGTATATATGGACCCCAGTATGGTCCCCTCTGTACTGTGTGAGTCTGAAATAAAGTATTATTATTATTATTATTATATATTATATGTTATGCTAGTCTGGTGTATGTGAGAGCAAGGTGGTGGAGCCCACGAGGGGCCATGGTTTTTGCCATTACTTTTCGCTTGTTTGTGGATCACTTTCATATAATATCGAGTGAATTATATTGGTATTTATCAGTTCAAGTAGTGTATCTTACTTGTATTAGTGTTTGTTAGTGAAAAAACTGTCATAACTGGTGGAGCATTCTCTGGTGTACGTGACCAAGGTTGGCTCCACGAGGGGCCATGGTTTTTGCCTATACGTTTCGCTTGTTTGTGGATCACTTTCATATAATATCGAGTGAATTATATTGCTATTTATCAGTTCAAGTAGTGTATCTTACTTGTAAGTGTTTGTTAGTGAAAAAACGTTCATAACTGGTGGAGCATATGTCGCCATGCTCCCTCCTCCCCTGTGCATTTTTGCTCGATAAAATTTACTGGTGGAAAGTGCTTGGGAGGTAAGTTTTTTATTGGTAAAAGCACTCTAGATATACGGCTTGGTGGCCACGAGGGAATCTCAGCAGTGTCAGTAAGTACAGTCAACATTTTATGTCGCCACGAGTAGGTGGAGGTGGTGGTGGTGGTGATGGTCGTGGTGGTGGTGGTGGTGGTCGTGGAGGTGGTGGTGGTGGTGGAGGTGGTGGTGGTGGAGCCGGTGGTGGTGGTGGTGGAGCTGGTGGTGGTGGTGATGGTCGTGGTGGTGGAGGTGGTCGTGGTGGTGGAGGTGATGGTCGTGGTGGTGGTGGTGGTGGTCATGGTGGTGGTGGAGATGGTGGTGGTGGTGGAGATGGTGGTGGTGGTGGAGATGGTGGTGGTGGTGGAGATGGTGGTGGTGGTGGTGGAGATGGTGGTGGTGGTGGAGATTGTGGTGGTGTTGATACCATTAGGGTCGGGTCCCTTTTCTGACCGTGGGTCAGGTCACTTTTCTGATCGTGGGTCAGGTCAGAAAATGAACCCGACCCAATTGGTGTCAACACCACCACCATCTCCACCACCACCATCTCCACCACCACAATCTCAACCAACACAATCTCCACCACTGCTCTACCACCTCCACCATTTTATTATTTGTATTATTTTTGTGTTTATTTTATTATTTTTATTATTATTATTATTATTTATTATTATACCTGTTATTCCTGTTCCCCAGGGTGTGTATGGGATCACCCATAATAGAGTATTTATATTTGTATTTCATTTATATTTTTGCTTTATTATATTATTATAATTAGGGGTTCGTCCCCTACGGGGAACCCCTATTGTAATCATTAAACCTGGAATTTCATCCAAATTCTTCTTACGCGCCGGTTTCGACGCAATAACTCCAGAACCGCTTTTTGGATCGGGATCAAACTTTCACAAGAGGTGCGTTTTTGTATTGGGCAACTTTTGATATGCTAAACATCTGGCATGGTGGCCAAACAGGTCCGTGGCAGCCTATTTCCCGAAAAACTTGACGCTTAAATACCGTCTCTCCCACTCACAGGAAACGACTGGGCTTTGGCATACACACTCCCCTACTAATGCTCCGCAAATTTTATAGAGAAGGTTTTGCTTTTGCACGTGTTTTTTTTTCCGGCAATCTTGAAAAAACCTCGAATTCCACTTAAAATTCCACATCTTGAAAACTACGCCGATGATCAGAGCCATGCTTGCGTAGTTGGGTGAGGCTCGCGATTCCGAACGTTTTGATACCAACAAAATATAAAAGGGTGGAATAGTTTGGCCGCAGCATTGAAAACTGTCTATTCTTAAATTACTTTAAAACCGAATTCGCTACCCACACAAAGTTTACCGTCTACAGTCTATAGGCTTCCACGCATCCCCCAGTTTTGCTTAACCCGGCAAGCGCGATAGGCCTCACGGAAGGCTTCCTATAGGGAACGCGATAGGCCTCACGGAAGCAAGACCATAAAAAAAAGCCTTCCAAAAAAAAAAAGGGCCTATCAAAACAAAGGATTTTGTCTCTAGGTGAGATAATTCCCCTCTAGTACTCATCCATGTGTTTCTCACCCCTCCCCCTCCCCTCCCCTCCTTCCCCACCTTATTCCCCCCTCCCCCCCTCCTCAATTATCACCTATTTTTCCTCTTATTATCATCATTTATCGGTTATTTTTGTCTCCCGCGATAATGTAGCACAAGTGGGTTGCATAAAAGATCGTTATGCAACACCCAGACACCGGCACACACCGCCCCGCTCGTCTCAGTTGACTCCCAGACAGCGACAGGGGAGGGCTGCCTGTGGCTCTCTCTCGCCTGAGATTATGACCGGGTGGCCAATATCTTCGTTTTTCACCACCCAAATGCTTTTCCAACTTATTTTAGCACTCTTGAAGGTTCATATATACATCATATATGTAAAATAAAAGCATACCGAAAACAAATAATGCTTTATATTGTAAATATAACAAATTCTGTCAGAATCCAGGGCTAGAAATGCACAAATAACTACCCTAGCACCTAGGTCTATATCGTGCTTGTCAGGTTAATAACATAATATCTTTATTATTCAGTCCTATCTTTTGTTTTTTTATTTAACTCTCTCAAAACCGTTCGAGTCCCTACGAATTCCAGCTATTATTTAGCCAACCTACCTATACATACCTACCCTACCAAATAATAATTATAAATTCAAATTTATTTTTGGTGAATGACAGATTATTGGCTAAGGTTTTTAACAATTCCTCCCTTTGCCAAATGCTTAGTTTAATAGCAATGATATGGACCTTTAAAGTTTTGGCAATTGCCCATGTGACTCGTATTTTAACCTTCCTAAAGAGTTACCACGAAATACCGCTAGATCCTTTCTCAAAAGTCGCTAGCATGTTGCTACATAGACAAACAATGTTAGGATAATGCTGCAATTTCTAAAGAGTTTTGGTTTGTTTGTTTTGCAAATTTTACAATGTAGTATGACTAGAATGTCTGAAATTTTCATATTATCCCTAGTAAATGTCTCTAGATATAAAAGAAATGGCTGCTAGATTGAAGTAAATAGCTCTACATTTAGCGGTAATATGTAGCTTTACAACTGGCACCACTGCAACCACCAACTCCCTCCCACCCTCCCAGTATGTCTCCACAAAATACCGCTAGATCCTTTCTCAAAAGTCGCTAGCATGTTGCTACATAGTCAAACAATGTTAGAATAATGCTGCAATTTCTAAAGAGTTTTGGTTTGTTTGTTTTGCAAATTTTACAATGTAATATGACTAGAATGTCTGACATTTTTAAATTATCCCTAGTAAATCTCTCTAGATATGAAAAAATGGCTGCTAAATTGAAGTAAATAGCTCTACATCTAGCGGTAATGTCTAGCGATACAACTGGCAACACTGCCTAGCCCTTCCTTCCTATCTTCTTCCTCCCTCATATGTATCAACAACCACTCTAGTGAACTTTCGGTATTTAGTTTATTCAGCTTAATACTATTTATCCACATAAAATAGAAACCTATCACGATTGTTGTCTAATACAACCATAGATAATGCTATTACATATTATTTGAACATGATGTCGAATGTAGCAGTTGCTGTGACAGTCTGTGACAGAACCGAAAGCTTCTCTTGCCGTGTAGTACTCAAAGAAAGCAGGGTTACCCATACCGAACTGTTACCAAGTCAGAGATGCAGAGGTAACTTTCACAATGCATTATAACCCTAGACAGACACTAATATACCACTAAATCAGACAAATATCACTACAAAAAAGATAGGAAAATATTATATTAATGTCCTAGGTATTTGAAATTATGCAAATGAGTAAAATCCATTATGATATAATGATAATGGGATTGATTAGTATCTGGCAACAGTGTTGCACAAAATTTTCTGAACGTATGCGAACTTCGGAGTATTTATCCCATTAATATACACATCTATCACTATTTAAATGTAATACAACCATACACAGTGCTATTACATATTAGTTGAACATAATATAGGATGCTCTTTCCTTTAAACCATTTTCTATATCTATTCACGAAAAATATAGGCCTAGCCCAGGCAGCGCTACCGGTAGGTACGAATTTATCAGTTCGAATTTTGATTGAGAGTGGGATTAGGTCTAGGCCTAGCCTAGGGCTTAACATGGGATACTGTTTGGGGTTTGGGAATAGACTGAGGCTGCTTTAGGCCTAATTAGGTAAAATTAGTCAAATCGAGACAATTGCATAGCAAATATTTTACCAATCTACAATAGGCCTAGTCTATTCGCTGTAAGTAGGCAAGAAATCATGACCTAGGCTATAACCTCTGTAACTAAAAAAACAACTAGGCCTAGAGTGATCAAGCTAATATGTCTACCATTTGGGAAGAGTCAGTCAAGGAATAGCCTAGATGTGGAAATTTGCTCTAGCCCTATTTGAGATATAGAGGTTAGAGGTCATTGTTGAGGCCCCCCCCCCCTTCATGACATATTGTTATCATCTTATATATTGCCAGCAGGGGGCAAATAACCGAAAAAAATCGCCGTAAAAATAGACGCGAACTTAACCACGGCGATCGACACATGTAAACATGGCGGTGGCGGGGAGGTGTCGGACGTTTGCAATAAAGTTCCTGTCTATTTTGAATGCCATTGGATACAATAATATGTTGAGGGGAGTCTTTGCCCCCCTCCCCTCCCCCCCCATGACATAATATTTTCACCATCATATATATTGCCAGCAGGGGGCAAATAACCGAAAAAATTGCCGTCAAAATAGACACCTTTATGAATAGGTTAGCCTTTAGGCTAGGCCTATCGGCAAGAGTTGCGTTGTATAGGCTATCCTAGTGTTTACTAATTTATAGGCTACCCCTTTGAAAGGACATTAGCCGGGTAGGATGTAGTTACCGGGTGTATCACCAGCCTTGTTTACACTACGCGTGCGCGTAGTGGCGTCGGACGCTTGCCATCCTTTTCCTGTCTATTTAGACTGCCTTTGGATACAATAATATGTTGAGGGAAGGGCTTTGCGGCAATTTTTTTGGTTGTTTGCCCCCTACTGGCAATATAATATATGATGATGATAACATGTCGAGGGGGCTGGGGGGGGGGGGGGCTTTCAACATATTATTGTATCCAATGGCATTCAAAGTAGACGGGAACATTATCCCAAGCGTCCAACGCCGACACCGCCGCGGCTGCTGAAGAACAAGGAAGTTAGCAATAGGTTTCATTGTAAAATAGACGGGAACATTATCCCAAGCGTCCAACGCCGACACCGCCGCGGCTGCTGAAGAACAAGGAAGTTAGCAATAGGTTTCATTGTGAACTGGAGGAAATTAATAGAAATAAGGAAGCTAGGCCTAGCGATGTAAATAGTCAATGGAATTTCCTTAATAATGACAATTATATGTATAGGTATAAAGTAAAAACAATATATTTTACATAATTTATTGCATATCTTACATATTTAAACAAATATATATTAAACATACTTTAACCACACCACTGAGTTCTCCCAAAATACTCTAATAGGGCTGGCCTGAAGAATTAGATCAAGATGGACAACCAATCAAGACATGATAGGTAGGGATGGGCAGGTGAACAAATCTAAGGCGGTGAAGATACGCAGACATTTCTCGCCATTTCACCAATTCAGCCGCACCACATGAGTTCCACAGCAGAACTCTTATAGGGTAGAGCCGAAAGATGTGGCAAGAACTGCTACACTGCAGCACAGCACCAATTAAGAAGTGATCAAAAGCGAAGAATGAGAGATCAGGTCAATGGAAAAAATATTTCGCACCGAAATGCACAAAAAATACACACACCGAGGGAAATCGAGTCAGCTCGACCGCATCAGCGACCGACACAAATCAGGTCAGGAGCTAATAACCTAGCCAGGCCAGGGTGGCATATGATATAGGCCGTCCGGAGGACAACCGAATGAGACAGAATAAGAACTGAAGGGGAAAAACATAGAAAGAGGAATGAAAAACTTGTCATGTTATCGTCATATTGCCAGCAGGGGGCAAAATAGACAAATACACCAAAAATCGGGGTGTGGGGGCGGCAGCCCCCACCCATAATAGCCTACTATGATAGGTTAGGTAAGGTTAGGCTAGGCTAATGTCAAAGGGGTATAGGCTTAGTAAACACTAGGATAGCCTATACCCGGTCAAAGGTAAGTCCTGCTGTAGTCTCCTTCAATGCTACCTTAAATTGTAATATTAGACTAGGCCTAGCTTGGCTTAACATGGGATACTGATTAGGGGTTGGGAATAGGCTCAGGCTGCTTTAGGCCTAATTAGGTAAAAATAGTCAAATCGAGACAATTGCACAGCCAACATAGGCTCGCCTATTTATAGGCTACCTTTCATTACTGCAGTTAAGCACAAACTTATTTTACAATGGAAAATAATGCATGAGGAGGGCTGGGTAGGCCTATTAGGCCTATGAGAAAACAGGCTTAGCTTAATTTTATTTCACTGCTCAACATATTTGTTTTTGTTTTTGCTGTTGAGCTCTGCATAGGGCTATATTCAGGTAGGCTTGGGTTTTAGTAAAATTGCATTAGGCTAGGCTACATATTTTTACTTCTATTGGAAAGCACAGGCCTACACAATAGTACACATGTTAAAGAATTTAGCCTAGCCTACCACAATTTAGCCTAGACTGAAAGAACAAACAAAAATAGGCTAGGCTAATTGCAGCTAAATAATTTAGCATAGCCTCCACAATTTAGCCTAGACTGAAAAAACAAACAAAAATAGGCTAATTGCAGTTTTTGTAAGAGTTGTAGTTGTGGGCATACCAAAAGCTTTGTTTATATAGCCTAGTCGCACGCTCGCAGTTAGGCCTACATTCGCTTCTAATTTAACTGCTGGGGTAAATTTGGTAAAGCCACCCTCAATCCGCCGGCCGGTAACAAAACAATTTACCCAACGCCTGGCCGTGGGATACAATAATGGGTTGAAGGGGCTTTATCCCCCTATGACTTATTGTCATCATCATCTATATCACCAGCAGGGGCAAATAACCACAGTCAAATTAGACGCGAATGTAACTGCAAGCGTGCGACTACGTAAGTAAAGGGGACGATAGACCCGCTAACACAACTCTTAACGCATTTTTTCCTAATGTATTAGATTTTTTTATATTTATGACCTCAACAGTTGAAAGATGACAATTTTATGGTTTATTTTAGGCTATACAAAAACATTTGCTTTGTACCGGTAACTTAGATACGGTACTCATATTTATGCTTATAATTGCAGTACGAGTGGGATTTTTCTTTTTATATGTAGGCCTAGGCTAAACAAATGTTAGTTTTTGTTTTATAGGCTAAACTAGGCTGAATTTATGCTAATAAATATTAATTGGAGGGCACAAATCTGTCAAGGAATAGCCTAGATGTGGAAATTTACAGCCAATTTGCTCTAGCCCTTTTTGAGATACAGAGGTTAGAGATCGTTGGATACAATAATATGTTGAGGGGGTCAATCATCGCCCATGACATATTGTCATCATCATATATATTGCCAGCAGGGGGCAAATAGCCTAGGCCTAGCCTAACTACAACAAAAATCGCCGTCAAAATAGACGCGAACTTATATTAACTACGGCGATCGACCATTGCCTGCACCGGCCGTCCCCCGGTTATTGTTGAGGTCCTGAGGAACCGTAAGACTTTTACGAGCTCTTCCCTCCGCAGTCTCCGCATCCCATGTATCGTCGTACGGTACCTCTTCCCCTCCATATCCTACATCTGGTCGTCCTACATATGCCTCCTAAGCCTCACCTCATCCCGTCACTGAGCATGTGGATGGGCGTCCCTTTCTGGCTTCAAAGATGGATTCCTTCCGACAGCTCCTACTGGATTGTCTGGGGTTGGTTGATAAGGGCACCTCGCTTCAAGACATTGCTCTGGCCCTAGTACCGCGGTTTGTAGGTCTCTGGTTCGCCACCTGATGACCTGCTATTGGGTTGTTGCCTTTACAATGTTACGGTTCTACGAATGACCTAGAGTGAAAGTGACACGGTGGTGAATTTTAACCTTAACTATAAACTAATTTAAATTGTGACATAGGATCTCCGCGACTACGGTAGGGCCGGAGCGGGCGAGTATTCGCCTGAGGTTGCCCTTAACCCCCAAGACAAGACAAGACAAAATTCTAGTGCTGGTTTTACTCAGATTTTGTGAGTTTTAATTTAGCCTAGCCTAGGCCTAAGAGTTCAGAAGATTTGCAAAATGCACCCCATACTAGCCTACCCATAGCCTAATAGGCCTAGTGATTCTTTTTTGGCAGACCACCCACAAATTTTCATATAGCCTAGGCCTAGGCTAGCCTAAGTTCTGGAATGCATGTTGGAATAGCCTTCCTATAAACTGTAGGCTAGGCTACTTCCTTTTAATTTAAGTTTGATTCTTTGGAAAAATCTATTAGGCCTAGACCAGGGCAGGAAAGTAACATTTAAAATTACGTGTAAAAAGTCGCCCATAAACGGCGGGCCGCTATGTTATTGTAATTTGGGAGCTTATTTCGTCTGTTGATTGACTTTGTCCTTAATTGGGGATCCTATGAATTAGCACAGATGATGATGACTTACCGTACATCATAATACGTGACGGGCCGACGTGGGGGGGCAGAGCCACAGAGACCCCCTCAACATATTTTGTGTCCCACAGTAACTTTTAATGGGATGGATGTAGTTACCGGGTGTACGGTCGTCATGTTTACATAGGGCGATCGCCGCGGTTAACTTCGCGTCTATTTTGACGGCGATTTTTTTCGGCATATTTCATTTTATTCACTTCCTTTTATATTTAGGCTATAATCTAGCTTTGGCACGACAATAACCCTAACCCAGTCTTTCTTAACACCTTACGAGCGCCCTATGCGGTTTATTTATGTGTACCGCACAGCGGGGTGTTTTTAGCCAAAATAGGGCTGTTTACGTGATCATTTTCATGCCTAAATAAGACCCAGAACGTAAAAACAACTATCCCTGAAAGGGCATAAACAGAGCTTTCGAATGACACCATAACGATCCTTGTATGATGGATAGTTTTCTTGCAATAACCGTGCAACGCGAGTGCAAAAAGCAGGTAATTCGGTACTTTCAGTACATAATTGAGTATGTAGCGAGTGAGAGAGGGAGGAGGGAGCTGAGATTTGTGTCAGTAGGTTCGCCGCGGTGGTCTGGAGCAGTCATACGCTCGCTAGTCTCCTGCCACCACTTGTCTCTCTCTCTCAGCCACATTACGTGCTGAAATTGCCACTCGACCTATGTCGAGCGCCGCCACATAGTCCAGCTTTATTTAACTCGACTTATGTTGCTCGCCGCTAAATAAGGGTTAAAGATTCTTCTAATCTTCCAGTAGCCTATAGCCTAATTTAGGTCATTTTTAACCCTTGTCTAGCGGCGCGCGACTTATGTCGAGTTAAAGAAACTGGCAAAAAAAAACGGGTGAAACATGGGTGAAAATCGAGTGAAAATGGGTGGAACAGTAATGAACCATACGTCCGACATCTGTGGCCTCCCGGCCCACACTAACTCCAGTTCCCCCACCGCACGGGAGGATGACAGTGTGACCAATAGTTCGCGAAAAGTGAACAATGTAGCAAAATCCGCTAAACTTCCATCTTTGAGGTAACACTGTCAGGGCTCCACCAGTGCTACGTAGCTGTATGTGGTGTCATTGTGTAGCGATTTCCGCCTAGTTTTCGGCACAATACAGTTCCTTTCATGCTGATGGTTGATATAGCAGTCAGAATGGCCTGAAAAGGCCCAAAATGGCCACAGACCACCCGCTCGTAATGTGTTAAAGGCACACAATTAAATGGTTGGTATTTTAAACGACACTACTGCAGCATTATGAGAAACAATTTATTAGAGATAATAGGCAACAATAGATTCGCCATATTTTTCTCCATAGGCTATAGTCCGCATGGAGGATTTTCGTTATCGATAAATTGAAAAAATTCCCACTTCACAGACAAAATAGACAAATGCACCAAAAATTGGGGTGTGGGGGCGGCAGCCCCATAGCCTACTATAATAGGTTAGGTAAGGGGTAGCATTCAAGGAGACTACTGCAGGACTCTTCTTCTTCTTCTTCTTACCTCTGACCGGGTATAGGCTATCCTAGTGTTTACTACCCTATACCCCTTTGAAAGGACATTAGCCTAACCTAACAACCTTACCTAACCTAACCTAGTATTATAGGTGGGGGCTGCTGCCCCCACACCCCCGCTTTGACTTAGATTTTTGGTGTATTTTTCTGTGAAGTGGGTATTTTTCAATTTGTTGATAACGAAAATCCTCCATGCGGACTATATGGAGAAAAATATGGCGAATCTATTGGTGCCTATTTTCCCTAATAAATTGTTTCTCATAACGTCGCACTAGTGTCCTTGAATATTATCAGGTAAGGTTGTTAGGTTAGGCTAGGCTAGGCTAATGTCCTTTCAAAGGGGTATAGGCCTAGTAAACACTAGGATAGCCTATACCTGGTCAAGGGTAAGTCCTGCTGTAGTCAATTTAAATCTATCAATCTATCTATTGCCTGACGCCGTGATCCCCGAAGGGGTGGCCACGAACGAACCGCCCCCATGCACCTCTGTCCCCAGTCAGTCGACGCCCCTCCCCCCAACCAGCACCGCCTTCGTTCATGTAGTTCCTCACTCCATCCTTCCACCTCATATTCGGTCTACCTCTCCCCCTCTGTCCCTCCACCTCGCTCTCGTACACCCTCTTAGTCATTCTCTCGCTTTCCATACGTTCCATATGGCCGAACCATCTCAAGTTGTTCCTTTTCACACTTTCCAGCACATCTACCTCCACACCACACCTCCTTCTTACTTCCTCATTAGTCTGTCTATCACTCCATGTAACTCCGCACGCACTCCTTAACCCGTACAGCCCCAGCGACGCGTCTGACGCGTCGGCGATGTATGTAACGCACAGCCCCAGAGACGCGCCTGACGCGTCACCCTAATTGCGCCGACTGTAACCTCAGGTGTAGCCACTCAAGAGGGCTCAGATTTGTATGGGAACTGTGTACGTATCCCACGCAACCGTGCCGATGGTTGAAAACTCTCAAAGTCCACGTGCGTGCGCGTGAGCGCGCAATAACCTGTTTTTTTGGGATAATTGCCTTCAATTTTTTACTCTTGTAAAATCCGTTTTCGGGGGCTCTGTAGGACCATTTTTTAAGCTTTTGAGCGGTTTTTCGTGGTTTTTCCTTCATTCCTAACCCATTCGCTATTGTTTCTGGAATAAAACCATTTTTTGAAAACCGGCCGGGTTCTGGTGCGCAAACATTACAAAACTAGCCGGGGCTCCACGGGTTAAGTAATTCATTTCCACTGCTCTCACTCTTGGTCTGAGTCTCTCAACCAACGTCCATGCTTCGCTTCCGTAAGTCAGTGTCGGGATTACCACACTGTCATGCAAGGACTTCTTCACTTCCATACTGACCACCCTATTTCTTGTTACTGCTTTTAGCGTTCCTACAACCCTCTTCCCCTGTTGTACCCTCTCCCGCACCTCTTCATCCATAGTCCCATCTTTACTCAACACACTGCCCAGATACTTAAAAGAGTTGACGATCTCCATAGCCTGACCGTTCAGCTTCACCTCACACTCTGTGACTTCACCCCTTTCGAAGACCATAACCTTGCTCTTCCCCGTATTTACCTTCAAATTCCGTTTTTCGCACACTGTTCCAAACTCATTTACCAGACCCTGCAACTCCCATTCATTATCACTCATCAGAACTGTATCATCCGCAAACAGCAGTATAGGTAGCTTCCACTCAATTCCCTCCCTTTTCAGCGATACACCAACATCCACTGCTCTTGATAGTATTTCTTTCATAACTCCATCCATATATACAGTAAACAACCACGGGGACATCACACACCCCTGTTTCAAACCAACATTCAGGTCAAAGAACTCGCTCTGCTCACTCTCCACACGTACTGCCTCCTTTGCACCCTCATACATGCTCTTCACTGCTTTCAGCAACTTGCCCTCTACCCCGTATATTCTAAGTACTTTCCACAAACCTTCTCTATCCACTCTGTCATAGGCCTTTTCCAAGTCCATAAAGGCAACATACACCTTTTGTTTCTTCTCCAGATACTTCTCCACAACACAATTCAGGGTAAAAATCTGATCTACACATCCTCTTCCCTTCCTAAAACCTCCCTGCTCGTCGCCTATCCATTTCTCCGTTCTCACTCTCACTCTCTCAATCACTACCCTACTGTATACCTTCCCTACTACGCTTAGAAGACATATTCCTCGGTGGTTACCACACACTCCTCTTTCCCCTCCCTTATATAGGGGGACTATTATGCCAGTCTTCCAGTCATCGGGTGCACTCCCCTTCTCCCATGCTAGTTTGCACATTTTCCATACCCATTCTATCACTATCTCACCACCATACCTCAACATTTCCCCACACACTCCATCTGTTCCTGGTGCTTTCCCCAACTTCACTCTTTTCATGGCTTCCCACACTTCTGACCTCCTTATCCCCACCTCCTCCTCCACTACTTCTCTTCTTCTCTCCCTCCCATACCATATCCAGCTATGTTTGCTGGCTCTTCATTCCTTTCATTTAGCAACTCACTGAAGTACTCCCTCCATCTTTCGACTCTCTCTTGCTTCTCGGCTAGCATTCTCCCATTCTTATCTTTCACACCCTTACTGTTTCCCTTGCTACCTTCCCTAACTTTCTTGACTTCTTTCCAGAACAGTTTCTTACTCTCCCTCCATTTTACACTCAGATTCCTTCCAAATTCCTCATCTCATCTACTCTTCTTTTACTTTCCTTCACTACTCTCTTCACCACCCTCTTACTCTCCACGTACCTCGCTCGTTTCTGTCTCTCGGAATCTTCATTCCCTCTACTACCCAACCACTCTCTATATGCTTTCTTCTTTTCTTCCACAGCTATTCTTACCTCTTCTGTCCACCATGCTGTACCTTTCACTCCCCTCCCTCTTCTCCTCACTCCACACACCTCCTCACATGCTGCACAGATCTCATCCTTAAACACCTTGCTCATCTCCTCCACTTCCTCCATAACTTCCAGGTCGAACCCACCTAGTCGTCTTTCCACTGCTCTCCTGTACTTCTCCCTGACTTCCTCCTCCTGCAACCTCTCCACCCTCCTCACCATTCCACCCTCCTCTCGCCTCCCTCCCGCTCTCCTCACCCACTTCTTTTGTATCCTAACCTTAGCTACCACTACATAATGATCAGACAGACCCCCTCCAATACCCCTATACACCCTAGCATCCATCACAGATTTCTTCATTCGTTCATCCACACATACATAATCAATCAATGACTTTCGTTCCACCACTGTCTTATCCTTCATCGTCAACATCCGTTTCCACGTGTACCTGTGGATCATTCTGTGTCGGAAGAAGGTGTTGGCTATCCACAGCCTCCTCCCCACACATACGTCCACAAGTGCACTACCATTCCCATTCACCTCTGATGGTACCCCCCACCCTCCCACCACTCCCTCAACTTTCCTATCACCCACCTTACCATTCATATCCCCAATCAGAAATATTCTTTCGTTCTTGTCAAACTTCTCCAGGCACGCCTCCACATTCATCCAGAACTCCTCTTTCTTTCTTTCAAGTATATCCTCTGTCGGGGCATACACGCATACAATCACCCACGTTTGTATTCCTACTTTCATTCTCACCCACACAATCCTTGAACCCACAGACCCATACTCTCTTACACATTCCTTCGCTACTTACAAACAAACATGCACCTTCTCTCGCTGTTCCTTCACTCACTCCAGCACACACCCATTCCACACTCTCTCACATCTGAACCTTTCCATTTGGTCTCTGTCATTCCACATACATCCAGCCTGGCATTCACTAACACTTCCAGAACCTCTCTCTCTTTTGTGCCATCATTCATGCCACTAACATTCCACGTAGCCATTCTCAGAATGTCCGAAGGCATGTCCTTAGTCGGTCGTGGTTCGTCAACGTTGGTTCCGTCCGCATCCGAGGCTGTTCGTTCGTTTTTCTTTGCTTAGATATTTTTTCCGGATGGGGGTCGCAAGCCCACAGACCCAACCTCTTTAGTCGCCTCTTACGACACGCAGAAGGCACGTGGGGCATATTCTATGCCCTAACCCCCAGGGGGGGTCAATTTAAATGCTACCTTAAATTGTAATATTAGACTAGGCATAGCCTATAGATAAAATAGCCTAGCCTACCGGGTACTTATTTATTGTAGCCTATAATATAGGCCTAGCCGGGTAGAATGTAGAGTTCGGGCGTACCGCCACCATTGTTTACACTGCGCAGAGCGGCGACGGAAGCTTGCCATCATGTTCCCGTCCATTTTGAATGCCGTTGGATACGATAATATGCTGAGGGGGGCAAACACCCCCCATGACATATTGTCATCATCATATAATTTGCCAGCAGGGGGCAAAGAGGCCTAACCAAAGAAAATCGTCGTCAAAAACTCAAAATAAACGCGAACTTACAGTAACTGTGGCGATCGACCATGTAAACATGACGGCGACGGCGGCGGTGGACGCTTGCGATCATATTCCCGTCTACTTTGACTGCCATTGGATACAATAATATGTTGAGGGGAGGGCTTTGCGGCAATTTTTTTGGTTGTTTTCCCCCTACTGGCAATATATATGATGATGACAACACGTCATGGGGGCAAAGCCCCCCCTCAACATATTATTGTATCCAATGGCATTCAAAATAGACGGGAACATTATCGCAAGTGTCCGACGCCGACACCGCCGCCATCATGTTTACATATGTCGATCACCGTAGTTAAAGGCTGGTTCACACATAGCCGAGTCGGTGCGCGAGTCCAACACGAGTCACACTCGTCGATTATCGCCGTCGCTGGAGGCTGAGTCGGCCGCGAGTAGCAATTGCTCCCGAGTCAAGGAGAGTGTAACACGAATTAACTAGAGTCAATACGAGTCAACACGTCTTCATGCAAGAGTCTGTACGAGTAACTGAGAGTCAAAACGAGTGTAACACGAACCCAACACGAGTGTCAAAAATTTGAAAAATAATGGCCACATTCCAGGGCACGTAAACAAAGAGTATGGACGAGTCTAACACAAGTCAACGCGATTGTTACACGGATCAACACGATTGTTATACGGATCGACACGAAAGACAAGGCGTTGACTCTCGTTGGATCTCTGTTGCACACGTGTTGACTCGTGTTACATCCGTGTAAACTCTCGTTGATTCGTCCTACATTTTTGAAATAACGGTATTTCAAATGACACTTCCTTTTTCGTGTTACACTCATGTTTTTTTCTCAGTGGATCATGTTTACTCTTGTTTACTCGTGTTTTCACTCGTGTTTGAATCGTGTAAACTTTGGCATCATGGAGGCACCAAATATTGGCACTCACATTCGTGCTTTCTACTCTTGTTGATACATGTTGCATGTGTGTTACATACGTGTTGTTGCGTGTAGATACGTGTTGCTTCGTCAACGTCGAAATGATGACGAAAAGCGACGAATCACCAAAGAGTGTTACACGGGTTTACACGAGTCAACACGAGTTAACACGAATAACGAAATTATTCAGAGTCAAACACGAGTGAACACATATGTACACGAGTCTACACGTATTTAGGCCACACTCGTGGGTAGGGTAATCGCCATGGGACCCAAAAATTTCATGCATGCATGAAATTTTTGGACCCCGTGGCGAGTACCCACGAGTGTGTCGAGTAAACAAAGAGTATACACGAGCGTAGCACGAGTCTATACGAGTGTTGAGGAGTATCGACGAGTCATTGCTGAATAGCAAAATTTCATCACTCGTGTTGGACTCGCACACCGACTCGGCTATGTGTGAACCAGCCTTTAGTTCGCGTCTATTTTGAATGTGTTTTTATCCGTTATTTGCCTCCTGCTGGCACTACAGTATATATCATGATGACAATATGTCATGGGGGGTGACCCCCCTCAACCTATTATTGTATCCAAAAGCAGTCAAATAGACCGGAACATGATGGCCAGCGTCCGCCGCCACTCCGCGTAGTGTAAACAAGGCTGGCGGTACACCCGAACTCTACATTCTACCCCACTAATTTTCCAACTAGCATAACTGATGATTATCCATGATCAATCCCAGTCAGAAACGTCCATGCTTCCCTCCCATAAGTCAATGTCGGGATTACCACACTGTCATGCAAGGACTTCTTTACTTCCATGCTGACCACCCTATTTCTTCTTACTGCTTACTGAGTTCCTACAACGCTCTTCCCCTGTTACACTTTCTCCCACACTTCTTCATCCATAGGCCTACTCACATCTTTACTCAACACACTGCCCAAATACTTAAATGAGCTGACATTCTTCATAGCCGTTCAACCTCACTTCACACTCTATGGTTGCACCCCTTTCAATGACCATAATATTGCTTTTCCTAGCATTTACCTCCAGATTCCGTTTTTCACACACTGTTCCAAACATATTTACCTGACCCTGCAACTCCCATTCACTATCGCTCATCAGAACTGTGTTGTCAGGCAACAGTAGTACTGGTACTGTACTGTTGAGGCAACTTCCACTCGTTTCCTTCCCTTATCAGCGGTACACCAACATCCGCTGTTCTTCCTTGTATTTCTTTCATGACTCCATCCATATACTGTACCGGTATATATTGAACAACCATGGGGACATCACACACACCCTTGCTTTAACCCAACATTCAGATTAAAGAACTCGCTCTGTTAATTATCCACACATACTGACACCTTTGCACCCTCATACATGCTCTTCATTGCTTTCAGCAACTTGCCATCTACTCCGTATATTCTCAGTACCGGTACTTTCCACATACCTTCTCTATCAATTCTGTCATAGGCCTTCTCCAACTCCATAAATGCAGCATACAACTTTTGTCGCTTCTCCAGATATTTCTCCACAACACATTTCCGGGCAAAAATCTGAGCTACACATCCTCTTCCCTTCCTAAGATGACTACAGTATGCTAACCGTTTCCCCAGCAATACTGACTGAAAATGCCCAAATATATTGCATGTCCTCTTCAGATTTATCTAAAATATGTAAAATTACACCAAATACCACTACAGTAGCACAGAAATCAATAAAACTCACTAACAGGATAAATAAATGGAAGAAATACTCCAAAAGATTAATATGTTAACCCTTTACCCAGCAATACTGACTGAAAATGCCTAAATAGATTGCATGTGCTCTTCAGATTTATACATACATATGTACATAACATTTTAAGACTGATTGCTCCACACAGATGTGCAGTTTCAGTCTCTTTTCCTAATGGCGGCGTTCCAGGCAACCCTGTTAAGGGATGCTTTACTTGTCAAGTTTTTGGATTTGAGATCGGCACGTATAGTCCGATCCCAGGTCTTACTTGGTCCACCCCTTGGTGCAGCTCCCTCCACAATCGCAGACCTGCATCTTTTCACCCAATTTTGTTCATCCATTCTCTCCACATGTTGATACAATCCCAGTTTACTTGTACGCATCTCCTCGCTAATACTCTTTATACCTAAACGTCTCTTCAGCTCATCATTTGTTATTCTGTTGACATCCTTTATCTGAAATATGTAAAATTACACCAATTACCAACTACATTACCAAAAAATGTAATAAAGTACACTAACAGGATAAAGAAAATGTAAGAAATAGCCCTAAAGATGAATTTATCTATCTATCTATTGACGGACGCCTTGATCCCCGAAGGATTGGCCACGAACGAAACACCCCTATGCACCTCTGTCCCCAGTCAGTCGACGTCCCTCCTCCCATCCAGCACCGCTTTCACGCATATACTTCTTAACTCCATCCTTCCACCTCTCTCTCGGTTTATTTCTCCCTCTGTCCTTCCACCTCACTCGTACACGCTCTTAGTCATTCTCTCGCTTCCCATACGTTCCACATGGCCGAACCATCTCAAGGTGTTCGTTTTCTCACTTTCCAGTCCATTCACACCACACCTCTCTCGTACTTCCTCATTCGTCTGTCTATCCCTCCATGTAACTCTGCACACACTTCTCAAGTAACTCATTTCCATCCCTTTCACTCTTGGTTTGAATCTCTCCAACAACGTCCATGCTTCGCTTCCGTAAGTCAGTGTCGGGATTACCACACTGTCATGCAATGACTTTTCTTCAGTTCCATGCTGACCACCCTATTTCATGTTACTGCTTTCAGCATTCCTACAACCCTCTTCCCCTGTTGCACCCTCTCCCACACTTCTTCATCCATACTCCCATTTTTACTCTGTACACTGCCAAGATACTTAAATAAGCTGACAATCTCCATAGCCTGACCGTTCAACTTCACCTCACACTCTGTGGCTTCACCCCTTTCGAAGACCATAACCTTGCTCTTCCCCGCATTTACCTTCAGATTCCATTTTTCGCACACTATTCCAAACATATTTACCAGACCCTGCAACTCCCATTCATATCATCAGCAAACAGCAGTACACAAACATACACTGCTCTTCCTTGTATTTCTTTTATGACTCCATCCATATACTGTATATATAGAACAACCATCGGGACATCACACACCCTTGCTTTACCAAACATTCAGATCAAAGAACTCCCTCTGTTCATTCTTCACACATACTGATACCTTTGCACTCTCATACATACTCTTCACTGCTTTCAGCAACTCAATTCTCAGTACTTTCCACATACCTTCTCTATCAACTCTGTCATTCCACTCGTTGCCTTCCCTTATTAGTGGTACACCAACATCCACTGCTCATCCTTGCATTTCTTTTATGACTCCATCCATATACAGTTCAGTATATATTGAACAACCACGGGGACATCACACACCCTTTCTTTAACCCAAAATTCAGATCAAAGAACTCGCTCTGTTCATTCTCAACACATACTGACACCTTTGCACCCTCATACATGCTTTTCACTGCTTTCAGCAACTTGCTATCTGCTCCGTATATTCCAAGTACTTTCTACATACCGGTACCTTCTCTATCAACTCTGTCATAGGCCTTCTCCAAGTCCATGAAGGCAGCATACAACTTTTGTCCCTTCTCAAGATATTTCTCCACAACATATTTCAGGGCAAAGATCTGAGCTACACATCCTCTTCCCTTCCTATGATGAATACTGTATGTTAACCGTTTCCCCAGCAATACTGACTGAAAATGCCCAAATATATTGCATGTGCACTTCTGATTTATCTAAAATATGTAAAATTATACCAAATACCAACTACATTAGCACAAAACTCAATTAATCACAGAAACAGGATAAAAAGATAGAATAAATACCCCAAAAGATGAATACGTTAACCCTTTCCCCAGCAATACTTACTGAACATGCACAAATAAATTGCATGTGCTCTTCAGATTTAGCTGAAATATGTAAAATTACACCAAATACTAACTACATTAGCACAAAAATCAATCAAGCACTTTAACCCTTCCTTCCCGGAAGGGCTCTTGAACGCCCATAAAAAAGCATACACGAGCTGCCCGGAAGGACTCTTTAACGCCCAGTGGTTGAAAGCCTGTGAGCTTGGTGTGCGAGGCGTCGGTCCGACGCATGTAAACAACAGCCGGCTGGACCGATGCCCCGCATCTCCGGCCACAAGAAGGAGTGCGTCGCTTGTTCGTGTGTGCCTGTATGTTGTTGTTAAGTATCGAAAAGTAGTGTAAAGTGGCTGTTTTTGCCATAAAGTTATCTCCACTGAAATCATCATCACAACTCAACCACTTGACTTAGAGAGCTCTACTTAACGCCATTCTACAGGTAATGAACACATCTACGCTTGGGGATGCGCGGGAATGCGGAAGCAGTCAGAATAACAAAGATACGGAAGCCTAGGCGTAGACGTTTTTCGGCCAAAACACCCGGGTTTCGGGGAATATATATATATTACATAGCCGGGGCTGGAGGGTTAACAGGATAAATAAAATGGAAGAAATAGCCCAAAAATGAATTTATCTATAGCCTACCGGTATATATTGCCGGACACCTTGATCCCCGAAGGGGTGACCATGAACGAAACGCCTGCGTATTTCAAGCTCGCTTGAGTTATCACTCGATCGTTTTTTAGAGCTTTTTGGACCGGGGTAATTACCACACCATCGCGTCATAAGGAGTTTGAGGGGGTTAAATTGCTAGATACATAGAGGAAGAGGAATGCCAAGTAAAGCTAAACAAAAATATATAAGATATTTTTAACATGAGGTTGCTTATAATAATTTGTACCTCTGCAGTTTCTCCATGGCTAACGAAAAAGGTCACATTCCTAAGAAGCCCCAACCAAAAAGGCCAAGCTTCTGTACAGAAAAAATGCCACACCATTACCCTTATGGTGACCCTATCAAATAATCAAAACAACCACACTTCTTAACCCAATTCCCGCGGGGCCCCTCATATGACGGAGACGATTTTCCGGCTATTTTGTAGCCTGTGAGCCAGGCCAGCTTTTGCAAGCAGCACGGATGGACGTCAGCCGGAGCCTACAGGCCCCGCCACGACACTGAGGTTTGTGTGAGAGAGAGCTCACTTATGTGCAGCGTCACACATAGCGAAAACAGAAAATAGTTGGTAATTTTTAGCGATTTCGCCTATCGGATTTGGTAATTTTTAGCAATTTTGCCCTTCGTTTGCAAGATCCTTACAAGAAACCCAGACGTCGTACAGGGATGATTCAGGAGTAATTTGAAAGCTATTACCGTACTTTCATGAATACATAATTGTATTACGCTCTGGATTTTGCTTATGCATGAAAATGAGCAGGGAATGAAGGCAATTTCGGGCAATTATGCCTACTCGTACAGGAGTCCTTGGAGCGGCTTCGGTCGCGCCGGGAATTTCCACACCTCTCACACCACACACACACACATCACACAGTTTTTCCTACACAGAGAAATGACTCTCCGGCTGTCATTTCTCAAAGACTTCTTCTAGCTGGAGACATTGAGAGCAACCCAGGACCCAGCTACACATACATATGTCCAACTTGCTCAAAACCCATCACTTCAAGTCGCCACACTAAGGGTTCAGTTCTCTGCAATTCATGCAGGAACTGGACCCACTTAACCTGCACAACACTTGCCTCCAAGAAACACTACACGAACACCTGGACCTGTTCCTCATGCCCCTCCCTCTCCCAGTCAAATCCCTCGCCTAAAACCCGTCCACCTCTCCTCCCCAACCCCCCTAACCTTCCCATATCATCCACTCCCCGCCCTAAAACCCGTCCACCTCTCCTCCCTAACCCACCTAACCTTCCCATACCATCCTCATCCTCAACTCAACACACCACACCCCCTCCTAATCCATTCCAACCCCCATCTCCTGCTCCCCAATCCCCACCCCCACCTCACCCATCCCAACCCCCAGCCCCTCCCTCACCCCCACCCCCCCCCCCACCCCCTCCTCGTGCAGCAGCACCCAACATACATCGTGCACATAACATTAACATTCTCCAATTGAACATAGATGGCATCAACACAAAGAAACACAAACTCTCACACTTCATCAAACAACACAACATACACATTGCCATCTTACAAGAAACAAAACTCTGCACAACACAAAAAACACCCACATTTCATGATTTCACCACCATCAGACAAGACCGGGCTGTCGGCGGAGGCGGTGGACTCATCACCCTGGTACACAAAGAAATATCATACATAGTTACCAGTGTACAAACCAAATCTCTCCTCCCCCCAAATGATAACACAACAGAAATACAATCAATTAAAATATGCACTGGCAACAACTCCAACATAACCATCATAAACACATACATCCCCTACAGTACCAAATGAATACAGACCACACTTACAACACATCACAAACACCCCACACATCATCCTGGGTGGTGACTTCAACGCCAAGACGTCGGCCTGGTTTGTCGACAACCCCGACACAGACAGAGGGCTGGTACTACAAAACCAAACTGATAACCTCATCATCCTTAACGACATCCATCAACATACCCATATTCCTCACCAAGCCCTCTATAACCCATCATCTCCAGACATCACCTTTTGCTCCCCAGAACTCACCCCCACAACATCCTGGAGGGTGGTCAGAAACTTAGGCTATGACCACCTCCCGATCATTATCACTACCAAAACCAGACTCACCCCAGCTAGCCACAAACACACATACACCAATTATAAAAGAGCTAACTGGGAAGCATTCACAAATGAGACAGAACAACACTTCACAACTCTAAACAGTACACCCATCACTAACATCAACAATGCTGTACACATACTCAATAAAACTATCCAAAACGCTGACAAGAAATACATTCCAAGAGGTAACAGAAAAAGACACAACCCCAACTTCACACCAGAAATTCAAAACCTCATCAGACAACGCGACATACTGAAACACTCCCCAGCACCCCACACACAAGACATCACACAACAAATTCAAGCACTCAACACCCAAACTAACAACAAAATACAAGAACAACAAAAACTAAATTGGAATAACTTCCTACAAACACTTGATCACAAAACAAACCCCAAAAAACTCTACAAAACACTAAACAGCATCACACTTTCCAACAGCAACACAACACAATCACATGCTGCAATCACAACAACAGACTCTACTCCTTCATGTAAACAACAAGCAAACATTCTCATCAATCACTTCTCACATGTCAGCCACCTAAAACCTCACAAAGACGACCGACGTGTCATCCGACGTAAGAGACAATTTCCCACAGACCCTGACTATACATCCTTCACCAATCACCAGACAAAGCATATCATCAACAATCTCAAGCACTCACCCGCTTGTGGCCTAGACAACATAAGCAACATACACCTCAGACACCTGGGACCATAAGGCATACAAGCACTCACTAACATATCAAACTACAGTTATTCACACAACACAATACCAGACATTTGGAAGCATGGTCTCATCACCACATTCCCCAAACCCAACAAAGACCCCACGCTACCCTCCTCGCACCGCCCCATCACACTCCTTTGCTCCCCCTCCAAAGTCATGGAACGCCTAGTATTACAACTAATTACACCCGACCTACCCCTAGCTCCAACACAACATGGCTTTAGGCAACTGCACTCCACAAACACACTTCTTCAGACCTTACACAAAGAGCTTTTGATGGCATCAACTCAGCTAGACCACCACACAGATCACTATTAGCCACACTCGACATTAGTAAAGCCTTCGATGCCATCCCCCGCCACAACCTAACAAACAAAATCTACAACACAAACATGCACAACAACACAAAAAGGTGGCTGGCCAACTTCCTAGCAGGAAGATGTGCACACGTATCTTTTGCCGGTCAGTCATCTAAAATCAGAAACTTTCCAAACGGAGTCCCACGAGGATCCGTCCTATCGCCCGCACTCTTCAATCTGTACATGCACGATATAACTACACCCAATACCCCCCAAATAAACTTAGCCTCCTATGCAGATGACAACACTCACATGCACACACCATGACCCAAAAAGAACAACAGATCTCCTTCAACCCTATCTCAACACACTACATGGCTGGTGCACTACAAACAGACTTAATCTAGCCCCAGCCAAATCCACCGCAACCCTGCTCACAAGCTGGACAGGAGAACACGAATACATCCCTCAACTCACCATAAACAACACACCCCTAACACATACACACACACCCAAAATCCTAGGAGTAACATATGATACTCATATGACATTCAAACAGCACACCACAAACATTAAAAAGAAACTGACACCCAGACTAACGCCCTCAGGTCACTTGCTCACACAAAATTTGGACACAACAAAGAAACTACCACCACAGTATATAAACAATACATAAGATCAGTGATGGAATACGCAAGCCCAGCCTGGGTTTCTAACCTAGCTGAAACACATCATAAGACCTTACAGACTATTCAAAACAAAGCCCTGAAGATCATTACAGGCTGCACAGCTACTGCACCCACAGATCACCTACATCAAGAAACCAAAATCCTCAAAGTCAAAAACCATCTGGACATGAGAGGCACTCAATTCCTGGCAGCAGCCTCCATGAACCAAGACCACCCACTAAACTACATGGCAACACACCCACAGACACCAAGAAATATCAAAACAACACCCAGCACACGGTATCACACACAATTACTGTCCTCTCTCCCTCCCTGCCCACCCCGAACCAACTTCCAAAAGCACATCCATACTCATATCTCTCGCCGATCCATCCACTCACTCACAGACAACACGAAGCTGCAAGCACGACCTCCCGAAATCCATCCTTCCTAATCCTCCCTTCCTCGCGAGGACAGAGTCCACCTGGCCAGGCTGAGATGCGGACACCATCCAGCTCTCCTGAGCTATCAGAAGAGACTGGATGACTCCGTTGTCGACGCCTGCCCGGGATGTAACACAGCACCCCATACCATTAAACACATCATAGAAGACTGCATTTCACACAACCACTTACGCCAACAACACAATCTACACTCAATGAGAGCTCTGTGGGTAAGCCCGATCGTGGCCATGGCCTTCCTCAGGGACTCGGGGCTGTTCGGCCAGGCAGCTTAGGGAACAACAACAACAACTCGTACAGGATTAATAGCTTTAACCAAAATGGTCACACTCCTTAATGGTCTAAGTGGCCATAGCCAAAATGGCTACACTATATTCCTTCTGTACTTTCTCCATGCCCGATAAGATACATGATATTTTGATATATGTGGAACAGCCCTTGTATCCAACACAATACCCTGCGTGCAACCCCGCTCGAACCCCGCACAACGTTGCTTGCAACTTTAATATTATTATTATTATTATTATTATTTATTATTATACCCAACATTATTATTATAATGTCCCCCACCCCAAACTCTATTATATATATATATATATATATATATATATATATATATATATATATATATATATATACCGGTATCTATATATAATCTATATAATTATATATATTTTTTTTTTTATTTTTTTTTTATTATATATTTTTTTTTTATTTTTTTTAGGGACCTAGTTTTTTTTTTTTTTTTTTTGTTAATGCTAGTTTTTTTTTTTTTTTTGGCCTATACCCCACCTACCCCCGCCTTCCCCCTATTCTTATATATATATATATATATGCTTACATGTATATATTTATACATATATATATACCGGTACTGTATTATATATGCCTCCAAATTTCTGTCAACACGGTGGTGGTGTTAGTTGTGGTGGTGGTGTTAGTTGTGATGGTGGTGGTGGTGATGGTAGTTGTGGTGGTTTTCACACCTTCGAATACCACTCCCTTTGCTTCACACCTCCCAATAGGATACCTGGACCTGAGTGACCCTTCCCCAGACAGTCACTTGATCTCTTGTATATATGTTTTGTATTTGTATTATTATGCCCCCTCCCCCTCTTCCTCCTGCCTCCCATATACAATATATATTATTATTACTAGGCTAGTATCTTTATTATATATTATTATTATTATACTCCTCCCCTCCCTCCTCCCCCTCTACCTCCCCCTCCCCCTCTTCCCTCTGCCCCCCATATAAAGATTATTATTACTAGGCTAGTATCTATTTATTATATATTATTATTATTATACTCCCCCCTTCCCCTCTCCTCCCTCCTCCCCCTCCCCCCATATATATATATATATATATATATATATATATATATATATATATAATATAATTCGTATTTATGTATTTATGTATGTTATGCCCCTCCCCCTCCCCCATTATACATCCCTCCCCCTCTTCCCCATGCCCCCCACATATATAAATATATATATTTATATTATTACCAGTATCCATTATTATTATTATATATTATTATTGTTATACCTCCCCCCTCCTCCTCCTCCTCCCCCTCCCCCCTCCCCCATATATATGTATATATATATATATATGTATTATTTTTTTGTTTTTTTATTTTTTTTTTGGGGGGGAGGGATTTTTTTTTTTATAAATTGTAGTTTGATATATATATATATATATATGTTTCTAGTCTCTCAGTGGGGATCGAACCATTGACCATCAGAACGATAGCCGACGCTTAATCAATTACACCACGGCAGTCTAAAAGACACTCAGCCTTCTATCCTATTTATGTTAGGGAGAAGGGAAACCCTCTAGGCGAATATATTTCAATTCAAACCTAGTTGTAGGATCCATATTTCCAGAATACCATACACGGATTTTTTTTTAGTGTCCCGACGCAACTCGGGTTGAAATTGATTTAATTTAATTCTAACCCACAAAGCATGAGAGTTACAAATATTGAGAATATATCACAAATAAACGTGAGCCACTAAATGTTTCTAGTCTCTCAGTGGGGATCGAACCATCGACCATCAGAACGATAGCCGACGCTTAATCAATTACACCACGGCAGTCTAAAAGACACTCAGCCTTCTATCCTATTTATGTTAGGGAGAAGGGAAACCCTCTAGGCGAATATATTTCAATTCAAACCTAGTTGTAGGATCCATTTTTCCAGAATACCATACACAGATTTTTTTGAGTGTCCCGACGCAACTCGGGTTGAAATTGATTTAATTTAATTCTAACCCACAAAGCATGAGAGTTACAAATATTGAGAATATATCATAAATACACGTGAGCCACAAAATGTTTTTAGTCTCTCAGTGGGGATCGAACCATCGACCATCAGAACGATAGCCGACGCTTAATCAATTACACCACGGCAGCGTCGGCTATCGTTCTGATGGTCGATGGTTCGATCCCCACTGAGAGACTAGAAACATTTAGTGGCTCACGTGTATTTGTGATATATTCTCAATATATATATATATATATATATATATATATATATATATTTGTATATATATATATACAGTATATATATATATATATATATACAGTATATATATATATACCGGTATATATATATATATATATATATATATATATATATATATATATATAAATATATTTATATGGGGGGGAAGGGGAGGGGGGTACAACAATAATAATAATAATGGATACTGGTAATAATAATAATATATATATATATATATATATGTATATATTATTTTTTTATTTTGTTGTTCTGTTTTGTATTTTTTTTTATACCCCCCCCCCCCCCCTCCCATTACAGATCAGTTACATATCTAGTCAACACCAGCTATGAGTATGAAAAGACCCATCCCGGAGGACCAGCTGGCCTCCGTCCTTGCCACAATCTTGGACATGTCGAGTAGCGAGAGTGAAAGCGAGGACGACATGGGGGGAGCGATGAAGAGGAGTGGACGGATGAGACGGATGGGGATTTTAGCAGCCATTCTCCACCGCCCAGGGGGAAGAGGAGGAGGACTGTCATCGAGGGCGACCCTTCACCACCTCCACCTCCACAAACTCCACCTCCACCTCCACAAACTCCACCCGTCCCCCTACCTCGCCTCTCATCAACACCCGTCCCCCTACCTCGCCGCTCATCAACACCCGTCGCCCTACCTCGCTCATTAACACCCGTCGTCCTACCTCGTACAACCCCACCCGTCCCCCTACCCCGTACATCACTACGCATCGCCCCACCTCATCCATCCCCACCCGTCCTACCCACACCCCTCCCACCAGCACCCATCCTACCATCAACATCCACTCGTCTCTTCACACCACAACCATCAACATCCACTCATCTCTTCACACCACAACCATCAACATCCACTCAATGCTTCACACCACTCCCATTCCCGGACCTCCACACATCATTCTATTCTTCTCCTGCTTCACGCACCCTGCATGGCGGTCCCTTGTTACCTCAGGTACAATCACCGGCCAGCAACATCTCAGACAGCCCCCTCATCCTGGCTTCACTCCTGCCGGTGGGTAGTCTAAACACCCCGCCATCACATGTCCTGTCTGCTCACGTAGCCTCCCCCTCGCTGATCTCCTTGGGTAGCAGCGGGGGCAGCGAGCCGCGCTACATGGCGTTTGTTCCGCCTGAACATCGCCAAATCATGCACGACGAGATTGCTGCGGCAATCGATGAGGAGCTTCCACAAAGGCTTCCTCTTGCCCCACTTCATCCACCCACAGCACCTTCTCCATCACCCTCATCACATCCACCATCACCCCCACGGCCTGACTCCACCACAGCACCTTCTCCATCACCTTCATCACATCCACCATCACCCCCACCCCCTTCGTCTTCCGCAGAAGATGACCCCCCACCCCCTCCCCCTCCCCGCCGAAAATCTGGGCCAATGAAGGGCCGAGGTGGTAGGCCCAGGGGCCGCAGAGGTCACATACGTCGTCCAGGCGGACGACGTGGTGCTCTCCCAGCACGTGCACCTCAACGCCCCCCCCACCGGGTATGCTGAAGATCACGAGTGGACTTCAGACCCGTTCACACCCAACGTTGATCCTTTCACTGGAACCCCTGGCTTGCGGGTTCCAGCACCAGTGACACCACTGCAGTTCTTCCAGCTCTTCTTTACAAGAGAACTGCTCAGGTTCCTGGTGAGTGAGACCAACACATATGCCTTATTCGTTGGTTCTCTCTGGACAACATTCAGTGAGGAGGACATGGCCAAATTCCTTGGCCTGTACTTCCTCATGGGTGTGAACAAACTCCCCACTGTGCGTCACTACTGGTTAAATGATGGAGTCCATGATTACCCAACGTTTCGCAAGACCATGCAGGTCTCCAAGTTCCAAGCCTTGCTGAGCAATTTCCACACATTCAACAGCAAGGCAGTCATCAAGCAGACCAAAGACAGGCTAGTGAAGATCCACACGGTGATGCGCTACCTGCTTGCTGGCTTCAAGCTTGCCTACGTCCCGGAGAGGAAGGTGTTCATCGACGAAGGCTGCCTTGGGTGGAAGGGTCGCCTTTCATTCAAGTGCTACAACCCGATGAAGCCGAAGAAGTAGGCCATCAAGCTGTACATCCTGGCAGAGTCCACGACTGGTTTCGTGTATGACTTTGAAGTCTACACTGGTATTGGTCAAACTCTCCAGAAAACGGTTGAGGGTTTAACGGAGTCCCTGCAAGGCATGGGTTACAAGTTGTTCATGGACAACTTTTACAACTCAGTTGACCTGTGCCACCACATGCTCACACACCACCAGATCTATGAGTGTGGCACCCTGAGGCTTGCACGAGGGGCTCCGAAGCGGTTGCGCGACATTGCCCATGCAGCGACACTGGAAGACGATGCAATAGAGGCAATGAACAACGGCACAACCCTAGTCATGCTTTGGAAAGACAAACGGATTGTCAACATGGTGTCCACCTTCCACGACCAGAGCACCATACCAAAGCAGTCCTTTGTCAAGAAGAAGGTACAAGGCAGGAGGCAGCGGAGTCGCAAGAATATCATGAAATCCGTTTGTGTTGACGACTACAACCGCCACATGGGTGGGGTGGATCATTTCGATCAGATAATCCAGTACTACCCCATCCAGCGAAGGACGGTCAAATGGACGAAGAAGATCGTATTCTACTTCATCCAAATGGCCCTCTTCAATGCCTTCGTACTATTCAAGAAGTGCAACCCCCGCAGGAAGATGACTATGCTGGCGTTCCAGGAAAGCGTAGTCCGTTCCTTGTTGTTCTTCAACCCTGCAGAGTGGTCTTTGTCGGGGACACGCATCCGGCGTGCAGAGGATTTGCCGGAAGGTCAGTATGAGCCATGCGCCCGTCTCAGGCGAGGCAGGCGGCGTCGGCAATCCTCCGGAAGCTCAGCTGGGTCGCCCCCACCGGACGACAATCCAGACTCCCCAGCCGCTCCTGCTGATGATCCTGGCACTCCTCCTGGATCTCATGCTGCTGGTGGAGGTGTTGGGGGAGCACTCCTTCATGACCCCACCCCCCCTCACCAGGTCCAGATGCTGCTGCTGCTGCCGTCGGGGGAGCACTCGCTGAGAATGCACCCCAGGCGGCACCAGTATCGGACGATGCTGCTGATGCTGAGGAGCAAGTGGATGTCCTACCACTTGACCCCCACCGCACCAGTAGTACCGGGTGCAGCTGCTGCTGCTGGTGGCGCTCGGGAAGCACCCATCATGGATGCCAACCGGGGTCCACTAGTAATGGACATCCAAGCTAGGGCTCAGGCACCAAGAGGCCGTCGGAGAGGTCCTCTTCGAGGAAAGGTTTCCAAGCCACGTCCTATTGTACTGGACCATGACCGGTACAACAGGAACTTGGAACACGTTCTCGAGAAGATCCCTGACAACAAGCGACGGCGGTGCCATCTGTGTTACACGAACGGCCAAAGTCGCAAGGACACGAGCTTTCGATGCAAGTCTTGTGTCGTTTGCCTCTGCATCGATGTCACTGGTTGCTTCAATCGGTTCCATCAACTCGATGCAGACGTCCTATAGCCAGGATCTTTGCACGATTCATTCATTCATTTATGCATTCTCCTATTCACCTTCATTATTCCTTTCCAATCACTATCACCCATTCATTCATTCAGTCTTTATCCATTCTTCCATTCACCTTCATCACCCTTTCATTGACCTTCATCACCCTTTCATTCATTCATTCAATCATTCAATAATTCATTCATTCATTCATTCATTCATTCAATCATCACTTCAGAGGTTCGGGGCCCACCTTCATTCACCCACCTTCATTCACCCATCATCATAATAAAAAAATAAAAAAATAATAATTAAAAAAAAGAACAAAAAAGGCACAAGTCAATTTCTTGCCAATTTCTTGCACTACAGTGGATATAGGCCTCCTGGGGAAACCACTCTAAAAAAATAACGAGTCAAGTGCAGTACCTCTTTGGGTGGCTTGGAAATTTGCACATATTTCTCTGGTTTGACACCTTGTATATATATATATATATATATATATATATATATATATATAATATATATATATATATATATATTTAATACATACGAGGTTGAAAGAAATGGCAATTTCTGCGTTGGAAATTTTATTATTCAAAGTTTCCAGGTCTCTGATGAGTTTTCGCTGGGTGGCAGGAAGTAGATGAAGGAGATGAGCAAAATTCATGGTGGTACAGGGTTACATTAAAGTACATGATGATACAGGATATACGACGCGTTTCACTGGACAACCAGCATTATCAAGTAAGGAAGGAATGATATAAAAGGTAAACAGGAAGGGTATATATAGAGGGTGGAGGATCAGAGGAGGCGGAAAACAGGGGGCAAAAGTCTGCTATCTGTTAAAAGGGGGCAAAAGTCTGCTAAAAGTCCCGCATCCAGTGCGCATGCGTGAAGCGGTTACCCCCTTTTTCTCTCCTAGTTTTCCCTTCCACCAATAGCAGACTTTTGCCCCCTGTTTTCCGCCTCCTCTGATCCTCCACCCTCTATATATACCCTTCCTGTTTACCTTTTATATCATTCCTTCCTTACTTGATAATGCTGGTTGTCCAGTGAAACGCGTCGTATATCCTGTATCATCATGTACTTTAATGTAACCCTGTACCACCATGAATTTTGCTCATCTCCTTCATCTACTTCCTGCCACCCAGCGAAAACTCATCAGAGACCTGGAAACTTTGAATAATAAAATTTCCAACGCAGAAATTGCCATTTCTTTCAACCTCGTATGTATTAAAGAAAATTTATTACCTGGCTTTACCAACATATATATATATATATATATATATAGGCTATATATAAATACACACATTCACACATTGTTTTTACCATTATTGTTTTGGACACCTTGTATATACAGTATATATGTATATATACAGGGTGTTTCATAAATACCTTTCATAAATTTCAGAATGAATAGACCTAGCAATAATAAATATACTTTACTATGTGACGGTTTTGGAAATTTCTCATATTTACCGGGATATTACACATTTTAGTTTAAATAGGAAAGTCTAGGGGATGAACACAATCAGTAGATTACCATCACCTCAATTACTTTATTCTGTCATAAATGTTTGAACATCAATGTATTTTACAGTATTTACAATAGGTATTCTTGGTGACCATGTAATCGGACCTTTTATGTTACCACAACGACTTACAGGCAATGTGTACACCAGATTTCTTCAGGATGACTTACCCATACTACTTGAAGATGTGCCTCTCAGAACACGTAGATATATGTGGTTCATTCAGGATGGGGCTCCAGCTCACTTTGCACGAGGTACGAGGGATTTCCTTAATATTATGTACCCTGATAAATGGATAGGCCGTGGTGGTCCCATCGCCTGGCCACCTAGATCACCGGACCTAACTCCACTTGACTTTTATCTTTGGGGACACTTGAAGAGCAGGGTGTATGCTACACAAATCAACACCCGTCAGCAACTGTGGCAACGAGTTCAAGAGGCATGCAGAGAAGTAAGAAACACACCTGGGATATTTGAAAGAGTGCGACAGTCTCTTATGCGCCGAGCCCAAGCCTGTATAAATGAGGGTGAGAGAAACTTTGAGCAACGATTGTAAATACTGTAAAATACATTGATGTTCAAACATTTATGACAAAATAAAGTAATTGAGGTGATGGTAATCTACTGATCGTTTTCATCCCCTAGACTTTCCTATTTAAACTAAAATGTGTAATATCCCGGTAAATATGAGAAATTTCCAAAACCGTCACATAGTAAAGTATATTTATTATTGCTAGGTCTATTCATTCTGAAATTTATGAAAGGTATTTATGAAACACCCTGTATATATATACTGTATATATATATATATATATATATATATATATATATATAATATATATATATATATAATATATATATATATGTAAATATATCCACACATACATTACCATTACCATTTACCATTCTTTATATTTTGTTTGACACCTTGTATATACATATGCATCACTTTATTTTATTTACGTGTACAATAGAATTATTTCTGAATTTATTACCTGAAGATAACCTGGCTTTGTTTTTTTGTTTTTTCAGTGTCAACCCAGGAGCCATTTCCCTTCTCGTTGGAAAGGGTTGTGGCCCTACCAGGTAAGTAAAATTGACAACATTCATGACTGACATGTCTTCTATGAACATTATACAATTATTGGCAAGGAAAATTATATAAAAGTGTTGTATATTGTGGCAAAGATATACAACTGTATAAACATTCTCATATATTTTCATAACAATATCAATGCATGGAAACAATTGCGCATAGCTCACGAACGAATTACGCTATATTATTTTGGCTTTCACCATTAGAAAGAGCACAATTTTCCGATTCCGGTGATATATACAGTTATATACGTATCCGAGCAAATAACGCAACGACGAGGTAGGGAACAGCTCGGAACCCGGCTAGCGTCGGCGGAACAGAGACGGGTGAAGCGTAAATATTCGCATTTGGCTCTTCATTTCAAATATTCATAGCGCAAAAGGTATATGTCGTAGAAACTTCTAGTCTGTTTTATACTCATCAGCATTATTTGCCGTATTCATACAGCCTAAATTTAAAACCATACACTTCGTAACAATGAAATAAATTGAAAATGTTATAAACCATATCAATCAAAATCATATTTTTTTTGTTTCGGTCACTGCTTGAGAACTATTGAAGATAAACAATTTCTGTTTTCAGATTTGGAAAGAGGAGAAAAAATACTATTATTTGAGCAAAAACAATACATGGTTATCACTCACAATTTAGAGATAAGACGGTGTGAAGACAATTGCATGGGAAATAATTGTATTCCGGACTCATTTACACTTTCATATTTCGATTTATTTACATTTTTTTTGTTCATCATGTACTATAAATATTCCTCTTTCCATTGACATACGATACATCACAATAAACAGCATTCTGGTGGATGGAAATAGAGAAAAATGTAAGGCTTCGACAACACTCATGAGCCAAATTCAAGACTGAAAAGCTATGTCAACCGCCTCCTCGGACTGATTGGAACATAATATGTCGCAAGGAGTTAAATAATTGTCCATTATTTATATTCGTATTATAAGTATTGTTATGTTTTATTTAAGACTCTTAATATTGATTATTCTTAAAGATATTTATTTTTTTGAAAAGTAACATGCTAGTCAATATAAGTACAGGGTCTGTTTGTTTGGGTAAACCATAATTGTTACAAACCTTTGCTATAACTATATCTGCACCTTCTTCTGTTGTTGATTTTTTCCACTTGAAGGTGCCTTCTCTTCTGGGGTCGGTGTTGTGACTCGGCTGCAACAGAAGGGAGTTGTGTGGTACTGGTGTTAGCGTCCGCCTGGCTAAGATGTAACTGGAAATAGGAAATAACCAAGACATGCATGAACAATCACGTTTTTTTTCTATATTTTCAGAGTGTATTATGGCTTGCCTGGGCCCAGTGTGGACGACCATGTGTACGAGTGCTGTGTCAGCAGAAGCTGACAACGAGATGTACAACGTGTAGTGTAAATGACTATAATATAATTTTCTGTTTTTACTATGTTAATTCTACATAATTATACTGTATATGTAAAATATTTTTATGTTAATATGTATGAAATTGACAAATGTATAAATTAGATTTAACTTTAGTACGTCACTTACGTTATGTATTAGGAAAAATCACAATCGCTAAATAAATATTATTAGCAAATCTTAACATTAATTTGTTATTCTCCTTTAAACACACCAATATTATAACACATATCTTCGTCGACTGACGTGTCGGTTGGCAAACGATATATTCATCGAGAAAGCCGAACACCGACTTTATCCAAGCATTCCTCTCAGTCAGTTGTGGGGTCACTCCATCTCCATTTCTCCCCTCCGATACGTACAATGATGCGCATAGAGTCCAGCCATGTACAGTTGGTCAAAGTTCCAGCTGACCAACCCTCGCTCCGGGGCTCGCAGAATTAGCTGGCAATACTGGTGTAGTGGTGCAGGGATACCACTTGCCATTAATGTGTTACCTGTGTCTGTCCTGTATATTACTGCAAATTAGACTATGTAATGTTCACGTTGTGAAGACTAGATGCTCCTTCATTAAGCAGCCACCAATAAAACAGAAATATGTTTTCTTATAAAACCGAGTAAAGTATGTTGTGGCAGCCAGTAGGTTTTATATGCGTTGCCAATCAGTGGATATAATAACTTGAATATTTAAGCAAATCTACAAACTTTGGGTGAATGTTTGAGATCATACATAGCGATGTATGCATTTTTATTTGAGATAGGCTTACTTTCCCTTGTTTAGTATATGTTCTAACAATGATATAGCCGAAATCAGATCTACTAATCCCAATCTTTGTAAGACACACCTCCTTCCTACACCAGTATTGCCAGATAATCCTGCGAGACCCAGAGCGAGGGTGGGTCAGCTGGAACTTTGACCAACTGTACGTAGCTGAGCACCTGCAGAGACAAAGAGAAGAGGAAGAAAAACACAATAGACACATACAAAAGCAAAATATCGAATATAAAATATATAAAACATACAAACAAACAACAATTAATAATGCTTGAGACTTATATGTACAGTTGGTCAAAGTTCCAGCTGACCCACCCTCGCTCTGGGGCTCGCAGAATTAGCTGGCAATACTGGTGTAGTGGTGCAGGGATACCACTTGCCATTAATGTGTTACCTGTGTCTGTCCTGTATATTACTGCAAATTAGACTATGTAATGTTCACGTTGTGAAGACTAAATGTTCCTTCATTAACCCTTTATTAGCGGCTCACCACTTAAGTCGTATTTAATAAAGCTGGACTATGTGGCGGCGCTCGACATAACTCGAGTGGCAATTTCAGCACGTAATGTGGCTGAGAGAGAGAGACAAGTGGTGGCAGGAGACTAGCGAGCGTATGACTGCTCCAGACCACCGCGGCGAACCTACTGACACAAATCTCAGCTCCCTCCTCCCTCTCTCACTCGCTACATACTCAATTATGTACCGAAAGTACCGAATTACCTGCTTTTTGCACTCGCGTTGCACGGTTATTGCAAGAAAACTATCCATCATACAAGGATCGTTATGGTGTCATTCGAAAGCTCTGTTTATGCCCTTTCAGGGATAGATACTTGTTTTACGTTCTGGGTCTTATTTAGGCATGAAAATGATCACGTAAACAGCCCTATTTTGGCTAAAAACACCCCGCTGTGCGGTACACATAAATAAACCGTATAGGCCGCTCGTAAGGTGTTAAGCAGCCACCAATACAACAGAAATATGTATTCTTATAAAATTGAGTAAAGTATGTTGTGGCAGCCAACAGGTTTTATATGCATTGCCAATCAGTGGATATAATAACTTTAATATTTAAGCAAATCTACAAACTTTGGGTGAATGTTCGGGATCATACATAGCGATGTATACATTTTTATTTGAGATAGGCTTACTTTCCCTTGTTTAGTATATGCTCTAACAATGATATAGCCGAAATAAGATCTACCAATCCCAATCTTTGTAAGACACACCTCCTTCCTACACCAGTATTGCCAGATAATTCTGCAAGCCCCAGAGCGAGGGTGGGTCAGCTGAAACTTTGACCAACTGTACATATATTTGTGTGAAATATAACATTAAGGAGGTAAATATGTACTTACATAACTCAGCAACCCATATGAAGCTTATAGATAACAACTCCTACGAACATATACTTAGTTAAATTGGACTACCAAATTGAAAATTATACGTAATAATTATTTGATAAAAATATCGATAATACAAGATGCAACCAATACATATGGAATACTGTAATATATATATATATATATATACTTAATGAAATTGAATAGCCAATGAAGATAATATTTTGTTGATATACAGTTAAAACTATAGACTGATGTTTTAACACAATAAGAGCAGGTGGTGGAGTATATTTCACTGTGCCGCCCAGCAGTTTTTTTTTACCATAAGTGGCCTTGTTTCCGTGCTCTTTTTCATGCATAAACAAGAGCCAGAGCGTAATACAATTATGTATCCCTGAAAGGGCGTTAATTGAGCTTTCCAATGACACATGAACCATCCTTCTACGATCACTGGTTGTCTTGCAACGATCGTGCAACCGAAGGGCAAAATCGCTAAAATACGGTCATTTCGTTACATAATTACGTGTGTAGCGAGGGAGGGAGGGTGGATGTGTGTGGAGTACATGTCAGTAGGCCCACGGCAGCCGTGGCGAGCGGTCATGAGGCAACCTACGCTCCTCCCGTCGCTCGTCTCTCTCTCAGAGCCAATATTGCGCCAAAATTGCACACAGACTCAGGTCGGGTCCCGCTCTTTGGGCTGGTGTTCTCTATACGGACTAGAGTCGGGCCCCGCTACAAATGGGTTAAAATATATAACTGTTATGCCGGGATCTAATATTTATATCTCGTTATCAAGTCTGCACTAAAATCCAGATATGGACTTATAGACTGTAAATTTCCTCAACAGGTACACATCTAACACGTTCTTAATCACAGAAATAGGTATTCAAGTAGGTGCTACAAAACTCTATGAACACACGCATGTAATTTATACACATGTAATTTATTTAAGGCAGAAGGGTTGATATATTTATTTCTTCTTGTCATAGGCTCCTGATCTCTCAATAAGTTGCATAATTATTTCTATATTGAGATCACGTATATATTGAGCCAGATAAGGACTGAGAGTTAGCTTAACTATTATAAGGAACAGTAAGCAACACAGGGAATGCATAAATATTCAGTCCCGAATCAAGAACACAAATTATAACTTATTGTGGTAATATGTTAATAGGAAATCTACAATTAATTTATAAATAAACACGTAACATATAGAATCAACCCTTGTCAATAATATATATGGGAGTCGAGGGTCTAACGTATTCTTATTCTTTAGAACACGAGTTTCCCCAGGTAAGAGGAAATTAGGTGAATTGAGATGGCAAACAAGTACAGGCACGGTTGGTTCGAGTAACGCTCAGGGGAGGTAAATCAACCCGGGTAGGGGTGGCTAATGACCAGGTAAATAGCTCAGGTCATTCACGTTAGTGCGGTCTTGGGAATTTTATTTACTATTAGTGCGACTATAGACTTAATGTTTAGAAGAAGAAGTTGAAATTACGGGGAATGATATGAGTAATTAGTTTTACAATTCAACTTGTTATTAACTTATTTTTGATAAAAATATGATCTGAACGTATGTCTCTTCAATCAATATATGCAATAATATTAAATCGGGTCGAGGAATTCAGATGTAATATTTACTCTATGATTATGAATAAATCAAGAATCAATATCTCTTAAACGAAAATGAATAAACAGTACAGTTAACAGAACTAGCGTAGTTAAACAATACTGAAGAACGCTTTATATAAAATCAGCGCATACGAATAATTAAGTACAATGTTAATTATCAGTAAAATGGCGTACACGACAAAGTTGTACTAAATGAAATACCCGAAAAGGTATAATAAGATATCTGAACGAGTTAACAGTCTTGTAAGAATTCACACAAATAAGTGGTGTATTCGGATTGATGATTAATTAGATAATCGATCTAATGCAAGACTAGAATTCCTAGACGATAAGAATCAAAATTATCTACATCAATAATCAAATGAACATAAATACGGTTCATACAATAATGGAAATCACGCTTAAACAAACGAGCATAGATTTAGAAGCTCGGGAAGAAGGTATATATAATAATCAATAACAATTCTTCACGAGCGGGAACTGAGATAAACAAAATATGAAATTGAGCGTAGGTTCTAGGTAGCAGGTTCTTATTTAGAGAAGGGAATAATTACACGTTATACACTTCGACTTCAACTTGTAACATACATAATAGAATTGGACATATACAAGGAAAATCTGTGAGTATTGAGCTACCTGCTTTTAATGAACACAAGTATGTAATGTATGCGTAGTACGTTCTAGGAAGTAAATGTCAAAATTGAACACTTTGATCTTAGGCACAGATCTAGATAACAATTACTACAAATTCTGAGAGATTTAACACATACGCAATGGAGAAGGATCTTAGACACAGATCTCTAGATAATTAAGCACTGCAATATTCACATATTTTAACCTTACCTTCACATCAATTATCACAACGTAAAATACTCAGAAACACTTAGGGTAATGGAGGAGAGTAGAGAGCTGAGAGAAAGTCTGGCCGACGTTGAACGTAGGTCCACAGGGCAGCACTTCAGGATGAACTGCTTCTCACAATCAGGACTTCAGGCTCCGGACTTCAGAAGGCGCACAGCAGGTTCGGCGAGCTCTCAGGGCAGGGGGGAAGGCAAGACAATTGTTCCACTGCTGTTTTATGTCCCGTTCTTATTCAGAGTTAAGGACATTACCCAAGTGGTTGTTTGCTTACTTTTCCTATATTTCGTTGAGGCTATGTTTGGCTTAATTCTTGCCTCTTACTTATAGGAATTCAAGACAAAAGGGATATTGTAATACGTTTTGATCAAGTTTGTGATGATAAATACTTAACTAATACATACATGGGAATTATTATTAGGTACATACATACAATAGCTATTTTATTCAACACTTAGGTGTTCGTTACGTAGCCTAGTATACATATGATAATGATTAAACTGATTACTTCATAATTGAAGCTCTTTGGCAAACTTGGTAATAGTTCGCCTATGTTGTCTTCTGCTATTAGGTTAGATGGTTCTCCAGGCCCAGCGTAATTTATAGGCCTCCTTAGTTCCATTTGTTCCGGTAGCATTCAGGCCTTTGGTGTTTTATTCGCATAAACATTTCTTTGTTATACTGCAAATCCGGGGTCTGCTGGTGATTGGCGGGTGTGTTTTGAAACCGCGGCCGTGATAGGACATTAGGATTTCCCTTTTCCGGGGTTGACTGTCCTAGATGTCCCGTGTCCCATAGAGTCTGGGAAGTTCCTGAGGTCATGGGGTGCTCGGGTAAACTTGGCCTTCTTCGTTCCCTCCTTACTTTGATGTTTGCAATCTTACATGAACTGGAGCCCGTTCTTGCCAACCCCGTCACTTCAATAACATATTAATATGTGTATAAATCTCACCAGTAACGGTAGGGGTAAGGGACTTGCTCTTATCCACAAGCAGCTTTTTTTTGCCCACTACTGGGGATTCCTGTGGTTGCTCGGGGCTTGGCTCCTCTCTGTCATCCTGGCTGGCGTCTAGCTCGGTGGAAAGGTCCTGGCCAGTGTCGAATGGCTGTTGGGACAGCAGGGTCCGGTCAGGGGCAGCAAAGTCTTCATCCTCCTGCACAGGGGCCTGTTGAACCTCTTCAGGGTCCTAGGGGGTGTCAGGGTCAGCCTGGGTCTCTTGTTCAAGGACAATGAGTGGTTGAGGAACCTTTTTGGGGTGGGTACCATATGGGCGGGTCATTCTGATGAAGAGGTGGTGTGTAGTGGCCTAGTGGGTGATATGAACATGTCAGACCCTGCCAGGGGCTATTTAAAGCGGATCAGAGCAATGCAGTGCCATCCAATAGGCATTATTAGGGCCACACGGTGCAGTGGTGCCATGTCTTCTTGCTGCCTTGCCATGTCTTCATGCTGCGCAGCCACGTCGTCTTCTCACGTGCTATCATCACTCCGTCTTTTCAGACGTTATGCTGCCATTGCACAGTTTTTGGTTGTTGTTAGACTTTGTTAGGATTACTCATTTCACCGTCTTGAGGATACAGGACCGTTGTTGCACCATCGTTCTACCGTCGTTGTTCGGTCATGTGTTGAAGTTACACCGTCGGTGTGTGTCGACAGTGACGTCATGAAGCCGACAGTGTAGCGATTTCTGAAGATGATGCAACGACGGTGCCTCAACGGTAGCGACGGTGCAACGACAGTGTCAACGACGAAAAAACGGCGTTTAATGGGCGACGGCAACGATGCTCAGTTTGGTGCAAACCCAAAATATTTGTTTGCCATGCTGACACATGGGGACGCCTCTAGACCGTCCTAGGACGCTGCCCGCCTGTTTACAACCATGCCAAGGATTGCGCCACTTTTTTTGTTTTTCTATGTATTTGAAGGAGACAAAAGGCAAAGCTGCCTGTAACAAGTGTCTCCCCCAAATTTAAAAGAGTGAAAACATTTGTTTATTGGTGTATTTGAAAGAAGCATGGTATGCTTGTTTAGTGTAGTGAAATGAAAAGAAGGAGAAGGTGTTTGTGAGAGCTGGCTAGATTACTATTTGTGTAGGTGAGACACAAACAGAAACAATGAAGGAGGTCAGACAAATGAAACAGGAGTTCCAGCAACTTCTTATCACATGCCTATGAGCCCTCCCACGTTTGGCAAGTCGTGGAACGTCGGGATAAAAATTGTGAATGTTTGAAGAACCCCTTATAATAATTAAGACAATATGTATTAATCTCTCTAATACATTGAATTTCTTTTAATAATATTTTAGTTGGCATTTAAATTAGCTTATTATAATCAAGTGTTTGGAAATAATAACATCAGTTACTCTTCCATTCCACTAATCATTATATTAAGTCTTAATTGCTGTCAGGCTATTTTATGTAGAGTAATCCACTGACTAAAAGAGGTCTTTCTTAAACTGAATATGGTTCGTGTGATATTAGCAGAAAGACTACAAAAAAAAAAAAAAAAAAATGCCTTGTGCTGAATGAATATCCCGAGATATTGTGTGAACTTCTTGTGAATATGAGGTGTCAGTCCTAGGCGAAATTACCCCCCATCGTCCGTTTTTGGCGTCGCCTTAAGATCCTTTCAGCAATCTGATCTAATCCTTCGGGCCAGACCTATGAGAGTTCCGTATGGAGCTCAGTGGTCTGGTTAATCTGCTCTACATAACTAACTAGGCGAAAATAAATTATTTCATGATAATCACCATAACAAAATCTTCGATATTGTTAAGAAAAACACTTCAAAGTCAATTAGTGGTAATATCATTGTTATACCAGGGTTTTTACCAGGTTTTGAGATTGGATTTGGTAGGTTCTACTGAACTGGAGAAATCAAAGATCACACAACACATGCATAGAAGAAAAATAGAGGATACATATAACACTGCGAAAGTTTATGAACAGTTGTTTTATTAATGTAGTTATTACTTAAACAGGCATGAAATACTGTAGGTATATGAGGATTAATAGTAAATTTATATACAACATAAATTGTCCTAGCAAGTTCGAGGATCTGGATGGAGAGCAGGTATACAATAGGTTTAGTTCGCCTCTTATTAAACTCGATGAAGTATTGATTAGCTTTTTAAGTCGTACCACAGGTAGTGCTAGTCAACTATGTTCGTCACAACACTCTAGAGTCTAGACACTTATGTAATTTACGAGGGTTCACTATGGAGTCGATGATGACAGACTCTACTTTCACACAGACACTGGCGCACTGGTGAATATAAATTAGAGTAATTGGTTGTAGACTCTAAAGGTATTTCCACACTTCTAAACACAAGTGGGAATCCAGGCAGAGTCAATACTGAGGAACTCTTCTGGGTAATGCACTGGATGAGAATTTGATAGAGTCACTCTTGGCGGACTCTACCTTTATATATACTGTATATACCTCGTCACTGGTATCGACTTATTTCTATTTTTCAATATGTACTCCTAAGCTAACACTTGGAGCTGGAGTAGTTGTGAGTTGAGGGAACTGCCTGGGGTCTTCTGCATTTCCGTTGGGCCGTTCAGATTGGCCTGTCGTGTGGATCAGCTGGATGAGTTACAGTTGGATTAATGGGTATAAGGTCTTAAATGAAGCTCCTTAGGTGTCATGACACTGGGCACTTCATCGGACTAACGCGAGTATGTTTAGCATATAGCTAGAGTTACTCGACTATCCTGACCGTTAAATTAATCGGTGATCAAGTTCTGTTCAGATACTCTTGGTGTGGGGTCTTTAATGTGATATCTCAAATGCCGTGGCACAGTGACAACACATCGGGCTAACGAGGGTAGATAATAAGGTCATGACCATTAGTATGTTCCTCGATCTTGCAACTGACCGTTATAAGAGGTTCAAAGAACTCGGGGCGGTGTTTAAGCCATTTAATTACAAATGTCCAACAACATGTCGTTGGACAGATGTACTAAGGACTTCTATATGCAGAGTGCCGGTTAAGGTATCTCGCACAGCCCTGGACTATTCAAACGACCTTGACATGCCAAGTATCCTTGATAGTTTGTGGAGGTGCGGTGTTAATAATAAAAGTAAGTTTCGGACATGGCCGGAAAGTATACTTCTAGTATTAAAGGTGCAGCCTATTGTGGACCTTAATGTTAATATAATACCATGGTATGTATAAGAACAATTCCTCAATAGGGAATATACTCCAACAGACCTTTCAGAATATTAGGCATGCCTTTTATCCTTACTTGAAATGGAGGTAATTTTAGGACTATTCACCACTAATATGTCAGTGTTATGAAAGCCCTAGAATTGCTTGCCTTGTTCAGGTTTTGTTGGGATAGTGACGACTTTGGCTGAGATGTCCCGGGGTAGGTATGTGGGGGTCAAGAGGTCATATGTCCGGTCGGGGCAGATTTAAGGGGATTAGGAAGGCCCCTTAGAAATTTGCAGACAGGTGAGTCGGCCATTGGGTGTAAGTAGGGCGTAGGTGACTTCTGTTCTGATGGTGTTGCTGGCCCTTCTGCTTCTGGCTGAAGATTATTTTCCTTTTGTGAGTTTCATGTGGTGTTGATATTAGAGGGATGTCCTTTCCTGGTGTTTTTGGAAGTTCTGGTGTAATCGTGGCAATTCTGGCATCTCGTCTGTTGTTTGTAGAGGGCGTGGAAGTAATATTAGTTGGTATATTGGTGCAGGTATTACTCGTGGAATTATAGTGGTGATCTCGTACACATGGTTTGGATATGCGTGTGTCTTTTGTTGCTGTTGATGCTCGGACGTTCTTATCTTCGGTCCTGGTTTGGGTATTTTGGTTCTCGTTCTTCTTGTTGGCGATGTGGGGTAATTTTGGTATCCACATCTTGTTTATCTTATCCTTTATTTCTCCCGTCTTCGGTGTTGTTGATTTTATTTCAGTTTCTCCTCTGCCTTCCTTTGGGACACGTTTTCTCTGATGATTGGGGTGGCTATTTTGTCTCTTTTCTTGATTGTTATTTTCTTGTGGTTTTATGATTACTATGTTTTCTGCTGCTACTTTTATCTTCTTCGTGGGTGACTTGGCTCTGTTCTTCTTTCTCTCGTTACTCTCAATGATGATGTGGGGAGTTGGAACGTGGGGACATCTTGGTTATTTCTTTTCCTGTTCTTTCTGTTCTTGTCGTTGTTGGTTTTATTTGAGTTCCGCCTTGTTCCTTGTTCCTGGGGCGTTTTCCTACTTGTTTCATTCCTTGTTCCTCGGGGCTTTTTCCTTTTCTTGGTTGTGGGGGTCTTTGTTATTTGTGTTATTTTAAGAATAGAAACGGAAAATATATTTACCACATAAACAGTGAAGAGACCAAGAGAGTTTGACTGTTTGGCGAGGAGAATAAATTTTAGAATGAAAGACAGGCAAATATAAGAGGGGAAGAATGCCGCATTGATTTTCGCCTGCTGCTTCCTCATTTTAGGTCGACGTAGTTTTAACCCTTAACTGGCAGCCCGCAACATAAGTCGAGTTAAATAAGTTTGGACTATGTGGCGGCTCACACCATAAGTCGTGTGGCAATTTCAGCATGTAATGTTGCTGAGAGAGAGAGACAAGTGGTGGCAGGAGAGTAGCGAGCATATGACTGCTCCAGACCACCGCGGCGGGCCTACTGACATGAATCCCACACTCCTCCACCCTCTCACACTCGCTACATAGTGAAATGTATGGGAAAAGTACCGAATTACATGGTTTTTGCACTCGTGTTGCGCGGTTGTTGCAAGAAAACTAGCGGTCATACAAGGATCGTTGTGGTGTCATTGGAAAGCTCTGTTTATGCCCTTTCAGGTATAGATACTTGTTTTACGCTCTGGGTCTTATTTAGGCATGAACATGATCACGTAAACAGCCCTATTTTGGGTATAAACACCCCGCTGGTGGCTACATATTATATACCACCTAGGCCGCTCTTTAGATGTTAAGGCTATTGAATATAATACTGCTTTGCTAAGCTGAGTACAATGTCATTGAACCAAAAGAATAAAAGAAAAATGGAAAAGTAAAAGAATAGAAAGAGTTAAAGAAAAAAAGGAGAAGAGTTCCGAAAAATTAAATAAAAACAAATACAAATATATAGATCACAAACACTGCAAATAATATGAAGAAGTAAGATTATACGAGTGAAATATACGTAATTGAAAATGACTGCATTGATCTTGACCTGCTTCTTCACTCTTTTAGTTCCAGGTAATATAAAATCCCTTAAAGTTGAGACTTTTCCTTATGTTAATGTAAATAGCTAAATATAAGCAGATATTGAAAGATTAAACATCGTCAAATGAAAAGGTCTCAAAAATGTGTATCAAAGCCAAGCCATTAGTGAACAGATGGGAATAATAGATATTAGAACAAAATAATAAAAGACACTAATATAAGAGTCATGCTAACATTGAATAGAATACAGATTGGAGAGAGTTTGATCAATAAAAGAGAGAAACATAAAGTCATAGTCGACGAGACCAACAGAAAATACTGAGTAGGATAAACAACGAAGAAAGAGTGGAATATAAAAGGTAACAAGACTGCTGCATTGATCTGGACCTGTTGCTTCAGTCTTTTAGCAACATGTTAAGGGCTTACACCGATCCAGTCAAGAGACAGCAGAATAGAGCCGACTCTGGAACATACTCAAGACACAGATTTAGAAGATTGAGTGACCAATTTATTTTATTTATCAGGAGTAAACACCCTTAGCTGGAGAGAGAAGAACTTTGAAGGAGCTTCAGTCATTATATGTGTCTCAAAGACTTTGCGGTCCAATCCTGGGCGATAATTGTTTTACAAAACAGAATGCCAGATTAATTTAGGATATTTTATAGCTCAGTAAATTGACCTCGCAAAATAAGTATTTCCAACATAAATAAATCGAGAATGCTCAACCGGCCATAATAGCTCAGTTTCATACTTGAAGGAATACATTTCATGGACCTTACCTGAACCCTGTATAATCACTCTCTTTATTGTGTGAGGGCTGGAAACCAGAATTGCATATCATATTACTCAAGTAGTTCGTTCGTTCGTTAATTTGATTTCGTAATTTCTTACATAGATACAATAATTAAGTTATTTACAGTAATATAGTAATAATATACATAATTTACAATATATGCTAATAATTACATGCGTAAGCTCATCATAAAGGTCTTTTCGTTAAGACTTTCTTAGTAGTTTGCAGAATATCTGCCTAATCAATAATTATATGATAAAAAATAAAGCTGTAAACAAAATAACTTGATAAAAAGATATTTACTTGAAATTTGTTTTATCATATGAAATACAAATTTAAAAGCCGGAAAACAAAATGAGAAAAGTGTAAAATCATAAAAGCAATAGTAACCTTGAACAGAATTAGCTTATCCTAAATTTTTTAAAAACCTATAAATCTGATAAAGAACTAAATTAAAAAAAAAAAAAAAAATCAAACACGTGTAATATAAAGAGAGTAGTAGTAATCGAGCTAATTATAATGCCAAACCTTTTTCTTTATTTCAATACTGAAATGCAGTCCAACAGATTCTAAACCTTTTTCCTTTCTTTAATGCATTTTGTTTTAAAATTTCAGCTACTGCTAATCAAAACATGCATATCGTTTTCAGAGAGAGAGGAAGGTGGGGGGGGGGGGGGGGGAGAGGGATATATATATATATATATATATATATATATATATATATATATATATATACATATACAGTATATACCGGTATATATATATATATATATATATATATATATATATATATATATATATATATATATATATATAGAGAGAGAGAGAGAGAGAGAGAAAGGTTAAAAAAAACAATAGCAGAGTGACTCCGAAAACAGCAATGAGATCCAAGGTAATTGTTGTATGAAGCGAGCCAATCTGCCAGTAAACTTGCAGCTTATCATCCTCATGTCGGGAGGTCAAGCTCAATTAGTAAGGTTTTAGACCAACAAAAAGTTAAGGTCATGTGTGCACGCTTTCCTTAATACTGTGGTGTTTCTTAGTAGTACCTTGGAACACTGTCTCTGAGAGTGATGAACGTTAGGAACGATTTATTTAGTTGTGGATGGGAATTTCTTGACAAATTTAAGGAATTACAATTAAGAAATAACAGCGACGTCATTTGATAAACTACTTGAGATACAAAGTTCAAGGACTCACTAGGACTCACTGCTTAACTCATAAGCTGCGCAGCTATGGTATTTGAAAGGGTTCCATGTCATCTCAACCAGTAGACCATTTCAACCAGTAACTCTCAACCAGTGCCAAATTAACCCAGACCAACCAAACCAGTGCCAAAATATAGTACTAATCTAACCTAACCAAACCTAACCGTATTGGTTGATTTGGTACTGGTTGAGAGCTACTGGTTGAAATGGTCTACTGGTTGAGTTGACCGGTCACCATTTGAAAGTGCCCGCCATGCAAAGGTATTTGGTACATGCCTTACAAAAATCGGTAATTAACCATATATATAATTAATACTTATCCATATGCGCCTATTTTACTTTTAATATGAACATTTGAACATTGGAAAGCAATGAAACAAGTGGTAACAGCAATTCGCTGGTGAAAATCGTATATTTTATCCCCACGGTCGTAATCTGACTTTGACCGGCGCGAGAGAAACACCCTCCTTCTCTTGTGTCTGGCATGGTACTGAGAGACAAGGAGAGCTCTCAGACTGGCTTAGAGGGTCGGAGATACATTCCTCCACCCTCCACCCTCTCTCCCACCCGTCCTCGCACAAAAATACTCGATAAATATCGGGAATAATAAGGAAACTACCGGATAATTGAGGAGGGGGGAAAATTGGGGAAGGAGTGAGGGGGGACACATGTGTAGGAGTGGTAGAAAGTAATGGGGGGGGGGGAATTATCTAACCTAATCACAAATTTCTCTGTTTTGAGTGTCACTGGGGTGTTTTAAAAGTTTTTTTTTTAGGCCTTGGATCTTAAGAGTCTGGCCGCATTCGCCCAGTAGAACCTCTTAGGAGTCTGGCCGCAGTCCAGTGGTTAAGGCTTACCTTATTGTTTGTATAATTTGAAGGTGTTAAAGTATTATCAACTACGACTGTAAAAGAGTATGATTAGGACTAGGTATAGTTGGCCATAGGTCCTGTTGTTATAGAGACACTTCTAATTGTACTATATTATCAATATGTGTGTACCAAAATGAATTTACAACAACAGATGCTATCCGAAGACTAGGTTTTATCAGCATATTTTGCTTTGTATTACATACTCTTAACCTCTAAGCTGCGACGTTACTCTTAGAATGTTTTACTGGGTGAATGAGACGTTCCTTTCGGAAGATGGCACTTAAAAACAACAACAAAAAACACTCTAGTGCCTGTGAAATGGAGGTAATATCTGATTAGGTGGCATGCCTCCTTACCACCAGTTCCTGTCTTCCCCTTATATGTGTCTCACCCACGTCCCTCTCCTTTCTCACTCAGCTTACCCCCTTCTCCTTTATTCTACTTTTTCCCTCCCCCATTCCCAATAAATCCTACCCTCCTGCCTCAAATATGTTCAGTCACCCTCCTCTACACTTCTCCTACTTCCTTACTCCCTCATACAGTGCAAGAGAACCTCACGATCGATTCAGTGTGGCTCAAACCTCCAAAGAGGGAGGGTGTATGTCGCCCTCCCTCCTATGCACTCGTTACCTTCCCAACACAATAACATGGTTTTCACCTATTTTCTGGTTCTTCAATATTCATGTGTTCATTATACATACATACATACATAACAATTTAAGACTTAGTGCTCCACACATACGTGCAGTTTCAGTCTTTTGTCCTAATGGTGGCGTTCCAGGCAACCCTGTTAAGGGCTGCTTCACTTGTCAAGTTTTTGGATTTGAGATCGGCACGTATAGTCCGATCCCAGGTCTTCCTCGGTCCACCCCTTGGTGCAGCTCCCTCCACAATCACAGACCTGCATCTTTTCACCCAATTTTGTTCATCCATTCTCTCCACATGTTCGTACCATCCCAGTCTACTTGTACGCATTTCCCCGCTAAAACTCTTTATACCTAAACGTCTCCTCAGCTCATCATTTGTTATTCTATCATGCAGCCTGGCCCCACACATCCATCTCACTATTCTCATCTCATTAAGTTCCATTCTGTTGACATCCTCTACATTAACGGCCCATGTTTCTGAAGCATACGTCATTGCACTTCTAACACATGAGGCATACACCTTTCCCTTCAGAGGGAGAGGCATTCTTTTCATGGTCAGAATTGGCAGCAGTTCTCTGAACTTCCCCCAGCCACATCTAATTCTAGCGACAGTGGCAGCCTCGGCCCCACCACCGGCAGAGATGGTATTTCCTAGGTAACAAAACTTGTCCACCAGCTCCAATGACTCATTTCCAAAATTCACAGCCACAGGATCATCATTTAACACAAGCTCGCCTTTTTACACTACGCACTCAAATTTATCGATTTCTGACTTATCCTTCGGCAGGGGTCCTTTTATTCTACTACAGCGCTTACTCCCATGGTACACCCAACATCGACAGATGCTATATCGAATCGAGTTAGCACCCACACCCTTTCCACACAATGCACATGGGTATGCACTGCTCTTTTCCACATTGCCTCGTCTCAATCTACAATGCATAACCTTGGTTTTGTTAATATTGACTCTTAAACCCTTGCTCGCCATGCCCCTTCTCCATCTTCTGAATTTGGCCTCAGAATTTTGCACATTGTCAGCTATTAGGACTAAATCGTCTGTATAAAACAGTTCCCACGGGAGTCCGGATAAACAAACTCTAGACAGTGCCTCCAGGACCATAATAAAGAGGAGGGGGCTTAACACTGAACCCTGATGAACTCCAACACAGACTGTGAACTCATCACTCAGTACACCTTTCACCCTCACTGCAGTTCGCGAATCCTCATACATCTTCATTATCACACGCACCAGCCACTCTTCCACACCAAGTTTCCTCATAGCCCACTGCACAACATCTCTAGGCACCCTGTCAAAGGCCTTCTCCAGGTCTACAAACACAAAGTAAAGATCCCTGCCTTTTAGTAAGTATCTTTCCTGTATCTGCCTGACTATGAAGATAGCATCGGTTGTACCACGTCCTGGCATGAAACCAAACTGCACATCATCAATGGAGATGCTTTGCCTGATCAAACCCTCAAAGACTCTCTCACAGACCTTTATGATTTGGTCAAGCATTTTCAGGCCCCTATAATTACCTCTATCTAGCGCATCCCCTTTTCCTGTGTATATGTTTACTATTACACTTTTGTGCCAATCCTCAGGGATTTTCTCATCTTTAATAATAGTGTTTATCAACTCAGTGACTAATCTGACACCAGTCTCCCCTGAAGCTTTTATCATCTCAGCGACAATGCCGGAGCACCCTGGAGCTTTACCGTTCTTAATTTTATTAAATGCGTCGCTCACTACAGCTGGTGCTATCAAAGGAGGGGGTCCAGCTATTGGTTTCTCGATACTAAGCTGTTCCTTATCCCATTCAAACTCTACATTTAGCAATCGTTTAGTGTGCCTTCCATGCTTCTCTGATTTCCTTTTCTGCATACACAATCTTCCCATTATCGTTTCTAACACACTGTTCACCTAAAATATCCCTACTGTAATTTTTAACTCACCTAGCTAGGTTGAAGATCCCATTGGGATTGTCAGTGTTACATACTTGTTCGAGGACCAGGTCCTTATAATGCCTTTTTTAGCATTGTAAATAACTCTTTTGGTAGTTCGTTTAGCTGCCTGGTATTCCTCCTTGCTGCCTCCCTTCTTCCATGCTTTGAAGCATCTCCTTTTCTCTTTCACAGCATGTTCTACCTTATCGTTCCACCACCTGGGGTGACCCTTTGTTTTCCCACAGACTTTGTCAGTGGCAGCGAGAAGGCTATGCTTAACCCATAAACAGTGAGCATCTTCATTTGAGTCTGAACCCTAGGAGGGCGAGCGTCCTCATATGAGCCATGGCCTAAAAAAAGCCTTTCCAAACATCACATTGTCACTCAAAACAAAGGAATGTGTACATATGTGAGATAATTCCTCTCCATACATCCTATCACTACTCCACATGTGTGTCCAAATTCCCTCCTTCCCCCCCCCCCCCTCAATTATCACCTATTTTTCTCTTATACCTGTGATTACCCGGTTTCAAGGTCGAAAGGGAGGGGTGTGGAGGGAGGAGAGAGAGAGAGATTAGCCCGCACTACCTCCAGTCTCGCTCGAGAGCTCGTGAAGGAAGGGTGCAGTTTCGCTCTCTGTCAACTCCATGAATGAACCGCTCGGCAATATTTCATGTTTGTCACCCCCCAAATACTATTCCCACTTGTTTTATTGTTGTAACATGTAACTATCTTCATATTAAACATAAAATAGGCGCATAATTATGAATAAGTAATAACGATATTTATCGGATAATGACAATTTTTGTCAGAAATAAATGCAATAGCTTCACCCCTCACAACGTTTAACAAATCGGAGTCTCACCACGGATAGGTTAAGGAAATTCCATTGACTATTTACATCGCTAGGCCTAGCTTCCTTATTTCTATTCATGTCCTCCAGTTCACTATGCAACCTATCCCTAACTTCCTTGTTCATTAGCAGCCACACTCTCATTTTGGGTATGTATACCTTCTTGCTACCCCCAAAATGGGGATTGGGCCTGAGCATATAGATAGATACCTTCTTGCGCTTAGGATCTCTGTATAAGCTCATGTCGCACACAAGTAGCTTATGCTGGGGGATACATTCTTCGCTCAGGATGACCTTTGCATCCCGAACCAGTTTCCAGTCTTTCCTGTTAACCAAGAAGTAATCTATCTGGCTACTGGAGACTCCAGAATTATATGTGTAAAATAACCAATAAAAGGAAAGACATCATAATCAAGAAAAGGAAAGACACGACGCATAACAACCAAGAAAGAAATGAGCAACAAAGAAAACGTCGCCCCAGCTTACAAAGGATAACCAAGGAAGAACAACCCAGAACACCAGAAAAGCACAAATCCAAGAAGTCAACTTCAGAGAGAGAAGAGACACCAGGCGCGCCCCAGAAAGCAGCACCTGCAGCGACAACGAGGAAATCACGAGTCGCCACTATCATGAGCCCTCCAACACCAGGAAAGACGATCCACCAAACAACTACAACCCATACACCGACCCGGACGGGAAGGCTAATATTCCGCCAGAATTATTAATAGAAACCATTATCTATGTCTGTATACTATATCCCCATGTTCCTAATTTTAGCCACATTGTGTTCTTTAGTTTAGTTAGGAGGAGAGTTAAGTCCCTCGAATAATTATGAAATGATCAAGATGTAATACAGCGTATTATGTAATTTATGTAACGTATTCATGTTGATGAAGACCTATTGTGTTCACAATAATAATCTTAAATTGTCTAACACTCCGTTTCGTTAATATCATTCTGCTTCCTTAGAATGCCAACATGATACTATAATACCGCCACCATATAATTATGCAAAACAAAGATTACATAGAGTAGATGAAACAATTCTTATTTTCTCCCACAACATATATTCACATGTCTTTGCATTACCACACTATCTTCCTAGTAAACAAAACACATCATCTTCACTACGCTACAAATACCCTGTTAAATGTACCACGCTTTTTCCGCCTTCACCTGTGTTTACGTTTCTGGTAACGAGATACACTCGCCAGCTGTACCAACATGTACTAGCCGAGAATACCAACCCCTCGGAATATGTGCTCGCGTAGAGATCCTCTTACATAGTATTGAGAACCATCTTTATTACTTTTTCTACGATATTAGGATAACCAACCTATTAATATAATTCTGTAGATTCATCCTAAACTTGATAGAATATTTTCTAATATTGAATACACTGATGCACATCCAGATCTTCACTTCTTCCTTTGTTATTCTCGTTCCCGGGATCCCCCACCTAAAGTTTAAAGCCCCGAAAACCTTAACCACAAACAAAAGTTCTATTATCCCGAGAATCTCATAACTCTATTCTTTTCTAGGACATGAGGAATAAGCCTTTATTCCAACTCTTTTCATATAAAATATTAACCTTGCATAATCCTCACTTATCATTGAGCTATGTGTAAAGTAAAGTAGAAGTGACCTCACGCTAGAGCAAGAAGGACTCTCTATCTCAAACAGAGAATGCGCGCCTGAGCCATTGCTACCATCAAAGGGTGAACGGGTACCCCTCAGTAATCTTCAACACTATGCCAGGAAAATCTGAGAGAAGTAAGCAATATTGATGCTTTCTTAAAACTGGCATGCCGATTAAGAAATCTCAAGATTAACTTCACCCTCCTCAGTTAAGATATTACTGGCATGCCGAATATCTACTTGTCTGAGGAATCAAAAATCCTATTAAGGGTCTTTGTTGACTGTGTGGCATACCGACAGTGAACATCGAGGCCTCTAATAGGCTGTACCTTCAGTGGTAAAAGTTGAAGCAGCCAGGCCTGCCTACGCTTCAATTTTTTTCTCACTCTAGATACGGCAACTGTATCCTAGTAACAGGATCTATGTTATTGTGTGGCATGCCGATAATAGACATAGAAACTTTTGCTAGAGTACGTGTCCTATTGAAAGGATCTTTGTTATTACTGGCATGCCAGTAACTAACATAGAAGCCTTTAATAGGTTTGACTCTTAATAGTAATGAGTTGGAGGAATCAGGACTGCCTTACTTCCAAATCTTCTATTATTAAAAGTTAACACACCCAAGTATCCTAGTCCCAGGATCTGTGTGATTGTATGGTCTGCCGACAACTAACATAGAAACCTTGTCCTAGGTATTGTGTCCTACTGATAGGAACTTTGTTAGTACTGGCATGCCAGGTAGTTAACATAGACGCCTTTTAATAGGTTCTACTTTTAGTAGAAGAGAGTTGAAGGACTCAGGCATGCCTTACCTTCAATAATCTTCTATTAAGAGTTAACACACTGACTCCTCACAAGAGATCTGGGTAACCACTATCTACTGTGAGGGTAAGGGCTTGCGAGACACCCTCACGGGCACTCTGCACAAAAGTCCTAGGTGTACTCAGACTGTTGGAATGCCACAGAACTAGTACAACTAAAAGGTTTCAACACCGCACTCCAACTTCTTCTGAGCGACCTGGCCTGCCGGTCACTTAGAAAAGTAAGGGCTTGGCGAGATACCTTCACAGGCACTCTTCATAAACAAGTCCTAGGTGCATTTTGTTTTATGGCATGCCTGAAACTTTGCAACTGAAAGGTTTAAACACCGCCCCGGATTCCTTGAACCTCTTATAAGAGTCAGAGGCAGACGATAAAGACACTTCCCCCGTCTTCTAGCGTTAGCCCGATATAGTGCTATTCAGTCATGACTGATGCACTATATTAAAGACTTCACTCCAAGAGTACCTTGACGTAATTCCATCAACAGTTAATACAATGGTCAGGATAGACGAGTATTCTTACCAAAGTTACAGGCTCAGAATACTCGCGTTAGTCCGATGTGGTGCCCAACTGTTTAATTATAGTTACGGAGCCACATTTAAGACCTCAAGCCCATTAACCCATCTGTAAACTACTTCACACGACCGGGCACCCTAGACAGCCCACGGAGACTCAGGAGACTACCAGCAGCAACGGAATGCAGAGACTACAAAGCTCAACCTTGAAAAAGTTAATTAATTAAATACCAAATGACGAGGTAAAAAGTGAATCAGATTACCTCGATCCTAAAATATTGAGAAATACCAGTGCGCACGGTATAAAGCAAAATACGTAGAGTTTGCACATAACCGAAATTCTGCCAGAGTCCATATAATCCAGAAAATATATTTGAGTCCCTCAAGTTGCTTATTTGAGATTAATCATTAAAAGTGTTAAATAAATACGAGACCAAAGAAATAGGCTCGATATGGGAATGAACAAGTGTTAAACTACCAATTACTACACCACTCTCAAAGATACCAGAAATATATAATTAAATCCAAAATAAGCCAAAAATCCCTCACCATCGACTCTCATTAAAGCAAAATAAGTTAGAGTCCACAAACACCTTATTTTGGGATAAATTCGTACAAGTGTTAATAACTCAAGTCTCTCCATACCGACTTGATTATATATGTGTACCAGTGTTAACCTCAGTGAAGATACGTATGAAATTACTTTGAGTGTATTAGAGATTAAAATCCATATAAGCCAAAAATCCCTTACCATCGACTCTGTCATAATTCTCATTAACCTCTGAAGTGCGCATGGGGGTAATTGGTAAAGGTATTAACCTGAAACAACAATAAAACGAGTGAAAACAGCGTTTGGATGGTCAAAATCGGAGATATAGCCCGCGAGTTGTATAATGTATGGGTGAGGCAATCTGCTTTCCCGCCAATTTCCCCCAAGGCCACTGAGACACAGTCGATCGATACTCTCTCTCTCTCTCTTGCACTCGCTTGCTATCAGTGATGACCACACCCTCCAATCGGATTTCTAATGTTAGCACGAAAATATACCTCAGAATAAGGGAATAACAGAGAAAATAGGTGATAACTGAAGGAGAGGAGGAAAGTGGGGAAGGAGGGGAGGTAGAGGACTGAGATTTTGCATGGCCCAGGGGCCAAAAAAAAAATAAAAAAAATAAAATATAAAAAAAAAAAAAATTTTCGATGTCAAAAGTTGATTTTTATTTTCTCTGACTCTTAAGAGTCTTCCCGCAGTGCGCCGGGGGAACTCTTAAGAGTCTCCCCGCAGCTCCCGGGTTAAAGCAAAATATGTTAGAGTCCACAAACACCTTATTTTGGAATAAATTCGTACAAGTGTTAATAACTCGAGTCTCTCCATACCGACTCAATTATATATGTGTACCAGTGTTAACCTCAGTGAAGATAGGTATGAAATCTCTACTGTAAGTGTATTAGAGATTAAAATCCAAATAAGCCAAAAATCCCTCACCATCGACTCTGCCATAATTCTCATCAAGACAAAATAAGAGTCCACAATCTTCCGATTTTTAGATTTGAACTATCTACACCAGTGCGCAAGGTGATTTCTAGTGTATACCATCTAATTGTTTTTAACATTACTTAACCTCGTCCCTGAATTTAAATACTTAAGGTATAAAGGAACATATAGTAACCAACAGAGATTCACCATACTTTCCAGGATATCTTTTCACTATATGGATATGAGTTTTTAAGCTACTGTTAACCGAATAGCAACTGAATGTATTGAATAGAACTGAGCTCCATCTAGATCCGCGATCGTGAATAGAAGAATATTATTTGGTTGCATACCTATAGTTCTCATGTTAAGAACATTCGTATTTCTATATATATATATATATATATATATTTAGAGCATAGGATAAATAAACTGTCACATAACCTATATTTTGTTGTTGTACATATCCTCTGTTGTATTCTTTGCATGTAACTGTATGAGATCATTCTGATATTTCAGTTTTGAAAGAACTCACCTTATTCCATTGTTAATCCTGAATTAAATTAGGTCATAACAATGTGACCAGATGGCTCTGTCTTTTCTTGAATTTCGTGTTACACACAACCATGTTGAGTGCAACGCAGGACTCCAGTATATATTCGCCTTCCAGATTCCTCCTTCCGTAACCATTTACTCCATATATCCATATATCCATCTGCAGATGCTCCCACGTGACCATTCAGGTCCCCTCCCAGGATTGTTATTTCATTCTCCGAAGGCCTGAAATGACACTACCGGTGCCATTCCAGAAGTCCTCTTTTATCTCTTTATGTAGTCCAGCCTGTGGGGCATATGCAGATATCACATTTAGAATTCTTTCACCAACTTTCAACTTCAAAACAATCAGCCTTTCACTAACTCTCGTAATCTGAAGCACACTTTCCGCCCACTCTTCAGCCACCAGAACACCCACTCCTCCTTTCGCTTTATCAGTCTCAACCCCCTTCCAGTAGATCCTATATCTTTTCTTTCTTCCAACAATCCACTGTACCCCAAACCCTCTCCAGAGTGTTTCCTGGGCACAGCAGACATCCACTCGCCTCATCTCACACATCTCAGCCACTTCATTTGCACGCAGATTCAAACTACCAACATTCACACTAGCAAGTCTGAGACTGTGGGGGGCATTTGTCCGTATCCAGTGCGGTTTTGGATCATCGGACTTACGTTGTTTCTCTTTAGGTTTAGTCATATTTGGTAATTTGGCTGGCAAATGAGCATCACCCCCCCCCCCTAGAACTCCGGCTCCAGTCTACCCTGGGGACCATTCTCAGCACCTTCCCCCATGAGATTAAAAGGGGGTAGGATCCAGGGGCCTCGGTGCGCCCCACCAGAACCAGCCGCAGGGACGCACCCCGTGCGCATACACGGCACTACGACTGGTCTGATATTTTTCACCCAATGACAGGGCAGCCTCCTGGAGCGCTACCACCGGGTTCGGGCCCCTATGCTGTTGGGCAGAAAGTGCCAGTCCGGAGAAACACTATGTACTGTACCCTCTGGATCCATTTCGTCCAGGTTGGGCCCAAGGCACAAGGTCCGGGTCCAGAGGGAGCGACATCCACCGCCAGTGTGCCGCCATTAGGCAACTTGGATAAGAACAATGAAGCCCTGTCACAGCACTGTCATATGAGAACAATGCCAGCGCCAATAACAAGGCTTCATTGTATAATAATGGCTCTTGGTCCGCAAGTCTAATGCCATCCCCCCTATTAGTCGCCTTGTACGACACGCAGTAGGATGCGTGGGACATATTCTTTTTGTCCTCCACCATAATTATGGTGAAGTAATATTGCTTTTTATGGTAAATATAATAACTTTTGTCCGAATTTACCTTTGAAGGTCCCGTACTAGCGGACCTTTCAAAAACATGTTTAACATAGCCCTCGGGTTAAGACAATAAATGCGTTCTTCTTATAGATGGTATTACCGCTCAGGGGCGGTCTTTCCCGCTATTTTTGCACCCTACCACCGTACACGTAGCCCTAGCAAATTCAAACGAGTCCTAATGGAAAATTCATGTTGAATTCTCCCTATAAAAGTCTACTTCATTCCTTCTCCCCTTACTCTGGCCTTGAAAATATCCACCATAAATTTCCTGTTTACTGTGACAGAAAAGTCCCCATAGCGAGTGTATTTTCGTTCTCTCTCTCCCTCCTACGTAATTTAACACTCGCGATAACTCGGTGAAATAACCCGTTATTTTATCAAGTTTTGTATTTATTAGACAGTTTGAGTTATGGCCTGTAACATGAAATGACCTCACATTCGTACCTGGTAAATAGCTGTTGAATTTCAGATTCTAAAACAGTTCTTGCTTGAACACAGACCCTCTCACAACCGATTCTTGTAACAGACTCATATAACTATATGAGGGAACGTTAGAAGCTTATGGAAACGTCTGGCAACAAGCGGAGCAACTCGTTACTACCAAGTCAGCTGGTAATACCAAAACATATGGGTACGTTGCCCACAGCAAACATATTTTTTACATAGGACGTATCAATATCTCACCCGCAGTAAAAGGGTTCAATGCAAAAGTAGCACAGATAAATATACCAATGTAACAACCGGACCCGTTAACAACAATACATGAGGAGAAACAGAGGACATTGATAGTAGTAGTAGGAGTAGACGTTCCCTGGGCTGCCTGGCCGAACACCCATGAGCTCCTAAGGAATGCCACGGCCGAGACCACAAAGCTCTCATGGAATGTATATTGTGTTGTTGGAGCAAGTGGTTGTGTGTTATGCAGTCTTCCATAATGTGTTTGATGGTGTGCAGTGCTGTGTTACAGCCTGGAAAGGTATCCTGGATGAAGTCATCCAATCTCTTCTGATAATTCAGAAGGGCTGGATGGTGTCCACATCGCAGCCTAGCCAGGTGGACTCTGTTCTTACGAGAAAGGAGGGTTTCTGAGAGATGTACTTCAGGGGGCCGTGCATGTAGCCGAGTATTGTCTTTGAGTGACTGGATGGATCGGTGGGTGATATGAGCATGGATATGCTTCTGGAGGCTGGCTTCAGATGAGCAAGGGAGTGAAGACAATATTTGTGTATGATAACGAGCTTTGTTTTGTATGGTCTGTAGGGTGGTATGATGTATTTCAGTGAGGTTAGAGCAGGGCTAGCATATTCCATCACTGAACGTATATATTGTTTGTATACTGTATTGTGGTGGTGTGTATTATGTCTGAACGTTATATGGGAAGTGGCTTGAGGGCGTTTAGGCTTGGTGTCAGTTTGTTATTATTTTATGCTTGTAAAATGTTTAAATAACAATGATGTGTTTTATGTTACACCAAGGATTTTGTGTGTGTGTGTTATGGAGATACATACATACATACATACATAACATTTTAAGACTGAGTGCTCCACACATACTTGCAGTCTCTTGTCCTAATGGCGGCGTTCCAGGCAACCCTGTTAAGGGCTGCTTCACTTGTCAAGTTTTTTAATTTGAGATCGTCACGTATATTCCGATCCCAGGTCTTTCTCGGTCCACCCCTTGGTGCAGCTCCCTCCACAATCACAGACCTGCATCTTTTCACCCAATTTTGTTCCTCCATTCTCTCCACATGTCCATACCATCCCAGTCTACTTGTACGCATCTCCTCGCTAATACTCTCTATACCTAAAAGTCTCCTCAGCTCATCATTTGTTATTCTATCCTGCAGCCTGGCCCCACACATCCATCTCACCATTCTCATCTCATTACGTTCCATTCTGTTGGCATCCTCTACTTTAACGGCCCATGTTTCTGAGGCATACGTCATTTCACTTCTAACACATGAAGCATACACCTTTCCTTTCAGGGAGAGAGGCATTCTTTTCATGGTCAGAATTGGCAGCAGTTCTCTGAACTTACCCTAGCCACATCTAATTCTAGCGACAGTGGCAGCCTCGGCCCCACCACCGGCAGAGATGGTATCTCCTACGTAACAAAAATTGTCCACCAGCTCCAATGACTCATTTCCAAAATTCACAGCCACATGATCATCATTTAACACAAGCTCGCCTTTGCACACTACGCACTCAAATTTCTTGATTTCTGACTTACCCTTCGGCAGGGGTCCTTTTATTCTACTACAGTGCTTACTCCCATGGTGCACCCAACATCGACAGATGCTTCATCGAATCGAGTTAGCGCCCACACCCTTTCCACACACTGCACATGGGTATGCACCGCTCTTTTCCACATTGCCTCGTCTCAATCTACAATGCATAACCTTGGTTTTGTTAATATTGACTCTTAAGCCCTTGCTCGCCATGCCTTCTCTCCATCTTCTGAATTTGGCCTAAGCATCTTGCACATTGTCAGCTATTAGGACTAAATCGTCTACATAAAAGAGCTCCAACTGGAGTCCGTATTTAAAAACTCTAGACAGATGTTGCTTAAGGTGAGGTGTTCTGCTGTCCATTTTGTGAGAAGGGTCACTATCTTGGGCTAGTTTGAGTCTGTTTGTGGTGAACCGGTCGTGTAGTGAGTTGAGATACGGTTGGAGAAGTTGTGCGTCTGTGTTTGCATCACGATGTGTACATGTGAGTGTTATGTCGTCTGTGTAAGAGGCTGTGTGTATCTAGGGTGTATGGGGTATGGATAGGTCATGCATGTATAGGTTGAAGAGTGTTGGTGACAAGACGGATCCATGAGGGTTTCCGTTTGGGAAATTTCTGGTGTTCGATGACTGGCCAGCAAATCTTACAAGAGCACATCTGCCTGCTAGATAGTCATTTGTGTTGTGTTAGGAATGGTATTTGTAAGTTTGTGACGGGGAATGGTATCAAAAGCATTACTAATACACTGTAAATCGTAACAAGAAGTGCTCTGTGTGTTGGCCTAGCTGAATTGATGCCAGTGTGAGGAGGGTAGCATGGGGTCTTTGTTTGGTTTGGGGATTGTGATGATGACACCATAATCCCAGATGTTGGGTAATATGTTATTTAAATAGCTGTAGTTTGAAATGTTGGTGAGTGATTAAATGCCTTGTGGTCCCAGGTGTCTGAGGTGCATGTTACTTATTTTGTCTGGGCCACAGGCGGAGGAGTGTTTGAGGTTATAATAATAATACTAATAATAATAATAATTATCGGTTTATTGTTAATTGCAGCCCTGAGGCTGAAAATCTACAGAGTTTTTCTTTAACATAGGTACAGTACAATACTTATTCTACCTTAACTATGACAGTAGGGTAGTGATTGAGAGAGTGAGAGTGAGAACGGAGATATGGATAGGCGACGAGCAGGGAGGTTTTAGGAAGGGAAGAGGATGTGTAGATCAGATTTTTACCCTAAATTGTGTTGTGGAGAAATATCTGGAGAAGAAACAAAAGGTGTATGTTGCCTTTATGGACTTGGAAAAGGCCTATGACAGAGTGGATAGAGAAGGTTTGTGGAAAGTACTTAGAATATACGGAGTAGATGGCAAGTTGCTGAAAGCAGTGAAGAGCATGTATGAGGGTGCAAAGGCGGCAGTACGTGTGGAGAGTGAGCAGAGCGAGTTCTTTGACCTGAATGTTGGTTTGAAACAGGGGTGTGTGATGTCCCCGTGGTTGTTTACTGTATATATGGATGGAGTCATGAAAGAAATACTATCAAGAGCAGTGGATGTTGGTGTATCGCTGAAAAGGGAGGGAATTGAGTGGAAGCTACCTATACTGCTGTTTGCGGATGACACAGTTTTGATGAGTGATAATGAATGGGAGTTGCAGGGTCTGGTAAATGAGTTTGGAACAGTGTGCGAAAAACGGAATTTGAAGGTAAATGCGGGGAAGAGCAAGGTTATGGTCTTCGAAAGGGGTGAAGTCACAGAGTGTGAGGTGAAGCTGAACGGTCATGCTATGGAGATCGTCAACTCTTTTAAGTATCTGGGCAGTGTGTTGAGTAAAGATGGGACTATGGATGAAGAAGTGCGGGAGAGGGTACAACAGGGGAAGAGGGTTGTAGGAACGCTGAAAGCAGTAACAAGAAATAGGGTGGTCAGTATGGAAGTAAAGAAGTCCTTGCATGACAGTGTGGTAATCCCGAGACTGACTTACGGAAGCGAAGCATGGACATTGGTTGAGAGACTCAGACCAAGAGTGAGAGCAGTTGAAATGAATTACCTAAGAAGTGCGTGCGGAGTTACATGGAGGGATAGACAGACTAATGAGGAAGTAAGAAGGAGGTGTGGTGTGGAGGTAGATGTGCTGGAAAGTGTGAAAAGGAACAACTTGAGATGGTTCGGCCATATGGAACGTATGGAAAGCGAGAGAATGACTAAGAGGGTGTACGAGAGCGAGGTGGAAGGACAGAGAGGGAGAGGTAGACTGAAAGAGAGGTGGAAGGATGGAGTGAGGAAGTATATGAACGAAGGCGGTGCTGGTTGGGGGGAGGGGCGTCGTCTGACCGGGAACAGAGGTGCATGGGGGCGGTTCGTTCGTGGCCACCCCTTCGGGGATCACGGCGTCAGGCAATAGATAGATAGATAGAACTATGAGGTCTCATGCGACCTTTGGCGATCGTGAGGTACCTGGCTTCTCACCAAGTACATACACAGATGCACTTTGTATTGGTGAGAAGATGTGTGGGCGAACACAGTCTGATAGCAGCTTGGTTAGGGAGGAACCACGATACAATTCTCTCCGTCGCAATGGCCGAAAAAACCTTTAGGATTCTGGTGGATTCGAACCCTTGCGCCCGCAGTCAGCGCGAGACCACAGTACAGCGCCTTAGACCACAGGACTATAGCGACCCGTTGATGATGTGCTGTGTGTGACTGTTAATGAATGGTGCGTTGTGATGTGGCGACCCCATTGCCCGTCACTTTGTGATGCAGATAGCCCCTGGAGGTTGGGACCGGGAATCCCACCTCCAGAAATGTTAGGAGAAGGCTGGAGGCACCAGACGAACAGAGTGGTTCTCCCGGGGAGTGCTAGGTGGTTGATAAGGACAGCTGGAACTCCTGTTTCACCACCTGGCCTCCCTAGCTGATCCTTTCTGTGCCTCATCAATATTGAGGGCAGCTCCAGCCTGCCCTCCAAAACACCTCCTCCTATCAATACATTATACTACAAACACCTTACACACTACACTACCTTTCTTCCCAAAACAAAATTATGTCAAAACAACGACCCACCTCGCAGTCCCCAGGGGGGGGGGGGGGACCGGAAATGCCCCCATTGGCCTTACCCATGGCAACGACTCCTTAAAAATATGCTCTGGACCACTACCTTCTACTCTTACTATTAACTTTTGCAACATTCGTGGCCTTGCTTCTAACTCCCACTCTGTGGAACACCACACCTCCTCTGCCAACCCTGATCTTCTCTTTCTCACCGAAACTCAGGTGTCTCGGACTACTGACAGCAAACCCGTCTCTGTGTCCTCTTACTATCTCTATCCTCAGTTTCAAGGCAAAGGTGGATGTTGCGTATTTGTGCGCAACAAACTCGCTTTCTCTCGTATTCCCAACTTTGACTCTTCTGAATTCTCAACTCTCTGGCTAAAGCTCTCTTGTCAATCTCAAACTAAATATTTCTGCGCTGTTTATCTCTCCCCTAATTCTACTGACTATCCAAAATTCTTTGACTATCTAACTTCTAAAGTGGAACACATTCTATCTATCTCTCCTTTCGTAGAAATCTCCATCCTAGAAGATTTCAACGTTCACCACTGCCAATGGCTCTCCTCTCTTTCTACTGACCAACCTGGTGAACAAACCTACACCTTTTCTATTTTAAATGATCTAGAGCAGTTAGTCGAGCAATCTACCCATATCCCGGATCGCTTCGGAGATCGGCCCAACATTCTTGACTTATTTCTAACTTCTAACCATTCTGCTTATACTGTAAATATTTTCTCTCCTTTGGGCTCCTCCGACCATAAACTTATCTCTGTCACCTGTCCTATCTCTCCGGTACGGCCACCTGATCCTGCCAGCCAGCGGTGCTTGTGGCACTTTGGCGCTGCCGACTGGGAGGCTCTTCGGCAGAACTTCTTTGATTTCCCATGGAATGACTTTTGCTTCCGTGCTTCCCTCGGAGTGTGCTGAATGCGTTACTTAGGTAATCCTTTCGGGCATGGAAGCGTGCATTCCATTTTCTCTCTCTCAGTCTACTGCAAAACAATCTTGCTCTCCGCAATGAGGGGGAAGCATTCAAACGTTACCGTCGCCTTCAAACTAAAGAATCTCATACTTCATAATAGTTTCTGCCCGGAATCAAGCTAAATCTGTTATTCGACTTGCCAAATATTCTATCATCAATAATAAATGTACTGAACGCTCTAACTCTAACGCTTCCCAACCTTTTGGCATCTAGCAAAAAACCTCTCCAACAATTTTTCTTCTTCGTCTTTCCCTCCTCTTTTCCACTCTGACGGCACTACCGTCACTTCTTCCTCTGACAAAGCTGAACTCTTCACTAACATTTTCACTAAAAACTCCACTCTGGATGATTCCGGTGCTATTCCTCCCTCTCCACCCCCCTTCTCTCCTACTTATGCCCAACATCATAATATCTTCCAAGGATGTACTTTCCACCCTGTCTGGGCTTAATACTAAGAAGGTATATGGACCTGACAGTGTTCCTCCTGTTGTACACAAGAACTGTGCTTCTGTGCTGACTCCCTGCCTAGGCAAACTCTTTCGTCTCTGTCTCTCCTCTAACGTGTTCCCTTCGTGCTGGAAGTTTGCTCTCATTCAACCTGTCCCAAAGAAGGGTGACCGCTCTCAACCCTCCAACTATCGTCCAATTGCTCTCATCTCTTGTATCTCTAAAGTGTTTTAAACTATTCTTGCTTCCAAATTTCTTAAGCGATGTTCTACTGGTGATCTTCTTTCATATCTTACTAACTCTTGGTCATCCTCGTTTCGGGACTTCGGTGAGACCTTTTCTATTGCACTAGTTATATCAAAGGCCTTCGATACAGTCTGGCACAAATCTTTATTTTCTAAAATAACCTCCTTCGGTTTGTATCCCTTCATCTGTGCTTTTGTCTCAATTTCCTTTCCGGCTGTTCATATCCATTCGTATGCAGACGAATCTATCTTACGCTACTCAATTAGTTTTCCAGAACCACCCAGCCAGCAATCCCTCATAAACATAAGTAATGAAGCCATAGAACACTTATCTTCTGATCTAACTACTATTTCCAATTGAGGCAGAGAAAACCTTGTTGCTTTTAATGCTTCCATAACCCAATTTCTCCATCTATCTACCCATCGGGAAATCCCACAGGACTATCCCTTATACTTCAACAATACAAAAATCAATCCTTCATCTTCTCTCAATATTCCCGGTGTCTCTTTTTCTTCTGCTCTCTCTTGGAAGGACCATATTACCAGTCTTGCTAATTAGCGGCTCGCTTGGTGTAGTGACTAGCGTCTCGGACATCCACCCAGAAGGTCCGGGATCGCGCCCACGCTCGGCGCATTAAAGATTTTTCACAAGCACTGAGTCGTTATCATCCCGCATGAGCAAGGGGATGGGGTAGTAGTACAGGACCCCAATGGAAATACGCCTAATCGGCCTTATTGGGCTATCCTTAGCTGGCTTAGCATGCGCTAGCTTTAAGAATTATTATTATTATAATTATTATTATTATAGCCTCCTAGAAGCTTGGTGTGCTCAACCGCCTCAAGGGGTTCTTTACTTCTGCACAGCTTCTTGCTCTGTACAAGGGCACAGTGCATCCTTGTATTGAGTATTGTTTATATGTGTTGGTAGGATCCTCTCACACAGGACTCCTAGATAAAGAAGAAAGGAAAGCCTTTCGTATCATTAACTCCCATTCACTCACCAACTCTCTCTCTCTTCGCCACAATGTTGCATCTCGCTCGCTAATCTACCGCTTCTACAATAATCAGTGTCCCCCAGAGCTCTTCCAGTGCATACCACTTCTTCTACGTAGGGTACGTAGAACCCGTTTTGCAACACAATCCCACCCCTACTCAGTGCAACTCTCCAACTCAAGAGCGAAACAATACTCCCAATCCTTCTTCTATTCAACAGCTGAGATCTGGAACTCTCTCCCTGAATCCATCTTTCCCTCATCCTTTGACTTAAATTGCTTGAAACTCTGTGTGTCCAGGCATTTTGGCTTCAATATTCCTTGATTTTGGCTATGTCACTCTTTCACCACTGGGTGATGCACTCGTCACAGGCAGTTTTGCCTTTTGTCTCCCTCATCCACATAGAACAAAAAAAGTCTTGGGCTGTACAAAATTGTCGCTTTCGTTGGATGACTCGTAGATTGTCATGGTGGGGGTTAAGATGGCTGACTCATGAAAAATTATTGACGAGATTGTTTACTTGTTGTTTGTTTGAAGGTTTTGGGTCTGTTGTTGTGATGACAGCATGTGATTGTGTTGTGTTGCTATTGGAGAGTGCTATGCTGCTTAGTGTTTTGTAGAGTTTGCTGTTTTGCTGTGTTGCTATTGGAGAGTGTTATGCTGCTTTGTGTTTTGTAGAATTTGCTGTTTTGGAGGTAACTATTCAAGTTTAGTGTTTGTTGTTCAGTATTTTGTTGTTAATATGACCGTTTAGTGCATGTATCAGTTGTAAAATTGGGGTTGTGTTGCTTTCTTTTACCTCTAGGGATGTGTTTTTGTCTGCATTTTGAATAATTGTATTGAAAAAGTGTACGGCATCGTTGATGTTTGTGATGGATGTCCTGTTTAGAGTTTAGAGGTGTTGTTCTGTCTGTTTTGACCCCCCTCCAGGACCAGTTTTCTGTCTGAGTCGGGATTGCTGACATGCCAGGTCGACGATTTGGTGTTGAAGTCACCACCCATGGTGATGTTGGGGATGTCTGAGATGTGATGTATTTCTGGGATGTAGTGATTTGGTACTGCAGGGGACGTTTGGGGGGGGGGGGATGTATGTATATATAATTGCTATGTGTGACTTGTTGCCAGTGTATATTTTGATTGATTTTTACTTCTGTAGTAGTGTCGTGAGGGGACAGGGGGTGGGATTTTGTATGTGCACTGGTATCAAAGAATTGTATTAATGTGTGTACCAGGGTGATGAGTTCACCGCCGCTGCCGACGGCCCAGTGTTCTTGTGTTCTGTGTAGTTTTGTTTCTTGTAAGATGGCATTGTGTATATTGTGTTGTTTGATGAAGTGTGTGAGTTCTTGTTTTTTGGTATTTATGTCATCTAAGGTGCCATCTGAAAGTGGTGGGGGATTAGGTTTTTAGGATGGGGTTGATTAGGGAAGAGGGAGTGGGATTTTTTTTTCTTTTTATGTGAGTGAGGGAGACAAAAGGCAGAACTGCCTGTAGCAAGTGCCTCCCCCAGAGTTCAAAGAGTGACAGGGCCAAAATCAAGGGACGTTCGAGCCAAAATGCCTGGACACACAGAGTTTGAAGCAATTCAAATCATAGGAAGAGAAAAAGACTGATTCTGGCAGAGAGCTCCAGAGCTCAGCAGTTGAATAGAAGAAAGTCTGAGAATAACGTTTCACACTTGGGTTGGAGAGTTGCACGGAGTAGGGGTGGGATTGTGTTGCAAGATTGGTACTACATAGTGGAGGTGGTATACACTGAGAAAGCTATGAGGAACACTGATTATTATAGTAGAGATAGAATAGTGAGAGAGATTCAACATTGCAGCGAAGAGAGAGAGATTGTAGAGAGTTGGTGAGTGGGCGGGAGTTAATGATATGAAAGGCTTTCCTTTCTACTATGTCTAGGAGTGCGGTGTGAGAGGATCCTCCCCACATATGTGAACAATATTCAATACAAGGACGCACTGTGCCCCTGTACAGAGCAAGAAGCTGTGCAGGGGTATAGAACCCTTGAGGCGGTTGAGTACACCCAGCTTCTGGGAGGCTGCCTTAGCAAGACTGGTAATATGGTTCTTCCAAGTGAGAGCAGAAGAAAAAGAGACACCAAGAATATTGAGAGAAGATGAAGGGTTGATTTTTGTATTGTTGAAGTGTAAGGGATAGTCCTCTGGGAGTTCTGAATGGGTAGTAAGATGAAGAAATTGGTTTTTGGAAGCATTAAAGGTAACAAGGTTTTCTCTGCCCCAATTGGAAATAATAGTTAAATCAGAAGATAAGTGCTTCATGGCTTCATTACGTTTGTCTTTGAGGGATTGCTCCCTGGGGCATTCAGGAAAACTAATTGAGTACAGTGAACCCTCAAACTACGCGTGGGATGCGTACTGTGCTGTTGGCGCGTACGTTCGTTTGCGCGTACATGGGAGTTAAATATAAATGGGGAAAATAGGTATTGGTCTGGGTCCGACCAAAGTTGTACTATTTCTACCTTTCATCACCTAAAATCCACAAATATATAACATATTACTGTACAAATATGTTTTCATAACCTAATCTACCACACAAAATACATTTAATGTATACAAATAAGACACAAACGTAAATTAACTCACATTGGTAGTGGTTGAGCAATGCCGGATCTGCGCCATCGATCGATAGCACTGCGCCCGAAACGGATCGACCGAAATAATAGGCCCAGCCGCCTAGGCTTACTGGTAAAGTTTTGAGTCGAAAAGTAATACACCCTGTATAGCCTATAGTTTCATATAGCCTACATAGTGTCAAGTGAGATAGTTCAATAGCTCATATACATATTAAAGAATTGGCTTCACATCATTTAGCCATGGGAGAGCAGTGGGCTTTGAAGTGACTTTCGAAAGAAGTGTAAACAATCTCGCCTCCAACTACCGAACAGAAACAGATTTTCCATTTCCGATTTTGTTAGCTCAATAAATGATACATGCAATGTAAAACGAAGAACAGTCTTTTAATAGATTCATAATATCCTGTTGTGCTTTATAGATACATAATCGTTTGGTACGGGAGATGTGTCTCTCTCCACAGTCAATAGTGACGACGTTGGAGGGCTTGGCGTCACGTCAATATGGCCGCCCGAAACTCTCCAACAGATACGAATCGACTCCCGCTCGTACGCTCGGCGCGTACATTCGAATAATTGAGCGTACTTTTCGATTTGTTGCCTCAATTGTGGTTCAAGCGTAGTTTTGATTACGCGTAGATAAATTGCGCGTAATTTGAGGGTTCACTGTAGTGTAAGGTAGAGTCGTCTGCGCATGAATGGATCGGTCTGGAGGTACAGTGTAGAAGATCGTTTATGAAAATTAGAAAGAGAATGTGAGATAGGACAGAGCCCTGAGGAACACCGGAGTTGATAGGATGAGGAAATGAGGGATGGCCATCCACAACCGCAGCTATGGAATGGCCGGACAGGAAATTAGAGACAAAGGCATAGATGGAGGGATAGAAACCAAAGGAGGGTAATTTAGAAATAAAATATTTGTGCCAGACTCTATCGAATGCCTTCGATATGTCTTGTGCATTATAAAAGGTCTCACCGAAGTTCCGAAACGAGGATGACAAAGAGTTAGTAAGATATGAAAGAAGATCACCAGTAGAGCGACCTTTAAGAAAACCATACTGGCGATCTGAGAGTAAATTATGAGAAGAGAAATGCTTAAGAAATTTGGAAGTAAGAATAGTTTCAAAAACTTTAGAGATACAAGAGATGAGAGCAATCGGATGATAATTGGAAGGTTGAGAGCTGTCACCCTTCTTAGGGACAGGTTGAATGAGAGCAAACTTCCCGCAAGAAGGGAAGACGTTAGAGGAGAGACAGAGACAAAAGAGTTTGCCTAGGCAGGGAGTCAGCACGGAAGCAGTTTTTTAGTACATCAGGAGGAACACTGTCCAAACCGTATGCCTTCTTAGTATTTTAACCCTTATTTAGCGGCGAGCAACATAAGTCGAGTTAAATAAAGCTGGACTATGTGGCGGCGCTCGACATAGGTCGAGTGGCAATTTCAGCACGTAATGTGGCTGAGAGAGAGAGACAAGTGGTGGCAGGAGACTAGCGAGCGTATGACTGCTCCAGACCACCGCGGCGAACCTACTGACACAAATCTCAGCTCCCTCCTCCCTCTCTCACTCGCTACATACTCAATTATGTACTGAAAGTACCGAATTACCTGCTTTTTGCACTCGCGTTGCACGGTTATTGCAAGAAAACTATCCATCATACAAGGATCGTTATGGTGTCATTCGAAAGCTCTGTTTATGCCCTTTCAGGGATAGGTACTTGTTTTACGTTCTGGGTCTTATTTAGGCATGAAAATGATCACGTAAACAGCCCTATTTTGGCTAAAAACACCCCGCTGTGCGGTACACATAAATAAACCGCATAGGCCGCTCGTAAGGTGTTAAGCCAAGAGAGGGTAGAAAATACATCTTTAGAAGAGATTTTTTTTTTTTTTTTTTTTTCTATGAGATTGAGGGAGGAAAAAGGCATAACTGCCTATAGCGAGTGCCTCCCCCATAGTTGAAAGAGTGACAGGGCCAAAATCAAGGGACGTTCGAGCCAAAATGCCTGGACACACAGAGTTTGAAGCAATTTAAGTCATAGGAAGAGGGAAAGACTGATTCTGGGAGAGAGTTCCAGAGGATAATATTAGGCATAAGTAGGAGAGAGGAGGGTGGAGAGGGATGAATAGCACCAGAATCATCCAAAGTAGAGTTTCTAGCAAAAGTTTGAGCGAAGAGTTCAGCTTTGTCAGAGGAAGTAGTGATGGTTGTGCCATCCGAGTGGAAAAGGGGAGGGAAAAACGAGGAAGAAAAATTGTTGGTAGAGGTTTTTGGCTAGATGCCAGAAAGTTTGGGAAGAGATAGAGTTGGATAGTTCAGTGCATTTATTATTGATGAAAGAGTGTTTGGCAATTCAAAGAACAGATTTGGCTTGATTCCGGGCACAAAAAGAGGAAGAATGAGATTCTTGAGTTTTAAGGCGTCAGTACCGTTTGAATGCTTCCTCCTTGTTGCGGACAGCAGTAGAACAAGCGTGAGTAAACCAAGATTTTTTTTGCATTAGACTGAGAGAAAGAAAATGGAATGTATGCTTCCATGCCCGAGAGGATTACCTCGGTAATGCGTTCATCACTCTCCAAGGGTGACGGCCACGGAAGCAAAAGTCATTTCATGGGAAATCAAAGAAGTACTGCTGAAGAGCCTCCCAGTCGGCAGCGCCAAAGTGCCACAAGCGCCGCCGGTTGGGAGGATCGGGTGGCCGTACTGGAGAGATAGGACAGGTGACAGATATTAGTTTATGGTCGGAGGAGCCCAAAGGAGAGAAAATGTTTACAGTATAAGCAGAAGGGCTAGAAGTTAGAATTAAGTCAATAACATTGGGCCGATCTCCGAAGCGATCAGGGATACGGGTGGGTTGCTGGACTAATTGCTCTAGGTCGTTTAAGATAGAAAAGATGTAGGCTTGTTCAAAAGGTTGGTAAGTGGAAACAGAGGAGAGCCATTGATGGTGGTGAACATTGAAATCTCCTAAGATGGAGATTTCTGTGAAAGGAGAGATGGATAGAATGTGTTTCACTTTAGAAGTTAGATAGTCAAAGAATTTTGGATAGTCAGTAGAATTAGGGGAGAGATAGACAGCGCAGAAGTATTTAGTTTGTGAATGACAAGAAAACTTTAGCCAGAGAGTTGAGATTTCAGAAGAATCTACATTTGAAACACAAGAGAAAGCATGATTGTTTTTTTGTTTTTTTTGTTTTTTCTATGTGATTGAGGGAGGCAAAAGGCATAACTGCCTATAGCGAGTGCCTCCCCCATAGTTGAAAGAGTGACAGGGCCAAAATCAAGGGACGTTCGAGCCAAAATGCCTGGACACACGGAGTTTGAAGCAATTTAAGTCATAGGAAGAGGGAAAGACTGATTCTGGGAGAGAGTTCCAGAGCTCAGCTGTTGAGTAGAAGAAAGTTTGAGAGTAATGTTTCACTCTTGGGTTGGAGAGTTGCACAGAGTAGGGGTGGGATTGAGTTGCAAGACGGGTACCATGTGCCCTACGTAAAGGAGGTGGTATGCACTGGGATAGCTCTGAGGAACACTGATTATTATAGTAGCGATAGAATAGCGAGAGAGATGCAACATTGCGGCGGAGAGAGAGAGAGATTGCAGAGAGTTGGTGAGTGGACGGGATTTAATGATACGAAAGGCCTTCCTTTCAACTTTGTCTAGGAGAGCGGTGTGAGAGGAACCTCCCCACACATGTGAACAATACTCAATACAAGGGCGCACTATGCCCCTGTACAGAGCAAGAAGCTGTGCAGGGGAAAAGAACCCCCTAAGGCGGTTGAGCACACCCAGCTTCTGGGAGGCTGCCTTAGCAAGACTGGTAATATGGTCCTTCCAAATGAGAGCAGAAGAAAAAGAGACACCAAGAATATTGAGAGAAGATGAAGGGTTGATTTTTGTTTTGTTGAAGAATAAGGGATAGTCCGCTGGGAGATCCTGACGGGTAGATAGATGGAGAAATTGGGTTTTGGAAGCATTAAAGTTAACAAGGTTTTCTCTGCCCCAATTGGAAATAGTATTTAGATCAGAATTTAAGAGTTCTATGGCTTCATTACGTTTGTCGTTGAGGGATTGCTGGCTGGGGCGTTCTGAAAAACTAATGGAGTAGTGTAAGGTTGAGTCGTCTGCGTATGAATGGATGGGAATTAAGGTACAGTTAAGGAGATCATTTATAAAAATTAGAAAGAGAATAGGAGATAGGACAGAGCCCTGAGGAACACCGGAGTTTATAGGGTGAGGAAGTGAACAATGGCCGTCCACAACCGCGGCTATGGAACGGCCGGAAAGGAAATTAGAGACAAAGGCACAGATGGAGGGATAGAAACCGAAGGAGGGTAGTTTAGAAATTAAAGATTTATGCCAGACTCTATCGAAGGCTTTCGATATGTCTAGTGCAATAGAAAAAGTCTCACCGAAGTCCCGAAAGGAGGATGACCATGAGTTAGTAAGATATGAAAGAAGATCACCAGTAGAGCGACCCTTCAGGAAGCCATACTGGAGATCTGAGAGCAGATTATGAGAAGAGAAATGCTTAAGAAATTTGGAAGCAAGAATAGTTTCAAAAACTTTAGAAAGACAAGAGATAAGAGCAATTGGACGATAGTTGGAGGGTTGAGAGCGGTCACCCTTCTTTGGGACAGGTTGTATGTGTTGCGTACATAGATGCAACATCCACCTTTGGCTCGAAACTGAGGATATAGATAGTAGGAGGATACAGAGAAGGGTTCGCTGGCAGTAGTCTCACACAACTGTGTCTCGGTGAGAAAGAGACGATCAGGGTTGGCAGAGGAGAGGTGGTGTTCCACAGAGTGGAAGTTAGAGGAAAGGCCACGATAGTTACAAAAATTAATATTTAGATTAGAAGCTGGGGGTCCGGAGCATTTTGGCGAGTCGTTAGCAGGGGACAAACTGATGGGGGCATTTCTGGTCCCCCCCCCCCTGCCCTGGAGACTCCGAGGCAGGTCGAGGTTTTGTCATTTTTGTTTGTTCTTTGGAAAAGTTAGTGTAGTATGTAAGGTGTTTGTAGTATAATGTATTGATAGGAGGAGAAGGTGTTTTGGAGGGCAGGGCAGGGGTTACCCTCATTATTGATGAGACACTGAAAGGATCAGCTAGGGAGGCCAAGTGGTGAAACAGGAGTTCCAGCAGTCCTTATATGGAGAGCCGCTTGAACCACGGTGCGGAACGGTTGTCTGTCTGTTTGCTTTGTGCTTCGTGGTTTCCGTTTGCCCTGTGTATCCCTCTGGCAAGCTTTGGAGCTTGGCCAGAGATGTGAGCTCAGTGGAACGGTGTGATATGCGGCTCTGGACTAAGTTTATTTTGTTTATAGGACAAATAACGTTAGTGGACTTTCCGAAAGTGTGCCATGGCTAGCGGTGGGTGTGTATCAGCTGTGTCAATGGCCGGGACCTCTGGTGCCCGTCTATCTGTGGGCGATGAGGGTATGCAGCTGCACCAGTCACAGAAACGGAGGAGGGCGGCTTCTCTGTCCCTTGATGACCTACGCCAGGACAGTGCCCGACGATCAGAAAAGATACTGTGTGCGAGTGCCCATGCTGATACTTTGGTGGACTCTCCTCATCGGGTGACGTATTCAATTTCCTCTGTTCCGCAAGCTACAATCTTTGATCTTCCCCAGAAAGTGACTAAGGCAATAAATACCTCTCCATTTGCTAAATATGTAAAAGATGGTGATGTACATGTGGTGGGTCGGAGAGGCCCTATGTGTTAGTATTCTGGATACTGCTGTGAATAAGTTGCCTAGCCCCCCTGAACTCATGACTAAATTTGGGGACTGGACTGTGAAGTGCTGGAAAACTATTACCCCTGGGGATGAGAGGTATAAGTGGGGGAAGATTGGCCCAGTGTGCTCTACCATTACAGATGAGGAATTTATGAAATCTTTGTCTGTGATCCACGGCAGACCAACTAAACTTGTGAGAGTGAAGCACTTGCCCTGACGACCTCCAGCTAATGTGGATAGGCCTAGGCCAGGTGATGTGGATAGGCCTGGTTGTGGTACAACGTCGGCGGTTGTGCGGCTACAGATTTTAGGCCCTCTCCCCGCCAAAATGCTTTTAGGACACGTTAGCTACCCTGTGTCCTAGTACATTTTCCCAATGCTCAGGTGCTATAAATGTTTTGCCTTTGCTCATGGTGCACTGTCCTGTAAAAATAAGGTGCGCTGTGCTAACTGTAGTGGCTACCATCGGATGACGCATGAAGATACTAGCATCTGCACTAATGACCCTCTCTGTTACTTCTGTGGGGGGCCTCATAGGGTAACGTCTCGGTCTTCCCCTGAGTATCGGAAGGCATTTGACATCCACGCAGAGTATAGAGAGGGTAAATGTAACTTGTTGGTGGTGAATGATAGGCTGCGGCTCCTCAACCCTCTGAAGCGTATCACTAGGCCTGTTACTGACCCTATTCCTGCTGCCTCTACTCCATCAATGGCCCGCCCTGCGTCCCGGCCTGTGGTTGGAGGTGTGTCCTATGCGATGGTGGCATCCGACAATCGCTATGCTGCCCTGGGGGATCAGATGGATGTTGGTGATCTCGAGGATGTGTCTCAGACGGTTGAGGAGCGGATAACTGTGTCTGTTCACCCGACGTCCGATGCGGATGTGGTTTTCCATCGCCCCAGCACTCCTGTCCCGCATCGCTCGCCTCGTTCCAGTCCACGCCGACGCCCTTGCCTCTTGGATCAACGACCCTCGGATGTCTCTCCACCTGTCACCGCCCCTGCCATCGTCCTCCCAGTTCCTCAGACCCCTATGCACCGGGGTGAGGCCCCCCCCCCCGTCTCCAGTAGCGGACGGGCCCACTGTGACTACACCGCCGACATCAATACAGCACCCCTCTCCTGCCCTGCACCCACCTGGTGGCACATATATACTGCTCTTCACAGACTTTCTTCAACTCTTTCAAAATGGCCTGCCTTTTTTGGATATCTGCATTCGTCTCGTCCCCAGGTTGTTCTCTCTATTATCATCCTGATGGCGCCTTCCTCCCATACCCAGCTTTTCTTTTGGAATGCCCGTTCATTATTACGCAAGACGCAAGATTTCCGTATGACGATCTCTCGAGTATTGCCGGCTATTGTTGGGGTCTGCGAGACTTGGCTTACTCCTTCCTTGTCGGTTCGACTCCCTGGATACAACTCTACGCGTGCCGACAGAAATGGGCGTTGGGGTGGACTGGTGTTGTTTAAGGATAAGATCCCCTCTACACTTCTTAATTTCCAGAATTATGATGCTGGGTTTTTGGAGGTATTGGCGATGAAGATGGCGGTTGATAATGGGTGGGTCACCTTCCTTTTGTGCTATAATCCCTGCAAGAGTGTCACTGAAGGCTGCGTCATACAGAAGTCGAACCCACCCGAACGCGGCCGAGTCGATTTAAAATTTCAAATTTCAGCCGGTTCCGGTCGATTTTGATTAATTCTGGTAACGCTTCGGCTGATCTTCGGGACGTTCTTGGGATGTTCTGGGCTGGAGTCGAATCATTCGGTGAATCGGCCAAAAGTTAGTGCATGCGTTAACTTTTGGGGATTAATCGGGTCAAAAAACCGTTACAAAACTATCGGGTTATGATCTAGTTACGTTCCAGTTACATTCGGATATATTCGAGTCATATTCGGGTTACATTCTACCTATTCGGGTCCTGTTCGATTGTATTTTGAATTGCCGATGATGCCACGAATTACTCGAACTTGGGTCGAATGTAACTCGATGATAGTCGATATTACCACAAAGGAAACTCGATGATAACTGGATGAATCTCTCATAAAGTCGAATGTAACCCAACCGAGAGTCGAATATAACCCGAATACAAGGATCAACACCAGATATTGACCCGTATATCAATGGTTGCTTGCCCGATGTATCGGGTTTACACTCGATATAGACCCAACCATGACCAGAATTGGCAGAATAACAGTCGATTGAAAATCGATGCTCACTCGAATAACAGCGGAATATCACCCGATCCATCTGTTTGCTAGGTGCGGTCTCACGTGGGTCCACGTGGAATGCCCGATGCTACCCCGATTTGCACACAGAACAGCAAATTAGGCCAGAACAAGGGGGGAATGCACACGGCACCACAAGATGCGACCCGATGAATCGTACATTGGCAGGCACGCACGGCGCTCCTTATATAGCTGCCGGCAGAGACATTCTGCCTCACTCCCCAACCGACAATGTCACACCACTCCTCTCTCTCTCTGACGACACTCCACCACTCGCCAAGCTGCCCCTCGGTTCAAAGGGAAGTTGGGGCGTCGCAAGACCAAGAAGGCAGCTCCCGAACAGGCGCAATCGGTGGACCTCTTTGCCCCATCACAGGAACCCCTGCCACCACCACGAGAACATGATGAGGGATTGTTGATCGTCGACGACACAAGCGGCTCAGACACAGAGGATGATGCTCTGGCGTCAGGGCAACAGCTCAACTCCGACCCCGATGCAGGCAACACCACCGACGAATCAGAAAAGGTGCTAGATCTTGTGAGCAAACGGCAATGTCTTCCCCCCAGGCACGAACTCATTGCCACCCAAGATATGCCTGTGGTAGGTGAGAGTCCCTCCCACCAACCTGACGAGACGCAGACTTCCACCCAGTCAGACGCCCCGTTAGCCACCCAGTCTAAGCCCTCGCCACCCCAGAAAACGCCACCCAAGAAAACGCCACCCATGAAAAAGCCTTCGTCCAAGTCAGCGCCAAAACGGAAGCGGACCTAGGCCATCCTGCCGGAGAGGCAGGAAGTTACTGTGGCAGAGTGGTACAGGGATCACGAGTTCCTGTACAACCGAAAACTCCGGGCGCACAGCGACAGGGACATGAGGGAGAGAACCATGTCCAAGAACACCGCGGAGGAGAATGTGTCAGGTTGGTTGAGTGCATTTGTTATTTATAATTATCAACTCTGCATAAGCAGAGTGGTATCGCCCCCCGTATAGTGGTACATGCTAACCGAAATGTCTGTCCGTCTGTCCGAGAACTCCTCCTAGACCGTTTGACGGATTTTCACCAAACTTCACACGAACCTTCGGTGTGTGAATTCGACGGTAATTAACCCTTAACTGGCGGTGCCCGGCTATAGCCGGGCGCCAATTTGCAGCAAGTTAGGAGCATTATTAAGGCATTCAAAGGGTTAAAATCGGGTGCAAATGACCGGGAGTGCAGTGGGCCACACGTCCGACACCCAAGGCCTACCGCCGCCCACTGACTCACCTCCCTGTGTTCTCGAGAGGCCGGCAGTGTAGCCAGTAGTGAGCGTAGCTGGAAAAAATATAACGCTATACGCTAAACTCCCATGTTACTGGTACCACTGTATGAGAACCACGAGTTCTACGTAGCTCGTTCTTCTCTCATTTTGAAGCTTTTAGCGCCTAGTTTTTTGCTGAATACATTTCTTTTCATGCAGATACTTGATTTATCATTCAGGAGGGCCTGAATATGCCCAAATAAGCCCAAAAAACCCCGCTCGACAAGTGTTAAACAAATATTTTTTGAATTTGTGCAATAGTTATGATCTTAGGTCCTAAAAATGTTTTTGCCCCCCCTCAACCCCCTTCAGGACCCCCACCGCCCACCCTGTACCTATTCCGTGTGTGTGTGTGTGCCCCGTAGCAGCACTCATACACAGAAGTTTGAATTTTTTTGAATTTGTGCAATACTGTAGTTATGATTTTAGGTATAAAACATGGTTTTGCCCCCCCCCCCCTCAGGACCCCCCAGCCTGTACCTATTCCCAAGCAATGATGATGGCGTTCTGCGTGTGTGTGTCTCGTTAGGGACAGCAGTGATGATGATGGTGGTGATGATGATGATTACAGTACTAGATATGATGGTGACAGTACTAGTAGTAGTGATGATGGTCATAATAGTAGTGATGATGTTGACAAGCAATGATGATAGTTGTAGTGATAATGATGACAGTAGTGATGATGGTGACAGTATTAATTATGATGGTGAGTAGTAGTGATTATGGTGAAAGTTGTAGTAATGATGACAGTAGTAGTGATGATGGTAAGAGTAGTAGTATTGACTGTAATAGTAGTAGTGCTGATGATAGTAATGCTGATAGTGACTAGCAGTGATGATGGTGACCCATCGCAGAGTTGGGTATGCCGTTTTGATTATGGGCAAAACGGCACGTCTACTTTATTTTTATGTTAAGTGAAATAACAAACACATGTATTTATTAATGAATTATCAACTCTGTGTAAGCAGAGTGGTATCGCCCCCCGTATAGTGGTACATGCTAACCGAAATGTCTGTTTGTCCGTCTGTCTGTCCGTCCGTCCGTCTGTCTGTCTGTCCGTCCGAGAAGTCCTCCTAGACCGTTTGACGGATTTTCACCAAACTTCACACGAACCTTCGGTGCGTGAATTCGACGGTAAGTAAAAAAAATTGTTTTGAATTTGTGCAATAGTTATGATCTTAGGTCCTAAAAATGGTTTTGCCCCCCCCCCCCTCCTTCAGGACCCCCACCTCCCACCCCGTACCTATTCCCTGTGTGTGTGTGTGTGCCCCATAGGGGTACACACATCACAGAAATCCACACATCATACACATGTCTCAGATGTGATGATAATAGTGAGACGTATGTCTATCTTTCCGAAAACTCCTAGACCCTTCGACAGATTTTCACACAAACTTCTAACGAACATTCGGTGCGTGAATGCGACGGTCATTCAAAAAAGTTTTTTTTTGAATTTGTGCAATAGTTTTGAATTTATGTTTTAAAAAATATTTCCCCCCCCCCCCACCCCTGCCCCATTAATCGCCCCCTCTCCCCGCCCCCCTCCCCACACCGCCCCGCCCCGTACTCACTCCCCACTCTCTAGCAATGATGACAGCATTTTTACATTAGAAGTGATGGTAGTAATAGTAGGGATGATGGTATTTGTAATGATAATGGTGATAATAGTAGTGATGATGGTAATTGTAGTGATAATGGTGATAATAGTAGTGATGATGGTTCCAGTTGTAGTGATGATGATGGTGGTGATGATGATTACAGTAGTAGATAATTATGATGGTGACAGTACTAGTAGTAGTGATGATGGTCATAATAGTAGTGATGATGGTGACAAGCAATGACAATGGTTGTAGTGATAATGATGACTAGTGATGATGGTGACAGTATTAGTGATGATGGTGAGTAGTAGTGATTATGGTGAAAGTTGTAGTGATGATGACTGTAGTAGTGATGATGAGAGTAGTAGTGATGATGGTAAGAGTAGTAGTGATGACTATAATAGTAGTAGTGGTGATGATAGTAATGGTGATAGTGACTAGTAGTGATGATGGTGACCCATCGCAGAGTTGGGTATGCCGTTTTGATTTTGGGCGAAACGGCACATCTACTTTATCAACTCTGCGTAAGCAGAGTGGTATCGCCCCCCGTATAGTGGTACATGCTAACTGAAATGTCTGTCTGTCTGTCCATCTGTCTGTCCGAGAACTCCTCCTAGACCGTTTGACGGATTTTCACCAAACTTCACACGAACCTTCGGTGCGTGAATTCGACGGTAATTAAAAAACGATTCTTTGAATTGGTGCAATAGTTATGATCTTAGGTCCTAAAAATTATTTCCCCCCCCCCCCCTTCAGGACCCCCACCGCCCACCCTGTACCTATTCCCTGTGTGTGTGTTACATGTCACAGAAAGCCACACATCATACACATGTCTCAGATGTGATGATAATAGAGAGACATATGTCTGTCTTTCCGAAAACTCATCCTAGACCGTTCGACGGATTTTCACACAAACTTCTAACGAACATTCGGTGCATGAATGCGACGGTCAGTCAAAAAAGATTTTTTGAATGTATTCAATAGTTATGATTTTAAGTCCAAAATATGGTTCCCCCCCCCCCCCCCCCAACCCAGCAATGATGGCATTCTTAGTGTGTGAGCCACTTTGGGGCTCACACACTAAGCACGCATTCGTTCAGGGGGCGAAAACATCTCGCTACGTATTTGCTAGGTTAAGTTATTTTAGATGGCATTATAAGTGATGGTAGTAATAGTGGGATTGATGGTGATAGTAGTGATGATGGTGATAATAGTAGTGATGATGGTTGTAGTTGTATTGATGATGATGACAGTAGTGATGATGGTAGATATGATGGTGACAGTACTAGTAGTAGTGATGATGGTCATAATAGTAGTGATGATGGTGACAAGTAATGATGATAGTTGTAGTGATAATCATGACAGTAGTGATGATGGTAGTGACGATGGTGTGAGTATTAATGATGATGATGAAAGTTGTAGTAATGATTACAATAGTTGTGATGATGAAGATCATAGTAATGGTGATGATGGTAGTAGTAGTGATGATGGTGACAGTAGTAATTGTGATTGTAAGATGGTGGTGATGATAGTAGTAATGATGGTTGATCGTTGTAGTATCAATGATAATAGTAGTGATTAAGATGGTGGTGACAGTAGTGGTGAGAGTAGTAGTGATGATTGTAATTGTAGTAGTGATGATGATCATAGTAATGGTGATGATGACAGTAGTCGTGATGATTGTAGCAGTTGTAGTGATGATGGCAGTAGTAGTGATGATTGTGATTGATGATGGTATTAGTAGTGATGATGGTAACCCATCGCAGAGTTGGGTATGCCGTTTTGATTATGGGCAAAACGGCACATCTAGACTGCTTATGTTTATACATGATTATTTTGCAGTGGAGGTCCTAGACTCCTAGCCAAGTGGTTGGAGGGCATGAGGACCCGCTTCGGGAAGCTGGACAAAATACCGTCAGGTTCCAGTGCAACTCAGCTTACCGAGAGGGACGCCTGGATCAAGGAGGCCTTGCGTTCCTAAAACCACATTTGGTTAAGTTGCCGACTAGGAAGAGCAAGTTACGTTTATACAATATAACTAAAACATAGTCCACAAGAACAATCAATATAAAGGAAAACAGAAATCAGTGGGTATTTTTCAAGATATCATCAACTCTGCGAAGCAGAGTGGTATCGCCCCCCGTATAGTGGTACATGCAAACCGAAATGTCTGTCTGTCTGTTTGTCTGTGTTTGTCCGTCCGAGAACTCCTCCTAGCCCATTTGACGGATTTTCACCAAACTTCACACGAACCTTTGGTGCGTGAATTCGACGGTAATTAAAAACAGATTTTTTGAATTTGTGCAATAGTTATGATCTTAGGTCCTAAAAAAATTCCCCCCCCCCCCCCCCCCCTTTCAGGACCCCCACACCCCACCCTGTACCTATTCCCTGTGTGTGTGTGTGTGCCCCGTACGGGCACACACACACACAACTCTGAGTAAGAAGAGTTTGGTATCGCCCCCCTGTATAGTGGGTACCACTGGAAAAAAATGTCTGTCGTAGTCGTCGTCGTCGTCCGTCTGTCCCGAAACTCCTAGACCGTTGGACGGATTTTTACCAAATTTCACACAAACATTTGTTGGGTGAATGCGAACGTCAATCAAAAATGTTTTTTTGAATTTGTGCAATAGTTATGATTTTAGATCCAAAATATGGTTTTACCCCCCCCCCCCCCCTCCTCTGCTATGATGACGTTCTGTGTGTGTCACACACAGAACGCCTTCGTTCTGGGGGCGGAAACATCTCGCCCCGCATTTGTTAGGTTAAGTTAGTTTAGTTGACATTAGAATTTATGGTAGTAATAGTGGGGATGATAGTAATTGTAGTGATAATGGTGATAATATTGGTGATGATGGTAATTGTAGTGATAATGGTGATAATAGTAGTGATGATGGTTGTAGTTGTAGTGATGATGACAGCAGTGATGATGATGGTAGAGATGATGATGACAGTAATAGATATGATGGTGACACTACTGGTAGTAGTGATGATGGTCATGATAGTAGTGATGATGGTGACAAGTAATGATGATAGTTGCGATAATGATAACATTAGTGATGATGGTGACAGTAGTAGTGATGATGGTGAGTAGTAGTGATGATGGTGAAGTTGTAGTGATGATGACAGTAGTAGTGATGATGAGAGTAGTAGTGATGATGGTAAGAGTAGTGATGTCTATAATAGTAGTAGTATTGATGATAGTAATGGTGACTAGTAGTGATGATGGTGACCCATCGCAGAGTTGGGTGTGCCATTTTGATTTTGGCCGAAACAGCACGTCTACTTTATATTTAATATACATTAATCAAAGGTACATACATTAATATAAAACAATTGGGCATATTATAAATGGATTACAGATTTTTAATATGTTCTTATGCATTTATTGATTGACATATATTTAAGGAGTATTCACACGACATAAGTGTACCTAAAGTCAGGGAAATAATTAGTGATAAAGTGTCATATGTCCACCAAGATAATATTAATTTTTATGACCTACATATATATGGATTTATGTATTAATAGACCTCTAAAGTATTACAGGTATAGTCAGTTAATATTAATTGTTCAGGTTATCTTAACACCTTACGAGCGGCCTATGCGGTTTATTTATATGTACCGCCCAGCGGGGTGTTTTTAGCCAAAATAGGGCTGTTTACGTGATCATTTTCATGCCTAAATAAGACCCAGAACGTAAAACAAGTACCTATCCCTGAAAGGGCATAAACAGAGCTTTCGAATGACACCATAACGATCCTTTTATGATGGCTATTTTTCTTGCAATAACCGTGCAACGCGAGTGCAAAAAGCATGTAATTAGCCACTTTCCCGATACAATTCCTTATATAGCGAGTGAGAGAGGGAGGAGGGAGCTGGGATTCGTGTCAGTATGTTCGCCGCGGTGGTCTGGAGCAGTCATACGCTCGCTACTCTCCTGCCACCACTTGTCTCTCTCTCTCAGCAACATTACGTGCTGAAATTGCCACTCGACCTATGTCGAGCGCCGCCACATAGTCCAGCTTTATTAAATACGACTTATGTGGTGAGCCGCTAATTAAGGGTTAAAAGATATTTATAATTATTTGGTTGAACATTGCATTTAATACAAAAAATATGACACTCTCAAATGTAATAACTCATTCCCCCATATCATCACTTTTAAAACAATGTTTGAACTGCTTTATAAATATTATATGTTCACTATTGTCCTAATTTCACTAACCCCCTTATATATTTCACAGGTCTACAAGCAGGCTCATACCGCCACCAGGACAGCTATGGAGGCTGAAGAGGAGGTAGCCGACGACCCGGACACACAACCTGACGAGGAGGACAGCTCACAGGTGCCTGCAGGTCCTCCTCCCACCACCCAGGAATCCTCCGGCTCCTCCTCGGCCACGGCGCGTCGGTGTACAGCCAGCACCAGCAAGACCGGGGCGGAAGGGAGCAATTCAGACCTGTATGACAAGGTAAATATTAATATTAGTTATCCGATGTTTACATGCCTTCATCATTACTTTTTAATTCATTGATATTTTAATAATTGATATTGGTTCAGGGGTAATTTATCGAGAGGACTTCCCTAGTGGTTAAGGCCCCATTAATTGCTCTTTCCATTCACATATGCATAGCCTACGTGAGTTGCAGTTGGGATGTGTGTACATGCTTAGATTGATATGCAGGATTCGAAGTTGCATAATAAATCGTAGGCAGTGTCCACCATCCTTTAACTATCTTTGTGGTGCGATGCATAAGGTGTTGATTTTCGGTGTGAGTGTCCGGGGTTCGAATCCACGGACTGCCACATGTGTTTGTAAATTTCATTAATCGATTTTAGGAGTATAGTTGGTTGTTGGAAGGAACATAATAATAAGTATATTCAGAACATTGTTTTATTATAGATTTCCACTTTGATAGATTCATTATTACATTAAGAACTTTGATTTATTATAGATTTGCACTTTGGCCGATTAGTTAAGTATATTCAGAACTTTCCTTTATCAGAGATTTGCAATTTGACAGAATCGTTAGTATATTCAGAACTTTTAGTTTTAAAGATTTACACTTTGACTGATTCGTTATTAAGTTACACTGCATTAACACATTACGAGCGGGTGGGTCGGTAACTTCTATTACCCGCCATGCGGGTGGTTTTACCCTAAATGGGGTTGTTTCCGTGCTCTTTTTCATGCATAAACAAGACTCAGAGCGTAATACAAGTATCTATTCCTGAAAGGGCGTAAACAGAGCTTTCCAATGACACCCGAACCATCCTTCTACGACCACTGGTTCTCTTGGAACGATCGTGCAACACGAGTGCCAAAACCCTAAAATAAGGTAATTTCCTTACATAATTCCCTGTGTAGCGAGTGAGAGAGGGTGGAGGAGGGTGCAATAAATTTCAGTCGACCCACGGCGGTGGTGGCGAGCGGTCAGGTGGGAATCTATGCTCCTCGCACCGCTCAGCTCTCTCTCAGAGCACATTATGTGCTCAAAATTGCACTCGACATCTGTCGAGGCCCGCATATGGGCACGTTTTCTTTAACTCGACATATGTTGCGCGCCGATGGTTAAGGGTTAATGTGCATGTAATTATGTTATTGTATTGTTCATGTTGTAATGCAAATATTTTTTCACACAGCTACGCCAGGGGGAGCAACACCTGGACGAGCTGTACAAGAAGTGGGACAGAAGCCGAAACATGGACAGCCCAGCCACCGCTTCCCTCAAGCTCTTCCACCACTTCGTCCAGAACAACCTGTCGGACCTTGCACCAGAACTCGTGGATCACTACGAGATAGAGGTGATGCGGTTCACCAATGCCATGCGGGCCCACAGCCGGGGGAAAGCACCCCTCCCACGTATTGGACCGCTTCAGGAATCACCCAACCCTCAATATCATCGCCAGGCACAGACGCCCAACCCCTACACCACGCAATATGAAACTCTTAATGTTGCGGGACCATCATACTACCATGGTGGAAAGCACCAACAGACAGCAGCCCCCAACACACCGCGAGGTTGTAGGAGCTATCCACCCTCGGTGGGACGTCCTGAGGCCACACCCGTCGATCATGGAAGGGCCAACAACCCCCTAGATGTTTCCCCTGGCTTTGTCGACTGGATGGTCGACAGTTTCTTGTAACCCCCCTCCATACTCAGCCTCTTTTTAACCTATCTGTTTACTGTTTCTCCGCAATATTTATTATAAATTGTTTTTGTACAAAATATTTACTATAACATAAAACTGAAATAAAGTTGGTTTTCTACGTATAATTGTGTAGTATTTTCTCCTAAACATATCTGATTGTTGTTGCAATGTATGATAAAGGATGCCCCAATGTATAGTGTCATAACTTGTTCTTAATTTTTAACAGCCCATCAGTGGTACGGATAAAAAGGGGGACATATATCGATAAAATGAACTAATAAAAATAATATCAACTCAACTTATAGAATCAAATTGGTAATGCAAAATTTATAAAGATTGAAACGAAGATAACATTCATATAAATTAAACATTGCTTTATAACTGGTTGTGACAAATGTAAAAAGATTTAACTTGAAAAAATAATAATGCATGACATTGGTATATGTCATTGCAATTGTATCGAACAGAGAACTTAAATTTTTTGCAACACACTTCTAAAATGGGGGTAAAATTGTGTGTGAGTCATGAATATCAATTTGCTTTAACAAAGCATCAGGCGCTGCTGGGGCCGGTGGTAGTAGTCTGTCAGGTAGTCCCTCACAAGTTTGGCAGTGGCTGGTCCCCTCTGGTGCTGCATTGGCTCCAATCCATCCAAGGGGTCCCTGATCCAGTCACATTGTTGCCCGTTATCATGACGCGGTGGGGGTGCTGGTTGTTGTTCTGGCCGTCGGTCGATGAGCATATTGTGAAGTATACAGGAAGCCAGGACTACCTTCTCCACGGTGCTGGTGTGTATGTTCATGGTAGTCAGGAGGCACATGAAGTGGTTTGCCAGCATACCGAAGGCATTCTCTACCTGCCTCCTGGCCCGGGACAGTCAGTAGTTGAAGTTTCTCTTGTCATCGTCGAGTCCTCGGTGTGGGTGGGGCTTCTGCAACCACTCCCTCATAGGGAATGCGTCATCCCCAACAAGGAAGTAGGGCACTGGATGGTCCTCCCCGGGAAATGGCTCTGGTGCCGGCAAGCCTGCTGCCCCGTCCTCCAGCGCCTTCCGGATGTCGGTCACCTGGAAGATGCCACCATCAGATGCGGACCCGTTCGCTCCCACGTCAACGTACATAAACTTCCCAAGGTAATCAACCACTGCTAGGAGCACAATGAAGTGGTAGTGTTTGTAGTTATAGTACAGAGATCCGCAGTTTCCTGGAGGCTGTATGGCAATGTGCTTTCCATCAATTGCCCCAATGGTGTGCCTGAAGTTCCACCTGTCGTTGAAGCCCTTGGCGACCTCCTTCCAACCTTCAGGTGTTGATGGGCAGACAATGACCTCCTTCATGTACTCCTGTATTATGGCCTCACACGTCTCCCGTACCGCCTGTCGGGAATAGGGTAATGATCCCGACAGTTTTAGGTCCAATAGGACATTTGAAGTTGGCTGGTTCTTTGTGTATTGTAGTTTATTCTTAAGTATAGGTTAAATATTAACTGTAATGTATAAATATCTACATCAGCTCTAGATGTATCATGAAACCAAGTTATGGGTTATAATTATTATGAGCCGGCAGCCATATGTAATTTCGCGAAGCGATCGGACGCTGGCCCTTTAGTCTCTCAATCAACACCATACATCCAACATCTTCCCCCCCGGCTCTGACTCAACCCACAGTTCACCATGTGCTACAAATATTAATCTATAACAACAGTCCTACATCACCAGTCCTCTAAGCTAAGTTCATTGTATCGATATTGTAATATGTGAACATTCCTACATGTCATGCAATTGAATTAGCCGTGTGTGGGGGACTGGATTACACCCATCGAATACCTCGTTGGTAATTATATTATAACTATTTGTTGGGATATTTCATGTACCAGTGATATGCAATTAACCTCTTTATCTAAATTCCCGACACCGCCAGAGAGATCGTGTTGGCACCAACACGGAAGTTCAATGCCATGCTCTTATATGCCTCACCCGTGGCCAAGAAACGTAGTGTCATGGCAACTCGCAATCCGGGCTCCTGGGGCTTCTTCCAGTTGGTTGTCTCCTTCTTGATCAGGGGTGTGACACGGGTTACAATCTCATTGAAGAGCTCCTCGTCCATACGGAGATAGTACTTGTAGGTGACCCTATCCATTTCCATAAGCTTCTTCAGCAACTGGTGGTAGTGTCCGTGGGTGGATCTCTGTTCGACCCAAGGCTTGACGCTGCAACTCCGTGGTTTCCTGGGTCGTTTTTGGCGGTCACGTTCTTGCTCGATGAGGGTGCCGTACATAAGCTTATACTTGAGGTTGGCAATGACAATCTCCTGGAACTCGATTGCCTTCTTCAATTCATCTTGATATGCCGCTTGTGGAAGTGAGGGATCCGGGAAGTCGAGACTGTGTGCCATGTTGCCGTGTTGAGCACCGAGTTGCGAATGGTGTGGCTGTGAACCCACCCTAACCTTATATACAGATGGTTTGGATCATCGTCTGATCTTCGGCCTATTCGACTGACGTTCGACCTAAATTCTTTTATTTCGGTTGTTGATCGACTGAGCTCGGCTGAGCATCGGTAATAATTCTGGTTATTTCCCCGTCTTCGGGGCATATTCGGGTTATATTTGATGCATGATCGAGGCTTCTTCGTCCCACATCGGGTTTCCTTCGAGTTACGTACGGGGATTCATCGACTCATCATCGACTTTCATTCAGGTCCATCGGGTTATATTCGTAATTCATTTGGGTCAGTGTCGGGTTATATTCATCTCCGAGTTACTTTCCGGTAATTCGGTTGCATTCGCGAAAAATATGCAAGTCATCGACTTTGGGCGGCAGTCGGCCAACGTTCGACTTCTGTATGACGCGGCCTTAAGGAAGAATTCCGGCTCTACATCAGCCAGCTCCCTCCACCATATGTCATCCTCGGAGACTTCAACGCACACCATCGTTACTTGGAACCAGGCCTCCCTCGCACTTCACACAACTCTACAAGTAATTCCCTGTTCGACGTCCTCCTGGAAAGCCCTGATCTCACCCTCCTGACGGCGCCTGGCCTCCCCACCCGGATTGATCCACACACCGCCGCCCACTCTATATTGGACCTCTGCTTTGGGACCGGGTCCTTATCTGGTGCATCAGTGTCTGCTGGACCTTACATGGGCAGCGACCATCTTCCGGTGCAGGTCTCATGGTGTACAGGTCCGTGACTGTCAGCTGGCACGCCCACGTTGGAGGTTTGAGGAGGAGCGTTGGTCTAAGTTCGATCCTGTCTTCTCTGGGGATTCCTCGTCATCTGCTACTGGTATTGGTGATACTACAACAACTGTCTCTGAGGCGTTGGTGACCGCGGGCAAGAAGGCGTTCGAGGTGTCATGACCAAGGGGGTTTAAGGGGCCGTTTGTACCTTGGTGGTCCCAGCGCTGTAGAGAGGCTGTGCTGGATCGCCGCCGTGCTTGGAGAACATGGAGGCACCACCCCTGTACAGCAAAGAAATTAGCCTACAGGAAGGCAGATGCCCGCTGTACAAAGGTATTATTGGCGGCGAAGAGACTCGCCTGGACCACCTTTTGCTCGACCTTGTCCTTTGTGGGCTCCTGTACCAAACCGTGGAACTTTGTGAGGACGATGAACAGGGGCCATGTCAACTTGTCTCACCCCCTGACAGTTGATGGGGTCTTTATCAGTGAAAGACAAAAACAAGCCAACTGTCTGGCTGCCTAATTCAAGAATAAGTTTGGTGTGCCGGCTCCCTTGCCCTCTTCGGAGCACCTGGAGTCAGTTATTGCCCAACATACGGACACCCCAGCGCCTGGTGGGTTGGCGGCCCCCTTCACTACCCAGGAGTTCTCCCGTGCAGTATCATCTCTTCCCAAGGGCAAGGCAGTAGGACTGGACAACGTGCCTTATGAAATGCTCCGCCACCTCCCGTTAGGGGCCCAACAGGTTCTTCTACAGCTTTACAACGACAGCTGGCAAATGGGCGTTTTCCCGCACCCCTGGAAACATGCGATGCTCCTCCCGTTTCCGAAGCCTGGCAGGGACCCATCACTACCGTCGTCTCAGAGGGGCATCAGTCTACTGTCTTGTGTTGGGAAGCTCATGGAGAAGATGGTCTGCACACGCCTCACCTGGTGGTTCGAGACTCACTGCCTCCTGAATAATGCTCTTTGTGGATTTCGCCCAGGTAGGGGTACGAACGACATCCTCCTTCAGCTGGAATTCCTCATCCAAGACACGTACCATCGGAAGCAGGTCCTGCTGGTGGCGTTTATTGACATAGAGAGTGCTTTTGATGCTGCGTCCCATACGGGCATCCTCTACAAGCTGTGTGGCATGGGGATCACGGGTAATGTGCTTGCTTGGCTATGCAGCTTCCTGATGGGGAGGGTATTCTCAGTGTCTGTGGGGGCTGCGCAGTCCTGGCCAGTCCCCACCCACTGTGGCGTGCCGCAAGGTTCTGGTCTGAGCCCACCACTATACAATGCACTGCTGTCCGACTTCCCCCAGTTTCCTGACGCAACAGTCATGGTTTACGCAGACGATATCACCATCGCATGTGCTGCAGACTCCCTCCCCAAAGCTCAGTCGCGTCTTCAGGCTGCAGTGGATAGTTTCCTCACTTGGGCATCAGACTGGGGGATGGCTTTGAACTCCAGGAAGAGCGCATTGATGTGCTTTACGCAGAAGAAAGCCGGTCTACCGGGTGTGCCAACGGTGTTGCTGCATGGAGAGCCCCTGCCCTTCCGAACCAGACATGTCTTTCTGGGGATGCATTTGGATGGCCCCATCCTCACATGGAAGGACCATATCGACTACTTAAGAACTTCCTGTTTGAAGAGACTTAATCTTATGAAGTGCATCGCTGGATCTAAATTGGGTGTTTCTCGCGATGTCCTCTTACAATTCTATGAAGTCTTCATACGCAGAAAGCTAAGGTACGGTTGTACGGTATATGGATCTGCTTCAAAGACGGTACTGCGGCGCCTTGACACTATCCACAATGCGGCCATTCGCATAGCGCTGGGGACTCTCTGCTCCTCCCTAGTAGTGTCTCTGGAAGCGGAGTCTGGCGTCCTGCCCTTGCAATGGGACCGTGTGATGGCAGATTGCAAGTGGATGTCCAGGGTTGCACGGCTCCCGGTACAATACCCCCTGTGCCGCCTCCATTCAACGGTGGGTGTGGCCATCAATGATCCTCGGTGGCCAGTGAAGCGCCGACAACCGTTCCTGGTCCGCGGCCTACAGCATTACCGACGTCTCAACATGGCCCCCCCTCAGTGTGCTCCAGTCCCGCCGGTCTCTCTGGTACCACCATGGACTTCGCTCTCATCTCATCTCAACGCATCGTTCCGTCGGGGATTCAAGAAGTCGATGGATGTGGTAGTGGCCAAGATGTACTTTCAGGAGCTAGACGCAACAAACTACCGGGGTTTCTTCTGCATCTTCACTGATGAGTCATTCAAGCCGCCGGCCTCTTCCACTGCAGCAGCCTTCTACAAAGATTTGTGCTTGTGTCAGACATGGAGGTTGTTTGTCTATCACCCTATCCTGGCAGCAGAGTTGTACGCGATCTACCGTGCCCTCCTCTTTATCGACTTGAGCCTCCCACCTCTGAACGTGGTCATCTACACGGATTCACAGTCTACTGTGCATCTACTCCTGTCGGATCGCCCGCTTTCTGCTACAGCCCTTGCCTAAAGGATCCAGTCTTTTCTCCTGCGGCTCACTGACAATGGTTGGAGGATAGTCATCTAATGGATCCCGTCTTACTCTGACATCAGCGGGAATGTCGTGGCAGACATGGCTGCTGACATGGCTCACACTTTGGCACCGGTCGAACATCTGGAAGAGGACTTACGGACCCACGTTGCCCGGATTAGGACAGTCTGTCTTGCCCGCTGGAATGAAGACCTGCGTCCAGCATTGGCAGCTACTACCATTGGCTCCTACAGGACAGACGCTGAACCCCAGCCCTGGGCCAGGCACCCTCACCGCGACCTGGATGTGGCACTGACGAGGATTAGGATTGGTCATACTACGCTCTCTGCTCAACTCCACCGGCTGGGGCTTACCGATCGCCCAGTGTGTCATTGGCGCTCCCGGCCTCAGACGATTGCCCACTACATTTTGGAGTGTCCTAGGTTTCACTCGCACAGAACTACCCTGTGCGACCGTATGCGATGTCTGGGTGTCACTGATTTCAACTTTGGTGTCATCCTTGGTGGTACTGGATTAGACGACGTAAGACGGGCCCGTGTGGTTCGCTTCCTCTGCAGCTTCTTGAAGACGACGGGCCGTTTGGTCCGCAGGATCCTCCACTGCAGTTACGAAGGCAGGGCTGTGGCGGGTGTGTCTTCACGTCCGAGTTTCGCCTTTTACGAGATACAAGAAACAAGAAACAAGAAACAAGATCGGTCCTTATCAGTCACCTAGCACTCCCCGGGAGTGCCGCCCTATTCGGCTGGCGTCTACAGCCTCCTCCTAACAATTCTGAAGGTGGAATTCCCTGTCCCAACCTCCAGGGGCTATCTGCGCCACAAGTGACGGGCGGTGGGGGCGGTTAGGTGTGGAGGGGATGGGGTGGGGATTTGAAGAAGGGTGTAGGGAACATGAGGGGCAGGTCCAGGTGAATGTGCAGTGTCCCATGGAAGCAAGTGTTGTGCAAGTGAAGAGGGTACAGTTCCCACAGGAATTGCAGAGAACTAAACCGTTGGTGTATCGGCTTGAAGTAATTGGTTTAGAGCATGTCGGACATATGTATTGTGAGTGGGTCCAGAGTTGTTCTCAATGTCTCTGGCTAAAAGAGGTCTTCGAGCAGTGACCACCGGAGGAGCATTTCTCGGTGTGGATTTTTCTTTATATCGAGTATGTTGTATTGAGTATGTGTGGTACTTTCCGGGGCAACCAAAGCCATTACCAGGATCTTGTGCCTCCGGGAGGAGGCCAAGGGTATGTCGTGGTGGTTTGGCCCCCATCGCTGCTCCTCTTTCGACTTGCATCTCCGGGAGGTAAGCTTACGGCGAAAATGCTGCCACAGCAAACCTGGACATTGGTAATGTTAACATTGGTATAGATATAGATATTTTTGTTTATGGCATAGATAATGACATGTGTGAGTCTCTCCCACAGACTTGAACGTCCATAAAAATACTTCAAACCACTCGAATACAACTCCCCCCCCACCCCCACTCACTCTCACTCTCTCCATCCTAATGACCTCGAGCAGTTGGTTCAGCAACCCACCCGTAACCCGTATCACTTTGGAGATTGGGTCAACATCCTTGACTTGTTTCAAACTTCTAACCCTCCAACATAATTATAATGTCGATCTTTTTTCACCTTTGGGCTACTTCCACCATAAACTTATCTCTGTCACCTGTCCTATCTCTCCAGGACGGCCACCCAATCCTCCCAGTCGGCAGCGTTTGTGGCACATTGGCACTGCCAACTTGGAGGCTCTTTGGCAGTACTACTTTGATTTCTCATGGAAAGACTTTTGATTCCATGGCCGGGGACCCTCAGAGCGCTGAGCTCATTACTGAGGTAATCCTCTCGTACATGGAGGCATACATTCCATTTTCCTTTTCTCAGTTTAATGTAAACAAATCTTAGTTTACTCATGCTTGTTCTACTGCCATCCGCAATAAGGAGGAAGCATTCAAACGATACTGTCGCCTTCAAGCTCAAGAATCTCATTCTTCCTGTTTCTGCCTGGAATCAAGCCAAATCTATTCATCGACTTCTCCAACACTTTTTCATCAATAATATGTGCACTGAACCATCCAATTCTAGTTCTTCCCTAGCTTTCTGGCATCTAACCAAAAACCTCTCCAACAATTTTTCTTCCTCTTCTTTCCTTCCCCTTTTCTACTCTGACAGCACTAAGATCACTTCTTGCTCTGACAAAGCTGAACTCTTCACTCAAACGCTAAAAACTCCACTTTGGATGATTCCAGTGATATTCCTCCCTCTCCACCTCTCTCTCTACTACCTATGCCTAATATCCTGATATCTTCTAAAGATATACTTTCTGTCCTCTCTAGGCTGAATACTAAGAAAGCGTGCGGACCGGATGGTGTTTCTCCCGTTGTACTAAAAATAATGTCTTCCGCCCTGACTCCCTGCTGAGGCAAACTCTTTCGTCTGTCTTTCCTGTAACGTCTTTCCTTCCTGCTGGATGTTTGCTCTCATTCAATCTGTCCCAAAGAAGGGTGACCGTTCTCAGCCCTCCAACTATCGTCCAATTGCTCTCATTTCTCGCATCTCCAAAGTTATTGAAACTCTTCATACTTGAATGTTTTTTATGAATTTCTCTTCTCATAATCTACTCTCAGATCGCCAGTATGGCTTCCTTAGGGGTTGCACTAATGGTGATCTTCTTTCATATCTTGCTAACTCTTGGTCATCCTCCTTTCGGGACTTTGTTGAGACCTTTTCTATTGTGCTTGACATATCGAAGGCTTCGATAGAGTCTGGTACAAATATCTAGTTTCTAAACTACCCTCATTCAGTTTCTATCCCTCCATCTGTGCCTTTATCTCAATTTATTTTCCGGCCGTTCCATAGCTACGGTTGTGGATGGCCATCACTCACTTCCTCATCCTATCAACTCAGGTGTTCCTCAGGGCTCTGTCCTGTCTCCCATTCTCTTTCATATTTTCATAGACGATCTTCTCAAATGTACCTCCAGTCCCATCCATTCATATACAGTCGACTCTACCTTACATTACTATTACATCTCAAGATTATAGTTACTATTTACTATGAAATCATTATAACCATCTTTCATATAATTTTAAGATAATCTACTTGCTATGAATGATATTATGTAAGCAACTGTACATGAGAGGGGGTAATCATTGTAACTCTTTGTAGCTTCCCCCTACTAGAACCAATGACTCAGGTTCCTTTCCCACACTATTAAGCCTACTATGGCACCTTGATGTCGCCCAAGCATCTGATCGTATGACCAATGACGGTCACGTGGCTGTGAGGTGTTTCGAGGTTGCCAAAGCAGGTGAGAGGTATTGAGACATTAGCCACGAGCGAGAGAACATAGCTCAGAGATTCCTCTCCATATAGGAAATCCTCTTTTACTTATATTTAGTACATCTGTATACTATTTCAGTTGATACTTGAATAAATATCAAAGTTGGTTCTGGATACCAAACATTCTATAATTTACCCTTTTACCTATAAGTATCAATATTATATTTATTAGGTTTAAAAGGACGTAAATGGTGGCAGCATTACTATTACTACATATCTACCTAATTAATCTATCAAACTACGAGAGCAGAGATCTACCTACAACTTCAATCTACAATCAACCTATAGCTAAAACATATATATTAACTCCTAAGGACATCGACACCTTTAGTCATCCTTACTAGAGTCAGAGTTAACCCTATGAATGCATTTGACTACTCTTAAATGTCTTATGTAACATTACTCTATTAGTTTTCCTGAATGCCCCAGCCAGCAATCCCTCAAAAACAAACATAATGAAGCCATGCAACACTTATCTTCTGATCTAACTACTATTTCCAATTGGGCCAGAGAAAACCTTGTTGCCTTTAACCCTTCTTTAACGGCCTATGCGGTTTCTCTGTATCCTCCTACTTTCTCTATCCTAGTTTCAAAGCCAAAGGCGGATGTTGTGCATATGTGCACAACAAACTCACTTGCTCTCGTGTTCCCGATTTCGACTCCTCTGAATTCTCAACTTTATGGCTCAAACTTTCCTGTCATTCTCTTACTAAATATTTCTGTGCTGTCTATCTTTCCCCTAACTCTACCAACTTTCCCAAATTCTTTGACTATCTAAACTCTACAGTGGAACACATTCTATCCATTTCTCCTTTCTCAGAAATCTCCATCTTAGGAGATTTCAACGTTCACCACCGCCATTGGCTCTCCTCTCACACTACTGATCCACCTGGTGAACAAGCCTACGTCTTTTCTATCCTAAATGACCTAGAGCAGTTAGTTCAGCAACCCACCCGTATCCCGGATCGCATCGGAGATCCGCCCAACATTCTTGACCTGTTTCTAACTTCTAACCCTTCTTCTTATACTGTCGATCTTTTCTCTCCTTTGGGCTCCTCCGACCATAAACTTATCTCTGTCACCTGTCCTATCTCTCCAGTACAGCCACCCGATCCTCCTAGCCGGCGGCGCTTGTGGCACTTTGGCGCTGCCGACTGGGAGGCTCTTCGGCAGTACTTCTTTGATTTCCCATGGAATGATTTCTGCTTCCATGGCCGAGGACCCTCGGAGAGTGCTGAACGCATTACCGAGGTAATCCTATCGGGCATGGAAGCATACATTCCATTCTCTTTCTCTCAGACTAATGCTAAAAAATCTTGGTTTACTCACGCCTGTTCTACTGCTGTCCGCAATAAGGAGGAAGCATTCAAACGGTACCGACGCCTTAAAACTCAAGACTCTCATTCTTCATATGTTTCTGCCCGGAATCAAGCCAAATCTGTTCTTCGACTTGCCAAACACTCTTTCATCAATAATAAATGCACTGAACTATCCAACTCTAGCTCTTCCCAAGCTTTCTGGCATCTAGCCAAAAACCTCTCCAACAATTTCTCTTCCTCGTCTTTCCCTCCCCTTTCCCACTCTGATGGCACAACCATCACTTCTTCCTCTGACAAAGCTAAACTCTTCGCTCAAACTTTTGCTAGAAACTCCACCTTGGATGATTCCGGTGCTATTCCTCCTTCTCCGCCCTCCTCTCTCTTACTTATGCCTAATATCCTAATCTCTTCTAAAGATGTACTTTCTACCCTCTCTGGGCTTAACACTAATAAGGCGTACGGTCCGGACGGTGTTCCTCCTGTTGTTCTCAAAAACTGTGCTTCCGTGCTGACTCCCTGCCTAGGCAAACTCTTTCGTCTCTGTCTATCCTCTAACGTCTTCCCTTCATGCTGGAAGTTTGCTCACATTCAACCTGTCCCAAAGAAGGGTGACCGCTCTCAACCCTCCAACTATCGTCCAATTGCTCTTATCTCTTGTCTTTCTAAAGTTTTTGAAACTATTCTTGCTTCCAAATTTCTTAAGCATTTCTCTTCTCATAATCTGCTCTCAGATCGCCAGTATGGCTTCCTTAAGGGTCGCTCTACTGGTGATCTTCTTTCATATCTTACTAACTCTTGGTCATCCTCCTTTCGGGACTTCGGTGAGACTTTTTCTATTGCACTAGACATATCGAAAGCCTTCGATAGAGTCTGGCATAAATCTTTAATTTCTAAACTACCCTCCTTCGGTTTCTATCCCTCCATCTGTGCCTTTGTCTCTAATTTCCTTTCCGGCCGTTCCATAGCCGCGGTTGTGGACGGCCATTGTTCACTTCCTCACTCTATAAACTCCGGTGTTCCTCAGGGCTCTGTCCTATCTCCTATTCTCTTTCTAATTTTTATAAATGATCTCCTTAACTGTACCTTAATTCCCATCCATTCATACGCAGACGACTCAACCTTGCACTACTCCATTAGTTTTTCAGAACGCCCCAGCCAGCAATCCCTCAACGACAAACGTAATGAAGCCATAGAACTCTTAAATTCTGATCTAAATACTATTTCCAATTGGGGCAGAGAAAACCTTGTTAACTTTAATGCTTCCAAAACCCAATTTCTCCATCTATCTACCCGTCAGGATCTCCCAGCGGACTATCCCTTATTCTTCAACAATACAAAAATCAACCCTTCATCTTCTCTCAATATTCTTGGTGTCTCTTTTTCTTCTGCTCTCATTTGGAAGGACCATATTACCAGTCTTGCTAAGGCAGCATCCCAGAAGCTGGGTGTGCTCAACCGCCTTAGGGGGTTCTTTTCCCCTGCACAGCTTCTTGCTCTGTACAGGGGCATAGTGCGCCCTTATATTGAGTATTGTTCACATGTGTGGGGAGGTTCCTCTCACACTGCTCTCCTAGACAAAGTTGAAAGGAAGGCCTTTCGTATCATTAACTCCCGTCCACTCACCAACTCTCTGCAATCTCTCTCTCTCCGCCGCAATGTTGCATCTCTCTCGCTATTCTATCGCTACTATAATAATCAGTGTTCCTCAGAGCTATCCCAGTGCATACCACCTCCTTTACGTAGGGCACGTGGTACCCGTCTTGCAACTCAATCCCACCCCTACTCTGTGCAACTCTCCAACCCAAGAGTGAAACGTTACTCTCAAACTTTCTTCTACTCAACAGCTGAGCTCTGGAACTCTCTCCCAGAATCAGTCTTTCCCTCTTCCTATGACTTAAATTGCTTCAAACTCCGTGTGTCCAGGCATTTTGGCTCGAACGTCCCTTGATTTTGGCCCTGTCACTCTTTCAACTATGGGGGAGGCACTCGCTATAGGCAGTTATGCCTTTTGCCTCCCTCAATCACATAGAAAAAAAAAAAAAAAAAAAATTTATATGTACCGCCCAGCGGGGTGTTTTTAGCCAAAATAGGGCTGTTTACGTGATCATTTTCATGCCTAAATAAGACCCAGAACGTAAAACAAGTATCTAACCCTGAAAGGGCATAAACAGAGCTTTCGAATGACATCATAACGATCCTTTTATGATGGCTAGTTTTCTTGCAATAACCGTGCAACGCGAGTGCAAAAAGCATGTAATTAGCCACTTTCCCGATACAATTCCGTATATAGCGAGTGAGAGAGGGAGGAGGGAGCTGAGATTCGTGTCAGTAGGTTCACCGCGGTGGTCTGGAGCAGTCATACGCTCGCTAGTCTCCTGCCACCACTTGTCTCTCTCTCTCAGCAACATTACGTGCTGAAATTGCCACTCGACCTATGTCGAGCGCCGCCACATTGTCCAGCTTTATTAAATACGACTTATGTGGTGAGCCGCTTTTTAAGGGTTAATGCTTTTAACACCTTACGAGCGGCCTATGCGGTTTATTTATGTGTACCGCACAGCGGGGTGTTTTTAGCCAAAATAGGGCTGTTTACGTGATCATTTTCATGCCTAAATAAGACCCAGAACGTAAAACAAGTACCTATCCCTGAAAGGGCATAAACAGAGCTTTCGAATGACACCATAACGATCCTTGTATGATGGATAGTTTTCTTGCAATAACCGTGCAACGCGAGTGCAAAAAGCAGGTAATTCGGTACTTTCAGTACATAATTGAGTATGTAGCGAGTGAGAGAGGGAGGAGGGAGCTGAGATTTGTGTCAGTAGGTTCGCCGCGGTGGTCTGGAGCAGTCATACGCTCGCTAGTCTCCTGCCACCACTTGTATCTCTCTCTCAGCCACATTACGTGCTGAAATTGCCACTCGAGTTATGTCGAGCGCCGCCACATAGTCCAGCTTTTTTTAACTCGACTTATGTTGCTCGCCGCTAATTAAGGGTTAAAACCCAATTTCTTCATCTTACTACCCGTCCGGAACTCCCAGAGGACTATCCCTTACACTTCAACAATACAAAAAATCAATCCGTCATCTTCTCAATATTCTTGGTCTCACTTTTTCTTCTACTCTCATTTGGAAGAACCATATTACCAGTCTTGCTAAGGCAGCCTCCCAGAAGCTGGGTGTGTTCAACCGCTTTAAGGGGTTCTTTACCCCTGCACAGCTTCTTGTTCTGTACATGGGCACAGTGCATCATTGTTTTGAGTATTGTTCACATGTGTGGGGAGGATCCTCTCACACCGCACTCCTAGACAAAGTAGAAAGGAAAGCCTTTTATATTATTAACTCCCACCCACTCACTAACTCTCTGCAATATCTCTCTCTTCGCCGCAATGTTGCATCTCTCTCGTTATTCTATCGCTATTACAATAATCAGTGTTCCTCAGAGCTTTCCCAGTGTATACCACCTCCTCTACGTAGGGTACATAGTACCCGTCTTGCAACACAATCCCACTCTTACTCAGTGCAACTCTCCAACCCAAGAGTGAAATGTTATTCTCAGTCTTTCTTCTATGCAGGGCTCAGGAACTCTCTGCCAGAATCAGTCTTTTCCTCTTCCTATGACGTAAATTACTTCAAACTCTGTGTGTCCAGGAGTTGACCAAACTCTGCTTACACAGAGTTGATAAATAAATAAATAAATAATCAACTCTGCGTAAGCAGAGTTTGGTAGCGCCCCTGTAGAGTGGGTACCACCCGAAAAAATGTCAGTCGTCTATCTATCTTCGTCGTCGTCGTCCGTCACACGGACGGACGACGACGACGAAGATAGTTTTTTTTTTCGGGTGGTACCCACTATACGGGAGGGGGGGGGGGGGGGGGCGCTACCAAACTGCTACGCAGAGTTTATAATGGTGATAATATTGGTGATGATGGTAATTGTAGTGATAATGGTGATAATACTAGTGATAATGGTGATAATACTAGTGATAATGGTGATAATACTAGTGATGATGGTTGTAGTTGTAGTGATGATGACAGCAGTGAAGATGATGACAGTAGTAGATATGATGGTGACAGCACTAGTAGTAGTGATGATGGCCATAATAGTAGTGATGATGGTGACAAGTAATGATGATAGTTGTAGTGATAATGATGACATTAGTGATGATTGTATTTACAATGGTGACAGTAGTAGTGATGATGGTAAGTAGTAGTGATGATGGTGAAGGTTGTAGTGATGATTACAGTAGTAGTGATGATGAAAGTAGTAGTGATGATGGTAAGAGTAGTAGTGATGACTATAATAGTAGTATTATTGATGATAGTAATGGTGTAGTGGCTAGTACTGATGATGTTGACCCATCGCAGAGTTGGGTATGCCGTTTTGATTTTGGGCCAAACGCCACGTCTACTTTATTAATATACCGGTATATATATATATATATAAATATATATATATATATATACACCACTGCCGTGGTGTAATTGATTAAAGCGTCGGCTATCGTCCTGATGGTCGATGGTTCGATCCCCACTGAGAGACTAGAAACATTTAGTGGCTCACGTGTATTTGTGATAATATATTCTCAGTATATATATATATATATGTATATTTATATAATTATCATTTGTTATAGAGTTCCCCACCTGCAAGTGGCACCAATTAGCGTGTCGCTCATCAGCAATTTGTTTAAGGTTTATTCCCCTAGATTGGTTGCCCACCCAGGATTGCCAACCCGGAAACAACCCTATCAGATAATAGGGGGAGCGCTAACACCAGAGACAACCCTATTATATTATAGGGGAAGATGGGATTCACACAAAATCCTCAGGGGAGCTCAGGGACCCTGACTCATACACCAGGGGGAAGGGTCTAGGTTGTGTCATTCAAGGCTGAACTGGTTAGTGTAGGAAGAGGACCCCCCCCCCCCCCCCCACCCCCACACAATATGAAGAGGACCCTACTTGCTCAAGAGGGCTATGGAGGACGAGAAGTTCAGGTATACTACTCCAACTCCTCCGAGTCCCCCAGTTCCCCCTCGCATACCAAAGTCAAGATGCTCACCATCACCAATACTAAACCCACACCACCTACACCTTCCCATCCTCCTCCACACACTTGTCCTACAATATTAACTCCTCTGTTTATATTTCCTCTAGATTTTAACTTGAATTAAATATATTAATTTTATATATATATATATACATATATATATATATATATATATATATATACTGTATATATATCTATCTATCTATCTATTGCCTGATGCCGTGATCCCCGAAGGTGTGGCCACGAACGAACCGCCCCCATGCACCTCTGTCCCCAGTCAGTCGACACCCCTCCCCCCAACCAGCACCGCCTTCGTTCATGTACTTCCTCACTCCATCCTTCCACCTCTCATTCGATCTACCTCTCCCTCTCTATCCCTCCACCTCGCTCTCGTACACCCTCTTAGTCATTCTCTCACTTTCCATACGTTCCATATGGCCGAACCATCTCAAGTTGTTCCTTTTCACACTTTCCAGCACATCTACCTCCACACCACACCTCCTTCTTACTTCCTCATTAGTCTGTCTATCCCTCCATGTAACTCCGCACGCACTCCTTAAGTAATTAATTTCCACTGCTCTCACTCTTGGTCTGAGTCTCTCAACCAACGTCCATGCTTCGCTTCCGTAAGTCAGTGTCGGGATTACCACACTGTCATGCAAGGACTTCTTCACTTCCATACTGACCACCCTATTTCTTGTTACTGCTTTTAGCATATATATACAGTATATATATATTTTTTTTTTCTATATTCCAACTACTCCCTCTCGGGCATTGGCTGAGAGCCTGCATATCCAACCGCTCAACACGGTGAAGCCCGTGAGATCTTGTTCCAGTCTTCATCTCTGAAACTGCTCTGCCTTCGTGCTTCATTGTCTCACCACCTAGACTCCGACCCTCACTCTCAGAACTCCACCTATTGAGCAATGAACTCACTAGGCATTGCCCCCCTGTAGCATATTTTGAATATGGGAATATTCATACAGTGCTATTTAATCAGGGAACAATGAGGGTAAAATATTTGTTTGGCGTGTTGGTGGGCTTTGTGGTAATGCACTGATATATATATATATATATATATATATATATATATATATACTGTTTATATATATATATATATATATATATATATATATATATATATATATACTGTATATATATATATATATATATATATATATATATATATATATATATATATATTGTCTATATATATATATATATATTTATATATTGTAACATCCGAGGAAACCAGGATGTGTTACATGACAGACAACCAGCTGTGGTCCACGACTGTATTACTGAAACCTTGTGGAGCATGCTCTCTGTCTTTCTACCTGACTCGATCCTGTGTCTATGTGACTGGAGAAAGAGATAGAGAGAGAGAGCTGGTACCCACCAAATACCTACCTGAGGGGGCCGGGCGGGCGATGACGTAGTGACCCCCCCCCCTTTATCCCACCTACTTCACACCTGGTATTGGAGCGCGCACACCTGCCCTCACCTATAATTGGTCGACATGAGCTGCCTGTCTTTGATTGGATTATGCACATGTTTCCTGGCTCTGATTGGACTAGCGTGAACAGAGAAGGATATAAATAGCCTGATATTTGAGGGTTCAAATCAGTAAAATCTTGGCTGGGGAAGAGAGCAGTAGCAGGGGAGACGAGACAGAATAACGGGCTTGTATAGAGCAGGGTTTTTTATTTTATTTGTAGTGCATTCCTCAAACCCTACTCGGTAGTTCGTGAGTGAACTCGTGACTGTTAGATAACCAGAGGTATGTCGGAAATACATAGCCTTATTTTGATTTAAGGATTTTTGTGATTGGAGATTTAATTTTGTGATTAGATATAATTTTGTGATTGGATATTGAATATTGGAGATTTGATTTGATATAGTAACTAATTTATCTGTTTGACAGTATACTAAAGTTAATACTTAAATGACTTGATGTAAAACTATTGTCATTAGTAATTAACCCGGCAATGGCGAAGGGGGGGGGTATTGAACTAGCTGCCCATGGGCGAGCATATTGGCTCCATTCAGGCCTATAATCGTCATTTTACGATAAATATCGTTATTACTTATTCATATGAGCATATTTTACCATCACTATGAAGATAGTAACCTGTAACAACAATAAAACAAGTGAAAATATAATTTTTCTGGTCAAAATCGCGAATATAGATGGACCAGCCCATTCATGAATTATGGAGAAAATTGAGGAAACCCCTCCCTCCACGAGGCCTCAAGCCACACTGAGCCTACTCATTCACACACTCGGTTGTATAACACACTCACTAGGCACGTAAGCACATCCTCCACACATTTTGCTAATGTTAGCACAAAAATATACCAACAAATTAGGGAATAACAGGGAAAATAGGTGATAATTGAAGGGGGAGGGGAAAAGGGGGAAGGAAGGGATGTGGAGGAGTGATATGAGGTATAGGGAAAAAATAAAAAATAAAATAAAAATTGTTTAGTGCTACTGGGGCCGTTTAAATGTTTTTTTTAGGCCTCCCTCTTAAGAGCTTTGCTGCCCTCGCCCAGTAAAACTTCTTATGAGCTTTGCCGCTGTTCCCGGGTTAAGCATTGTTTTAAGCCCTATTAAGTTATTGTGACTTAAATTTATATTGTAAAGCAAACCAACTTTATTCTATGTAGCTAAAGTGAACCAAAACGGATACAAAACGATCCTGAAGTACTAAATGTTAATTTCCTTCATAATCACCTAATGTTTTGAGTGGTTGTTAAATACTTTATTTGTTTTATAAATACAATTCCATTTTTATATGTGATTTTATTATATTCCCTTATCTATTATATTGATTCATGAAAAGTCTTGCATTAATAAGAAAGAATAAGAATAACTAATTAGCTAAAATAATAATAACAATAATTAATATTTAAGATACGTAAAGAGGACAATGATTAAATGAATAACGAGGAAAGAGAATGAGACAGGGGCCTCGTTTGGCTGGGGGACAGGGGGACATGTCTCCTCCACTTTTTGGCGTGGGAGGGACAGGGTATCGTTTGTCTCCCCCACTTTTCTAGGTTAAAATATTCATCATTATTATTGACAATATCTGACCAGCTACCCCAAAGAGTAACCAACAAATGGCATAATGACAATTTTGACGAGCATCATTCATCATCATAATAATATTTGATTATTCTTTGCATTCTCGAACGCTTCAGAACGTTTATCATGACGTGTTGGCATTTATTGCAGGTAAAAAAAAAAAAAAATCTATTTCATTTGAATATGCACCTGGGTCTCTGAAGCCTATATGCCTGACACGTTGTATGACAAGGCTGTCTGCTGTTACCGCACTGCTGGACACCTATTCTGATGTACTGGATGCCCTATAGTTCGGGAGCAAAGGCCGCAAATTGTATCTAGATAAAATCAACCTCATCCATACCATTGTGGAGAAAATTTGTAAAGATATATACAAAGAGTATAATTTTTAGACATATAATACTAAAACGTTAACTTCGAAATCTATTGTATTTAAGAGATATATTTAAAAACAGATTTTGAATATTTTAGTTACCCTTCAACCGTTTTCTTCGATTTAAATCACTGATTACTTGTGAATGTTGTTTTTATGTATTACAGTTTTGTAGATAATATTTTAGCATAACTAACTATAATAAAGGACTGCTGTATTTATTACCCTTCCGTACTATTGCGGAGCGGTCCAATCTGCAAGGCAGGTAGTGTAAGAAAGGACCTCTTTGTTTAGTACCCTTCAGTACCCGACTGGAGTGCGGAGCGATACTAACCTGCTACTACTGAGTGGTACATACTGACTGCCATACGTGCGGAGGTGTCCGTAAGCCACACACGTGGCTTACGGACACCTCCGCAAGTATGGCAGTGCTTCATCTGGAGTTTTCGTAGCCAAAACAGTGATAACACAATTATTTAATTATCACAAAGTTATTTGAATATAGGTTAATTGTAAACTACAAGACAATTATTATGATACACAGTTTATTTGGTCAAACAATGCAGAACTTTAAAAATCAACTAATGTAGAAATTATAATTGTTACGAATTATAAGGGAAAACGAATTTGCTCAAATGGCAACAGTCTAAAAAGTAATGTTTTTAATGTGAATGCACCAATATATTTAGTTAACGAACATATATTTCGAACTTGTCTATTTTTCTAATTAGTAATTTGATACTTTTGTGTCCGCCCACTTACATGGACGACGAAAATTAACAATTTTGTAGGGTTGCTCCCGGACTACTACAGAAAGCCTCAACAGAGTTCGGACCAACACAGGATCCAGGGCTAATGGGCTATACACATGCCTGTCATCGGGCAAGTGTGTTTTGGGTCTTCTCGCAGTGTTGCCACTACTAAAGCTGCTTGAATGTTTGAACAGATGGCTCCAAAGTTCCAAGATCAATGTGGATGGAATGTTGCAGAGTGTAAGACTTGTACAAGAGGAACTGACAAATTTGCGAGAAGAAGACAAGTTCTTGAATATCTTCAGACAAGAGGAAGAAATGTGCGACGATCTCCAGCTGGAAACTATGCAGCTACCACGGAAACGTAAGGTTCCCAGAAGGTACGACCATGGCGATGGGCAAGAACACCATCATGAGAAAGCAGAGGATCACTACAGAGTGCAATTCTTCACAGCAATTGATTGTGCATCAGCCGGTTTGCAAGAGTACTTCATTTCTTCTGACCTACAAGAATATAAAATGGTGAGCAACATGTTGTTCACAAGTGATGTGAACACAGATGCTATTCAGAAGTATCCTGAGCTTGATTAATCTTCTCTGAGTCTGGAACTTCAGCTTTACAGAAGACACTACAAAGGTTCAACATTGGAGGAACACGTATGTTCCCTGCAGTTGAGCGTCTTGTGAAGCTGCTACTAATATCTCCGGCAATCTCATGTGAGGCTGAACGTTCCTTCAGTGCTCTACATTGGCTTAAGACCTGGCTAAGGTCTACCATGACTCAACAACGTCTCAACCATGTTGTTATCTGTCACGTTCACATCCTCAGGGAACTGTCATGTGAAGAGATAGCAAAAGAATTCATCAGAGGAGTTGATGCTAGATGCCATGTATTTGGGATATTCTGAATGTGCAATCATGCGATGTGTTAATTTGTTTTATTACCCAATTTGATACAATATAATTTTTCCATGCAATGGCTTTCTGCTAAACTTTTAATAAACAAGGATTGAAAAATAGTCTTCTCTCTAGGACCTTTTACTATAAAATGTGCTTGCATTGTGCATACATTTACCTTCGTATTATAAAAATGCTCCACAGGCGTCCGGGGGCCTCCACCCCCCGGACCCCCCTTGCAGTGATCACAATTTTATATGATGCTGATTGTCCCCCCCACTTTTGAAGACAAAACGAGGCCCCCAGGAATAAGAGTACCGTAAATCATAATCTTTAAAAGGTTAACGAACTGAATGAATTACATATCGCAAAGATCTTAACAATATTTATATTTTAATGCTAATCAAGATTAATAAAAAGTCCTTACTTTCGTACCAAGCTTTTCTCTACTCGTAATTAGCCTAGTAGCCTACTGCAAATTAAACATTAACGCCTTAAGAGCGGGCCCGTCAGTAACTTCTACTACCCGCCAAGCGGGTGGTTTTACCCTAAACGACCTTGTTTCCGTGCTCTTTTTCATGCATAAACAAGAGCCAGAGCGTAATAAAATTATGTATCCCTGAAAGGGCGATAATTGAGCTTTCCAATGACACCAGAACCATCCTTCTACGACCACGCATTATTTTGCAACGATCGTGCAAGACGAAGGAAAAATCCCTAAAATACGGTAATTTCCTTACATAATTCCCTGTGTAGCGAGGCAGTGAGTGTGGGTGTGTGTGGAGCTGGGACCAGTGCTGGCGCGAGAGCCGTGCCGACCGGTCAGAGCCGGCCTACGCTCCTCCCACCGCTCGTCTCTCTCTCAGAGCCAAATATTGCTCAGAATTGCACACCGCCTGAAGTCGGTTCCCGCCATATAGTCCATGGTTCTCTAAACCGACTTAAGTCCACCCCCGCCAGACAAGGGTAAAAATAATTCTATATAACTTCAAATAGTTTCATGATTAAATCTAATCTAAACCAGGTATTAAACTAAATAATGATAATGAAAGTGTTTGGGTAGAGGTTAACGAAGGTAGTGAGACCATAGTTATTGGAGTTATATATAGACCGCCTAATATGAGTAGAAAATGGCGGAACATCGTTATGGGAGGAAATTAAAATAGCATCAAGGTTTAGCAATGTGTGCATTATGGGGGATTTTAATTTTCCGAACATTGATTGGCAGCACCAAATAGGCGACTCCGATTCAGTAGAGTTTATTGAGGTAGTACAAGACAGTTTTTTATTTCAATTCATAGATACGTCGACTAGAGGTATTAATATTCTTGATTTAGTTTTCAGTAACAATGAACATATGATAAATAATGTAGAGATTGGTGACCACCTAGGAAATAGCGATCATAAATCTATTTATTTTAGAATACAAAGGACAGGGAATGCTAAAGAGAATACGACACTTATCCCAGATTTCAGAAAAGCCGATTATGGTGGGCTAAGAAGAGACTTAAGGGTGGACCCTATTGTTAAGCAATTAAGTCAGGATATGCCAGAGTTAAACTTGCCACCTACATATAACTAGTTTATTGCTTCACTCCACAATGCTCAAAATAAATATATCCCTAAAAGAAGATTTAGATCGACGCGGAACCAACCAGAATGGATGACTAATAAGCTAATAGATCTTATAGGAAGAAAGAAAGGAATATATAGAAAAATAAAGAAAGGCGAAAATCATCTACATATTATATATTATCAGACTCTATCAAGACAGGTCAAAAATGAAATCAGGAAAGCAAAAAGAAATAATGAAATAAGGATAGCCAGTGACTCAAAAAATAACCCTAAAGCTTTTTACCAACTATATAAATCTAAAGTTAGAGATGTAATAGGCCCCCTAAAAACTTCAATAGGAGAAATAACAGAAAATGATTTAGAAATGTGCAGTACATTAAATAGTCAGTTTCTTTCCGTTTTCACTAATGAAAATTTGGCACAGATTCCAGAAGTCAATATTGTATAATAGTGCTAGTATAGAAAATTTGTTAAGTACAGTTAGTATAAGTAGAAATGATGTGCTTAAGGAAATTGACAGACTGAAACTTCAAAAATTGCCTGGTCCTGACGAGGTATATGCTAGAGTATTAAAAGAATGCAGAGATGATTTAAGTAGTCCATTAGCATTTTTATTTAACAAGTCATTAGAAACAGGTTTAGTTCCAGAAGCTTGGAAGCTTGCAAATGTAGTTCCGATCTTCAAAAAAGGTGATAAATCGATAGCATCCAATTACCGTCCCATTAGTCTCACATCAATCATAGGAAAGTTGCTAGAGTCTATTATTGCTAGGAAAATTAGAAGCCACTCAGAAAAAAAAAAAATCAAATTATCTTTACATTCTTCTCAGCATGGATTCACTCAGGGACATTCTTGCCTTACTAATTTGCTTAGCTTTTTCTCAGAGGTATGTGAAGCAGTAGATAGTGACAAGTCATATGATATTATATATTTAGATTTCAGTAAAGCTTTCGACAGAGTCCCTCATGAGAGATTGATGAGAAAGGTTGAGGCACATGGAATAGGAGGGTCGTTATTGGGATGGATTAGGTCATGGCTAATTGGTAGGAAACAGAGAGTCAGCATAAATGGTACCAAGTCAGAGTGGGGAGCAGTCAAAAGTGGTGTCCCCAGGGATCGGTATTAGGTCCCCTGTTGTTTCTTATATACATAAATTACCTAGATTTAGGTATAACTAGTAGGATAAGTAAATTCGCAAACGATACTAAAATGGGGAGATCAATTGATTCAGATAGCGATATATAGTGCATCCAAAGGGATCTAGATACCTTACATGAATGGTCAGTAAATTGGCAGATGAAGTTTAACATTGACAAATGCAAGGTATTAAAGATAGGGAAGATGCAAACAAATATTAAATATAAACTAGCTAATTTAGAATTAGAAAATTCAGACTGCGAGAAAGATCTAGGTGTGTTTGTTAGCAATGATTTGAAGCCTAGAAAACAGTGTATAAGCGTTCGTAATAAGGCAAACAGGATTCTCGGGTTCATCTCTAGGAGTGTGAGTAACAGAACTGCTGATGTTATCTTAAAACTTTACTTGTCATTAGTGAGACCCCATATGGATTATGCTGTCCAATTTTGGTGTCCTTATTACAGAATGGACATAGATTCATTGGAGAGAGTACAGCGTAGAATGACAAAAATGATCCATAATATTAGAAATCTTCCGTGTGAAGAAAGGTTGAAGAAATTAGGTATACATTCGTTATAGAGACGCAGAGTTAGAGGGGATATGATAGAGGTGTTCAAGTGGGTTAGTGGGATTCACAAAGGGGACATGACAAATGTACTAAAGCTCAGTGATAGCGAAATAACTCGTACCAATGGTTTCAAATTAGATAAATTTTGTTTCAGAAAAGATATAGGCAAATATTGGTTTGGTAACAGAGTTGTAGATGGGTGGAATGGACTACCGAGTGCTATAGTGGGATAAAAAACGGTAGGGAGCTTTAAGATAAAATTGGATAAGCATATGGACGAGAAGGGTTGGGTGTGAAGGGGGATCAGCCGGGTTGGGCCAATCAGAGCTCTGCAGACCCCCGTAATCCTGCGTTAATCTCTAACCGTTTTGGTAAGATGATCCTCAGGGTATTAGAGTGTTGAGCCTATAATTGGGCTTTGTAATTAGGGTTGTGTGGGACAGGGATCTACCTTGCTTAGGCCAATCGGCTTTCTGCAGACTCCCATTTTCTTATTTTATCTTATGTTATCTTAATTGAAGTGTATCAGAGTATAAAGGATAAATAGTCCCAACAGCTAAAAGGAAAGCAAGTAACAACATAGCAAAATTTAGCATTTTATAATTAGTTCTATAGGCCTTCAGCTTTTTGATACCTTTTCATATTGTCTGTTCTGAATCAAGATACGTAACAATATATATATATATATATATATATATATATATTGTTATAGCGTGATTTTTATATCAGTTTAGCTATTGGTTGAAGTGAGTTCCTACAGGACTGGAGATTTCAGAATTCATACATTTTTTTTTTTTTTTTTTTTCTATATTCCAACTACTCCCTCTCGGGCATAGGCTGAGAGCCTGTACATTCCACCTCTCAACACGGTGAAGCCCGTGAGGTCTTGTTCCAGTATGGGGAGTGAGACATGTGAAGCATCCATTCATGGCTCGAAGCAGCTCCATCTCTGAAGCGGCTGGTTGCTTCGTTCAAGTGCTTCACCGTCTCACCCTCCAGACTCAGACCCTCACTCTCAGAACGCCACCTATTGAGCAGTGAACTCACTAGGCATTGTCCCCCTGTAACATATTTTGAATATGGGAATATTCATACAGTGTTATTTAATCAGGGAACAATGAGGGTATTTTTTTTTTGGCATTTCGGTGGGCTTTGTGGTAATGCACTGATACTAGGTACAGCACAAATGCAATCCCAATAATATCTTCCCATTGACATATCGGGATTTGAACCCGGGTCCATTGGATTACCAATCCAGTGGCATGACCACTCCACCACAACTCCCCTACATGCATACATGCATATAAACAATAGAGGATATACTCTATATTGTATATAACACTGAGATAATATTTTAAGAACAGTTTATTTATCTTAAGCTATAAGCACATTTATATCAGAGATGATATGGTTATAAAGTAAATAAGTCATTTTTGTACAGACATAAATATTGCTCTTCTAGTACGATCGAGGATCTAGGCAGAGCTCGGGTATATAATAGGTAAGCTTATTGTGCCGTATTATATAAACCACACTCATATAGTGATGAAAAGACTGAAGTGTTGAATACTATTATGCATAGAATTAATATTTACATATGATACTAAGTTCACACTAAAAATGGACGAGATTATATTATGAGTCAATACACTGGACTCTAACATGGTTTACTATCACCCTGCGCACTGATGAGAATAAATATAGTCAATATTAGAGACTATTATTTTATATATATAGTTGGAATTTTAACAGAGTCAATATGGGACTCTAACTTATTATTGTCACTTGACGCACTAGTAAGAATTAAGTAGAGTCAATTTAGGGGACTCTAACTTTACACACAAAGGTAGAATTTCGGACAGAGTCAATATGGAACTCTAACTTTTGACTATCACTTGGCGCACTATTGAGAATTGTGTAGAGTCGATTGATAGGGACTCTAACTATACACACATATAAGTAATTTTGGCAGAGTTAATATGGAGCTCTAACTTTGTACTATCACCTTGCGCACTTGTGAGGATTTAACAGAGTTGTGTTGTGGGACTATAATTTATTATATCTCGTCACTAGTATCAACGTCATCTTCAGTTTTCATATAATAACTCCAGCAGTAGGCACTTGGAATTAATGAGTTTTCAAGGGGGAGGGGGGGGGGGGGGCAGCTTATCATCTTCTGAGTCTCCATTGGGCCGTCAAGGTTGGCCTGTTGTATGAAGTAGTAGTTACAGATGGATTAATGAAAGTGGGGTCTTAAATGCGGCTCCGTAAATATATAAATATATTTGGGCACCTCATCGGACTAACGCGAGTATGTATAGCATAAAGCTTAGGGATAATCGACTATCCTGACCTTTATATTAATCGTTGATGAAGTTCTGTTCAGGTACTCTTGATTTAGGATCTTAAATATAGTGCCCCAGTTTTGACGAGTTGGCACTATATCGGGCTAACGCGAGGAGACAATATGACTATGACCACTCTTGTCTTCTCGACTTTCACTGATCTTTGTAAGAGGTTCAAAGAACTCGGGACGGTGTTTAAACCATTTAGTTGTAAAAGTCCAATAGTATGCTACAGACTAATACACCAAGGACGTCTTCTTGCAGAGTGCCAGTTACGGTATCTTGCTTTCTTCGTTGTCCGTCATTTTGCTGTCTTCCTTGTTGGTCGCCATTTTGCTGTCTTGCTAGTACACGTGTGGTTTCCTTGTGTGTATATTCCGTGGTAGACCTTTCTTCTTGTCTTCCCTTCTTCTGGTTCTTCTTCTTCTTTTGTTCTATGGTTCGTTGATTATGGTGAGGCACTTTTGGAATATGGAACAGGTTAATTATTTTGAGGTGTAAGGCTTGTTCTCTTTTCTTTTGTTTTTCTTCTGTTTCCCCTGGGCTGGTACGCTTTCTTTGATGTCCTAAATTTTGCTCTCTTCGTCGGTGGTCGCCATTTTGCTGTCTTGTTCTCCTTCCTTGTTAAGCTTCTCTTTCCTCCTCTTCTTGCTGTTGTATGGAAGTATTTCATTATGTGTGTCCGGACGTCTTCCTTTGTTGGTGTGTGGAGGTCTGCTTATTTTTAGCTATTTCACTTCCCTCCGCAATATCGTAGGCACAGCCTCGTGCGGCTCGTGCCCCAAGCGGGAAAATAAAAGAATTTCCTTGTTGAAGCTGAGTAGTGAATGTAGATATTTCCACCAGTTGTTGGAGTGTTGGTCCGGGGTTTTGAGAGGCTTGATGGTTATTGTCACAAAAGATGGTGCATTTTCAATAATGGCGGCTGTTATGGCTTCCTCGATGAACCGGATTCTGCAGAAGATTTTCTGATCCGTGGACCATTTAACTTGTTTTACGTAGGGAGTAGAGTTCGTCATGGTGGTGGTAAGAGGTAGGTGACGGCTGGAGGAGGTAGTTGTTGTTGCTGCTCTGGTGGTGTGAGGGCAAGTGATGACCAAGTTATTTACCTAAGGGGTTTTATTGACAGATGCGGACGCGAAAGTACTAGGGCTTATCTTCTTGTCAAAAAATTGTTGAGTAGGGCAAACATCTGTGTTAGTTGCGGAAGATATCCTTAGAGTTTTAGAAGTGTGTGTGTGTGTGTTATGTGTTTTGTTCTGGTTACAGAGGAAGGAAAACAGTTTGATGTATGTTTTGGGAAAAGAATTGGGGAAAATCGTTGCGGGGGTTGTGTAAGGCGACCTGATCTAGTAGTAAAATTTGGTCTGGGTGGAGGTTCTGGGCTGGAAAATGGGGTGGATGAGGGGGTATGGGTTAGGTGAGGGGGTAGATGTGGCGTGGTTGTGTGGGCGAGGGTTTGGGGTGGTGTGTAACGAAGTGGGGTTAGTGTATGGGTTGTTTTGTCGAGAAATGAATGATTTATTTTGAGGGTGGCTAGTTGTGTTGGGAATGGTGGATGGGTAAGGAGAGAGGTTGGAATGTGCGAGGCAAGGTTGGTTGATTTGTTTAGGTTGTTGTTCAGTTGAGGTGGATGGCAAGTTCTGATGATGTTGATGGGGTGGGGTTGATGTTTGAGGTTGCCGGTTGCTTGATGGTGGTAGTTTACGTTGTTTTTCTTGGAGGAGGGGTTGAGGAAGAGTTGATGAAGGTGAGGATGTGGGGGTTTTAGGTTTTGAAGGTGGTGTTGTGTGTTGTTGGCATTGAGATAGTGGTTGAGGGAGGTTTTTTCTTGAAGGTGAAGATAGGTTGGATGAAGGGGATGTTGTTGATGGGTGTGAAGTGGGGGTTCAAGTGGGAGGAGAGGGTGTGGATGAGAGATGTGGGCGTTTTTTTTTAGGTGATGGGGTAGAGGAATTTGTTGGTGAGGTACATGAGCGTTTGTGATGAACTTGTTTGGTGTGGGATGTGGTGGGTTGATTTGGTGTTTGTTGATCTGTTTTTCTTTGTTGAAGTTGGTATTTGTTGGATTTTGACGAAGGTTTAGCCTGAAGGCGTGGACGGAGTTTGTAATGAAATGTTGGTTTGTGGCTATGTTTGTGTTGTGATGTTTTTGTGTTGTCTGGTTGTCTAGATGGAGTTGAGTGTGGTGAGGGGGATATTGGAGGGGGTGTGTGTTGAGGTCGGGGTATTTGTTTGTTAGCTTGTGAGTTAGGAATGATTATATGCATGTTGTGGGGTTGGTTGGTGTGTGTGTATGTTTTTCGGGTGTGGTAATGTCGGGGGTGTCAATAGTTGGTGGAGGAGATTTAGTGGGTGGGTTGTACTCTTTATGGTTGGGCAAAGGATATTAAATCCGGACAAACCTGTTCCGGTATGTCTGCGTCTCCCTGTGATAATTTATGATAACTTGATTGGAATTGGGAACTTGTGTGATTTTGTATGGCCCTACATATCGGGGACCTAGTTTGTTTACAATTGGTAGTTTTGCCACCATTACGGTGTCACCTATTGCAAAGGGGTTGTGTATGGTGGTGTCACGTCGCACATCTTGACAGGTTTGAGCCGTGTGAAGGATGTTTTTCAGATGTTGCAGGGGGTCAGTAGTTATGTCGGAGGTGGATGGTTTAGCGAGGTGGTGAAACGGTAGCAACAGTGGGGTGACGCCATAGACTCGTTCATGTGGGGTGATGCCGTCGTCTCTAGGGCATATGTTCATTCCCCACTGTATAATTTTTACTTGTGCTGGCCAGTCTGATGTACTTAGGGCAATTAATCTTGTTCGTAATTGATTATTGATGGTACGGTGACTACATTTACAGACGGAGTTGCCTTGGGGCCAGTATGGTGAGGAGTGCTTTGCCTTTAAACCGCATTTTTTTGTGAAGGCTTCCCAAACTTGTCCGGAGAATTCTGGAGCGTTGTCGGACAGTAAGGTGACAGGGAGTTCGAACACGGGGAAAATTTCAGTGGCTAATACTTCGGCTACCGTCATGGGACTGTGATCTTTACAGGGCATGCAATTAGGAATTTAGAGTACAGATCTACGAAAGTGACAATAAATCTTTTTCTATGGCTTGCTGTAAACGGACCCATCACATCGAGAGATAGCGTTTGCTAAGGTTTATGGGCTGAGAGTTTTCCTGTTGGTCCGGGGGTTTTGCTTCTGTCTTTTTCTAATGCACCGGGTTTGCAGGCTTCTTTGACACGTTTCGCGATATTGGAAGGGTGGATAGTCCAATAATGTTGAAATGGATTCCATTTCCCTCATGTAGGACTATCATGTACTCCTGAGCTATGTATGGTTCTAAAGCTATGTGTCCAGATTCGGTGCATAGTTGGTCTCCGTCTTGCGTTAAATTATAGAAGATAATCCTTAGGAATCCACTTTGGTTTTATTTTTTTTCCAGGACTGCAATAGGTTTGGCTCTGAGTTTGGATTCGTTGGTGATTTGAGTGTGGTGGATGGTGTGGAGTTCGCTAGGGCAGCTAAATTCATTCAGATGATATCTGGTACTGGAAGGCAGGAAAGGGCGTCTGCATTCGTGTGTAATTTCACTAATTTGCCTGGTCGATAATTTGATTACATTTAATGTACCTCAAAATCGTATTCTTCGAGAGTTTCCCTCCATCTTACTAACAATGCTGAATTAGTTTCGGATCCTCGTAGCCATTGTAAGGATTGATGATCTGTGATAATTTCTATCTTAGTCCCCAGCAAAAATGAGCGGAAATTATTTAGGGCCCATATAACACCGAGGCATTCTCGTTCCGTGGCGGCGTAGTTTTGTTGGGCGTTGTTAAGGGTGGAGCTAGCGTATGCAATGACATGTTCCCTTCCGTTCTGGATCTGGGCTAGAATGGCTCTTATGGCGTAGAGTGACACATCCACATAAAGCCAGAAGGGTTGATGGTAGTCGGGGAAAGATACAGTCGGGGCTTTGACAAGTTGGTCTTTTAGAGTTTCGAATGCTGTATTTCTCTCAGGTGTCCACACAAAATCTATATCTTTATGGGTGAGTTGATGGAGGGGTCTGGCTATGGCTGAAAAATTTGGTACAAAACGTCTGTAGTATGTTGTGAGACCGAGAAAAGATCTCACACCTTTGACGGTTGTGTGTTTTTTTTGCTCTTTTATTGCTGACAATTTGCGAGGGTCAGGAGAGATTCCTTTGTCAGATATAACATGGCCTAGGAAGTCTACCGTTGTTCTTGCAATCTCGCATTTGGAGGGTTTGAGCTTTAAACCTGCCTGTCGGATGCGCTCGAATACCTGTCGAAGTACTTGTAGATGTTCGGGCCAGGTTTTTGCATAGACTATTATATCATCCAAGTAGGCGAGGCAAGTTTCCCAGGTCAATCCTCGTAATACTGATTCCATTAAGCAGGAGAACGTAGCGGGACCATTACATAAGCCAAAAGGTAATACGTTAAACTCGTATAAATGTCCTCCGCTAGTGGAAAAGGCTGTCTTTTGTTGGTGCTCGGCTGTGATGGGGATTTGCCAATATCCGGCTTGTAGGTCGAGGGTGGTGAACCATTTTGAGCCATGGAGGGAGTCCAGAGAGTCATCAATCCTAGGTAACGGAGTTCCGTCTTTCACGGTTGCGTCATTTAGGCGTCTGTAATCCACGCAAAACCGTGTACAACCATCCTTCTTTTTAACCAACACGACAGGTGAAGACCATGGACTGACGGAGGGGTTAGCAATCCCTGCGTCGAGCATCTCTTGTACTTGCCGGTCCTCTTCTTGCCGTTGCAGGGGATTTTTTCTGCGAGACGGTTGACATATGGGTGGGCCAGTAGTATTTTTTTGTTTTCCTATGTGAGTGAGGGAGGCAAAAGGCAGAACTGCCTTAGCGAGTGCCTCCCCCAAAGTTGAAAGAGTGACAGGGCCAAAATCAAGGGACGTTCGAGCCAAAATGCCTGGACACACAGAGTTTGAAGCAATTTAAGTCATAGGAAGACGGAAAGACTAATTCTGGGAGAGAGTTCCACAGCTCAGCTGTTGAATAGAAGAAAGACTGAGAGTAACGTTTCACTCTTGGGTTGGAGAGTTGCACAGAGTAGGGGTGGGATTGTGTTGAAAGACGGGTACCACGTGCCCTATGTAAAGGAGGTGGTATACACTGTGAAAGCTCTGAGGAACACTGATTATTATAGTAGCGATAGAATAGCGAGAGAGATGCAACATTGCGGCGAAGAGAGAGAGATTGCAGAGAGTTGGTTAGTGGACGGGAGTTATTGATAGATTGAGTGCTCTTCCATATGGGTTTTTCCAATTTCGGTAGTAGATTTGGCGAATATGTCTGCGTATTCCTGCAGAAGTTGTTGCATCTGATATTTCTGCAATGGTATTAATGTGGTGGGGCTGGCAGGTAGGGTGTTGGGAATTGTTTTCATCAAAAGTGGGGGCAATTTCATCAAAAGTTTCTAGATCTCCAATTATAAGACCTTTGGGGAGAGTTAAACCTTCATCGGCGATATTAGCAATTAACACTCAACGAGCGGCTAGTTTGGTAACATCTACTACCTGCCAAGAGGGCATATTTACCCTAAACGAGCTTCATTCCATGCTCTTTTTCATGCATAAACAAGAGCCAGAGTGTAATACAATTATGTATCCGTGAAAGGGCGATAATTGAGCTTTCCAATGACACCTGAACCATCCTTGCACGACCACGGGTTGTCTTGCAACGATGTTGCAACGCGAGTACAAAAACCCTAAAATACGGTAATTTCCTTAAATAATTCCCTGTCTAGGGAGGCAGTGGATGTGGAGGAGTGTGGAGGAGGGACCAGTCGCGGTACGGGTGCCGTGCCGAACCGTCAGAGCCAACCCACGCTCCTCCCACCGCTCGGACTCTCTCTCAGAGCCAATTATGTGCTCAACATCGCATTGGACTTAAGTCGGGCCCCGCTCTTTAGGTCTTGGTTCTCTTGACCGCCTTAAGTCGGGCACCGCCAAACAAGGGTTAAGATTGAATTCTGGTGGGAGGATATTACTGCAGGCTGGATCCTACATCGATCTTGGCCGTTGTTGAGCTCTGTGGGTGTCAAAATCATATTTTCCTGGGGAATCGGGCGAAGAGGCACTCATTGTTGACGTTGGGGGGGAATATCTATGTTTTAATTAGTTATGGCAGGGCTGATGATGATTATGGGAGTGGTTACAGGATTTTGAATGGTGTTTGTTGGAGGCTGTTCTTGAATTATGGGAGTTTTTCTTTTAGATTTATTTAATACTTCGTCTTCTTGGTGTGACGCCTGCAGCTTGGCAGAACGCCACGTGGGCTCAGCCGCTCGCTTGGCCACTCGCTAGCACTCACCAGGGCAGTGTATTTGGCTACAGTCTATCTACAATGTTGTACTTTCTTTCTTGTGAATCGTCATGTCACAGGCAGTACAGAAGTAGTCTTTATTTTCGCCTGTGACAATGCATTGTATTTTATATCATCAGTTGTAAGTTTAATGTATAAGACTGAATGATACAGCTAGAGAGTGTGAGTGAGTAAGTGCAGGAGACAGAGGGTACTCGCGGAGGGTTACACGTTGCCTCGGTGACGTCATGCCACGGCCGGGCCCTCTGAGTGGCTGGCCGCCTCACCACCCCTCCCGCCGCGTCAGGAGGTAGTTCCCCCGCAATTCCCTGCTGCCTTGTGCCTTCCTTGCTCAGAGTTTGCCTGACCAGCATACCCTTAACATATCCCCTGCCACCTGTCCCCGACTTCTACCTATAGAGCACTTTCTCTCTCTCTCAACTTCATACCTCTCATTCTTCCTCTCTATTTAATATCATAACTCCCCTTTGGTTCTGCACGATTTCATATATCGGCCATCGTATTATATGCTGAAGCTCTCAGATATTATGTGTTTAGTTAGGCATTTTTGGAGGGGTTACCATTTTGTCTGTAGAGGTTCGACACACTCACGGTGTCTCCCTACCTATTCCTTGGCTGTCTGCTGGGCTATTTAATGCTAGACTGGGGTAAGGCTACTTGTGTTGTGATTTCCGATGTGTAACAGGTTTTGTTGAGCCTGTACAATCGCAATGGAGACGTGGGAAGCCTAGGTGGTCATTCTGACTGTGTACCTTGTGAGTTTAGCACTGTGTTGCGAGTGAGAGCTTTTGCCTCTGCCACCCAACACTGTGCTAACTCATTTTGTTTTGACTTTGAGAGGAGAGAACCAGATACTAGCGATCTGGATCTCTCAAGAGAGCACCCCGTCATTTAACGTAATTTGGCCGCACAGTCTTAAGGACCTCGCTAGGCTATGAGCCGCTTGCTCAGCCATTGTTTCCTAGCCTACGACATCCCAGCTAGACTTTATTAGCCTAGCAGACACCCGATTAGGATCATAAGCTCTTATGTTATGTATGCAGCATTTTTATTCACGTTGACTGTAAGCCTTGGTTGTTGTTGAGTTGCACACCCCGAGCAGGCTTTTTGAGATGCCTGAGGAAGTACTTCTTTTGTTGTTGGAGATAATACTATTGCGCATTTATTATTATTCCCGTGCCAGTTAACCCTGTATGTCCCTACACTTGTCATATCTTGTTTCTGCTTTATATAACAGTTCAAAATCCGATTCGATCATCGTATGCAGCATCAGACTTTCTTCAGAAGATTCCTGCTCGATGCTTTAGGACTTTCATTCACTTTCTTTAATATAGGAGTGACAGTTTATTATTGTTTAGAGTAACTTTAATTATACCTTCTTCTTGTTTGCATTAAATCATTGCAGTGCTTTAATTAAGATCTCTATCTTTTCCTTGTATACATTATTAACGTAATTGTATGTTGTTGTGATCAGGCTGTATCAGAGATCATCAGCCTGTAGTAGTAGTGCATTTATACTGAGTTATAGGATACCCCGTTATCGCAGATTTAACTCTGGAGGGTATAGGTGTTTTTGTGCACCGGCATTATAAGTTCAAGGGTTGGATCTAGTGTTACCGTTGTGGCTGTGTGCCTTTCTAGTCCAGTGATTAAGAGCCCTTTTTTTATACGAGTCCTGGTCGTAACAAATGGCGACCTTGCTTAGGATTTTGTGAACTTAGAGAAATATTGCAGGAGTGTTGTGGTCATTTGTTTTTGTTTAAAGGAATATAGTGGACATGTGGAATTTTTTTTGGCAAGTAGTATAACACTTAAGAGTCTTCAAGCATTTTATATTTTTGAGTGAATAGTGCTACATAAGAGTTTAAGTACTTTTTTTTTTTTATAAACGTTGAGAATTTTCGGTAGACAATATGTCGGACGACGGATCAGTGTACAGTGGGGATACAGTACGGGAAACAGACTCTGAGGCGCAGCAGCGGGGTTTGTCAGAAGGCATTAGAGTTATAATTAGTGAGGAGGATGCAAGGAAGTTTCTGGAGATACCTATTACTGTTAACCGGGTGTCGGGGATTGATCGGTATGGTCTCCAGTGTTTGGCCACGGTCATGGGGCATGTGGGCACTAGCAGCATGTCGAGAGGTGACCTGGTGGCCAGTGTGCTCGGCGGGGTGCGTGGGGCTTCGGATGGAGCGGGAGCTGGGGCACCTTCGGCCCAGCCCCCATTCCACTCGACTCCTACCATGGCGCCCCCTCGGGCTCCGGAGCCGGGTACGTTCCCGCAGGCCGATAGTCACTGGCAGCGTGGTTTGCACTTGGGTGAGTCTCCAATTGTTGCATCTCCTCCTCCTCAAGGTTTAACAACAGATATGCTCTTCCAGATAGATATGGCTAAGATTCAGGCTGAGGAGAGAAAGGCCAGACATGAGGATGAGCTCAGGATTCAGTCTGAGGAGAGAAAGACCATGTACTGTGCAGACATAGATCTTGAGAAGTCTAGGGTGGAGTCGACAGGGCAGCGTCTCGGTTCTGGGAATCGAGGTCTTGCTCAGTCTTTATCGCACCTTCTTAAGTTAGTCCCTGTATTTGACGAGTCGGGTGTCACTGAATTTTTAATGCGTTTTGAGAAGAAGTGCCGGGAGCACCAAAGGCCCGAGGTTAAGTGGGCAGCCCTTGTTTCCTCTAGGTTGGTTGGCAATGGACTCAAGGCATATGATGCGTTGCCTTTGGAGTTGTGCATCGATTATGAGGTATTGAAGGAGGCTGTCCTGCGGGCATATGAGTTACAACCAGAGACGTACAGATTGAAGTTCCGGGGTGTAACAAAGGGTCGTGAGTGCACCTTTCTTGAGCATGCCCGGGATCTGTCTGATGCATGTAGAAACTGGCTGCGTTCTGAGAAGGCATCGACGTTTGAGGAGTTGAAACAGCTGATGCTTCTAGAACAATTTTTCAAGTGTACGGGCGGCGATCTGACGTTGAATATTAAAGAGAAAAACCCGAAAACTCTTCAGGAGGCAGCTGAGATGGCTGACCTTCGGTTATCTTTGATTCGTGGGTGCGTTCTTGCACAGAGAAGTGATGCAGGCAATAAGGAGCGTAACCCTCCCCCTCCCCGAAACACTGATACACATAATTACACTAAGAACAAAAGCAACGACACCAAAACTGACCATAAACCTATTACCGTCCTGTTTAGCAAGGGTCCGGGCCCTTCCCCACCTCAAGGGAAGCCCAAAGGGGAGTTAGAGTGTTTTCATTGTCATGAGAAGGGGCATTTTGCAAGAGCCTGTCCAAGCAAGCTACCTAATGCAGTTGTGTCTTTGGCTCGCAACATTGGGGTGTCCCCGAAGTCGTCTGAGTTTGCCCGGGGTATAACGTCAGAGGCTGGGACACAGCCAGTGGAGAAGAATCCGGAAGGCTCGAACCCTGTCCGCGATGTCTTTTGCGACCATCGAGGGCGTGGCTGCGTGAAGTGGGCTGGTAAGAAGCATGGAGTTGAGCTGTTGCGAGACACGGGTGCCTCTCAGACTTTGATGAAGAACTTTACTGGTAGACCAATAAACGCGGCACGGGTGGTTGTGGTGCACGGTATCAATGCTATCTGGTCATACCCGTTGGTCAGGATGGAACTGGAGGTAGATGGTGTGACAAAAGAGTTGGATGTGGGAATTGTGGAGAACTTGCCTGTTGGGGGCGTCGACCTCCTTCTCGGCAACGACTTTGCGGTGCCTAGTTCTGAGCTTTCCCCCTTAGTCGTTGCCGAGAAGCCGGCCGACGTGAGTAGGGAGGAACAGGAGTGGGTAGAGAAGTGTCAAGTACAACCTATGGTGTGCGTTGTTACAAGACCTCTTGCATCCAAAGTGTCACAGCCTATTCCTCAGTCTCTTGATCAACGGAGGAACGGTTGGAAGAAGACGGCTAATGTTGGTAAAAGTTTGGAGAGTTTAGTACCAGCAGCTCTTCTTGGCAACTCAGTATTGGCACCATTGTTGGAGTCTGGAGAAGCCCCAGGACCTGTCACAGCTAGTGAGGAGGTAGGGCAGGAAGAGACTCCGAGGCAGCAACGTTACACACAGAGAGAAAAAAGGGTTGCTCAGTTTGATATTGGGGGAGGACTTGGGTTGCTTCGGAAGCATTCAGACAGGTTGGTTCCCTCAGATATTTGTAAACTGCAGTTGGAGGATCCGGAAGTTCAGAAGTGTGGTAATGGTGCTGTCGAGATCAAACACGAGGACAGGGAAACATGTCATGTGAACCTGTTGGAGGAGTTTGTGAGGCAACCACCTGAGCAGCCTACTGCCTACTGTCCCTGCGTTGGTGTGCAGCGGCCAAGGTGGAGAAGGTGAGGGGGGCAGTAGGGCACAGGTGGAGGAGAGTAGGGATTGTCATGTCTCGGCGGAGAAGTGGGCGGGGGACACGAGTCTGGTGGCTGTGGAAGCGCTAGAGCACCTGCCTGAGCAGCAGTGTGCAGCGCTCCAGCACCAGCTCGGTTCATACCCCACTGGTCGTGCCGAGCACCCGAGCCTCACAACTCAGGCGGTGCAAGATGTTCCGCGGGCAGGTCACGTGAATGTTGGAAGACCGTTAGCCTCGTTGTTTCGGTGGTTCAAGGTGGGCGACGAGGCTTGGACATGGTTGTCAGGTCAAGGTCGACCCATGGCTGCCAAGGGTGGTGGTCAGAAGGAGGACATTCAGCAGATTGGTGAGTTTGGCTGTGGAGTGGATGTGCCCAGTCGTCGTATAGCCTCCCAATGCTGCTCTAGTCGAATGCAACAGCCCTACCATAGACCGACTGTATCTGGCCATGTCGCTAAAAGCGGTGATGCTGCGCAGGCAGATGTAGTCGTAAGGAATGTGGGGGTGCGCATGTACGGTATCGGCGGGGAAGCCTTAGCAATAATGAACTATGGGAGTGACTGCTCAGGTGGTACTGATTGTCCCTCTCATGACCTGGCTGTTCTAGGGACGAAGGTGGAGAAGGAGGGAGACTACAGGTTAGAAGCTGCGGTCTCGGCTGGGTTGTGGGAGGGCACTAGGCATGTTGTTCTGCGAGATAAGTTGTTTACTAGGCTGTGGCAGTGCATCCGCATGTTTGTTGCTTCTCCAGGCCTGATGTATGGGGTAGAATCCGACATGGAGGCTGGAGATAGTGCAAGGCTCAGTTTAATTCTCTACCGTATAAATCCTGCTCGACAGCCTGTGGTGCAAGCAGAGCTGGATTACGTGTTGACGAAGGGTCTGAGGGATAAGGAATGTTGTGAGTGGTCGTTGCCTGTAACTTTATAACCTGTGTTAAGTGGCAAGATCAGTGTGTGTGTTGATTGCGAGAGTGTGCGTGCATTATCCCTGACAGACGCCTATACCTTATCGAGAGTTGACGACACCATAGACCGCTTCGGGGCTGCATCGCCTATCACGAAGGTAGAACTAGTGAAAGGTTTTTGGCAGGCCCCGTTGCCGGAAAGAGCGAAGAGAAATGCCAGTCTTGTGATGAACTGGGCAGTTTATCAGTGCCAGGTGTTGTTTTGCTGCCGGAACACAAGTTGGATGTGTGGCATGCTAAGGGCACTGATAATGTTTTGGCTGATTGTTTGTCACGGGAGGGTTTGTTTGCAGGAGAACCCTCGCCGTTCAGTCAGTGTGTGTTGAGAGTGGAGTAAAATTGGCTTGCCCCTGTAAGTGCAGCCGCCATAAACATATTAACACCTTACGAGCGGCCTATGCGGTTTATTTATGTGTACCGCACAGCGGGGTGTTTTTAGCCAAAATAGGGCTGTTTACGTGATCATTTTCATGCCTAAATAAGACCCAGAACGTAAAACAAGTACCTATCCCTGAAAGGGCATAAACAGAGCTTTCGAATGACACCATAACGATCCTTGTATGATGGATAGTTTTCTTGCAATAACCGTGCAACGCGAGTGCAAAAAGCAGGTAATTCGGTACTTTCAGTACATAATTGAGTATGTAGCGAGTGAGAGAGGGAGGAGGGAGCTGAGATTTGTGTCAGTAGGTTCGCCGCGGTGGTCTGGAGCAGTCATACGCTCGCTAGTCTCCTGCCACCACTTGTCTCTCTCTCTCAGCCACATTACGTGCTGAAATTGCCACTCGAGTTATGTCGAGCGCCGCCACATAGTCCAGCTTTATTTAACTCGACTTATGTTGCTCGCCGCTAAATAAGGGTTAAAAAATGAAAATTCTATAAAAACTCTTTCTTTAATAGTTAAATTTTTTTAAAGTATGTTATAGCTAAAGTTCTGAGTCGAACCTATGCTTCTCTCAGAAGGCTGGGCTAGTAGAAGCTCGCTCTAGGAGCATAGCAGTGTGAATTAATTAAGCTATTGTGTTGGGAGGGGTTGTAATTTTTTGTTGATCAGAACTGAGCTTTGCCTTCTTTATTGCGAAGTGATTAGGAGTGGCGAGTCTTGTCGGCGTTCTGCTTGTCAGATATGGAGCTCATGGTTGAGCGTCTAATATCTTGGGGGGGAGTAGTGACGCCTGCAGCTTGGCAGAACGCCACGTGGGCTCAGCCGCTCGCTTGGCCACTCGCTAGCACTCGCCAGGGCAGTGTATTTGGCTACAGTCTATCTACAATGTTGTACTTTCTTTCTTGTGAATCGTCATGTCACAGGCAGTACAGAAGTAGTCTTTATTTTCGCCTGTGACAATGCATTGTATTTTATATCATCAGTTGTAAGTTTAATGTATAAGACTGAATGATACAGCTAGAGAGTGTGAGTGAGTAAGTGCAGGAGACAGAGGGTACTCGCGGAGGGTTACACGTTGCCTCGGTGACGTCATGCCACGGCCGGGCCTTCTGAGTGGCTGGCCGCCTCACCATCCCTCCCGCCGCGTCAGGAGGTAGTTCCCCCGCACTTCCCTGCTGCCTTGTGCCTTCCTTGCTCAGAGCTTGCCTGACCAGCATACCCTTAACATATCCCTTGCCACCTGTCCCCGACTTCTACCTGTAGAGCACTTTCTCTCTCTCTCAAATTCTTACCTCTCATTCTTCCTCTCTATTTAATATCATAACTCCCCTTTGGTTCTGCACGATTTCATATATCGGCCATCGTATTATATGCTGAAGCTCTCAGATATTATATGTTTAGTTAGGCATTTTGGAGGGGTTACCATTTTGTCTGTAGAGGTTCGACACACTCACGGTGTCTCCCTACCTATTCCTTGGCTGTCTGCTGGGCTATTTAATGCTAGACTGGGGTAAGGCTACTTGTGTTGTGATTTCCGATGTGTAACAGGTTTTGTTGAGCCTGTACAATCGCAACGGAGACGTGGGAAGCCTAGGTGGATTTTTTGACTGTGTACCTTGTGAGTTTAGCACTGTGTTGCGAGTGAGGGCTTTTGCCTCTGCCACCCAACACTGTGCTAACTCATTTTGTTTTGACTTTGAGAGGGTCGCCAGGAGAGAACCAGATACTAACGATTTGGATCTCTCAAGAGAGCACCCCGTCATTTAACGTAATTTGGCCGCACAGTCTTAAGGACCTCGCTAGGCTACGAGCCGCTTTCTCAGCCATTGTTTCCTAGCCTACGACATCCCAGCTAGACTAAATTAGCCTAGCAGACACCCGATTAGGATCATAAGCTCTTATGTTATGTATGCAGCATTTTTATTCACGTTGACTGTAAGCCTTGGTTGTTGTTGAGTTGCACAACCCGAGCAGGCTTTTTGAGTTGCCTGAGGAAGTACTTCTTTTGTTGTTGGAGATAATACTATTGCGCATTTATTATTATTCCCGTGCCAGTTAACCCTGTATGTCCCTACACTTGTCATATCTTGTTCCTGCTTTATATAACAGTTCAAAATCCGATTCGATCATCTTAAGCAGCATCAGACTTTCTTCAGAAGATTCCTGCTCGATGCTTTAGGACTTTCATTCACTTTCTTTAATATAGGAGTGACAGTTTATTATTGTTTAGAGTAACTTTAATTATACCTTCTTCTTGTTTGCATTAAATCATTGCAGTGATTTAATTATGATCTCTATCTTTTCTTTGTATACATTATTAACGTAATTGTATGTTGTTGTGATCAGGCTGTATCAGAGATCATCAGCCTGTAGTAGTAGTGCATTTATACCGAGTTATAGGATACCCCGTTATCGCAGATTTAACTCTGGAGGGTATAGGCGTTTTTGTGCGCCGGCATTATAAGTTCAAGGGTTGGATGTAGTGTTACCATTGTGGCTGTGTGCCTTTCTAGTCCAGTGATTAAGAGCCCTTTTTTTATACGAGTCCCGGTCGTAACATTGGTAGCAATGGGTTGCGTCTTAGATACTTTCTTCGAGGGGCGTTGCAGTCTCCCTGGTAATTTCGTGTCGACCGGAAACTGAGCTTGGTTGTTTAGGGAGCGTTGAGGTCGCTGACTTATGAGTTGGTATGGAACTTAATGTTGATTTTTGTTGATCAGGGTTTGTCTTATGGGGAACTTTTTTTTTTTTCATGTTCCTGGTGGCTTTTCTTTGAGGTTGGCTGATTTTTGCGAGTTGAGGTCTTCCTATTATTGATGGAAGAGGGTATGGATGCTCGATGTGTGCTTCGCTTTGCTGTTGTATTTTTTTTTTTTTTTTTTAACGTCAATAGTCGTTGACCACAACCTAATTGAGCTTCAAGTTGTTGTAATAGATCTAAGCCCATTTAGCCATCATATTGCTGGGCATTCTGAATGAAACACTACAAATGGTTGATAACAGGTTGCGTGAGGTTGAGGGGTGGTGACATGTAGAGGCTTGGTCTCTCCTCTACTTTGCAGGGGGGGTGTCTCCAGCGCTGATAAAGTTGGTGGTGGTTGCTTGCAGTGGTCCTATTTTGTTTTCTGCTTGACAAAAAAATAATTGAATAAACACCATCGAGCTGCTCCAGCGTCTATTAACAATCGAACTGGAATGTTTAAAAAATCCTGGGGATCTTCTGCATCCTTCAGGATTTCCTCTTCTTCTTCCATGACCTGGGCGATGTCTTCGGGGTCCTAGTTTTCTTCTATCTCTTCTTCTTCTGTGTTTGTTTCTTCTTCGGTGGCTGAGATGCGCGGGGTCATATTTCGGGATTTGGCAGAGTCCCGAATGTAGTCTATGGAGTTTGTGGAGTTGCAGGCTTGGAAATCATATGGATTTATAATTACTAGTGGTTGATCTCTACTCCTGAAATTAGTGTTTGGGCGTAGTGTGAAACGTCCAGCTGGTTTGTTTGTTGGATATATTCTCCTTGGCTGATTGGGGGAAAATTTAGGCCCGAATGCTTGGTTTGGGCCAGATTTATAGTGAGGCTTCTGTGTTGTTTTTTTTTCTGATGGAAAGAATGTTGGTTTCTGGATTTATTAATTTGTGGGTGGGTGGGGAACCTCTTTATGGCTGCTAGGGTGTATGTCTTAGGGCGAGCCGCGAGGATTTTTCGAATTGTAAGTATATCCTTCTGGAAACCAACAGGGTCATGCACGGTAAAGTGTTCTTGAATGGCAGGGGGCAACACTTGTACAAGGTGCATAAAAGTGTGCTGTTTTTGTTGTTCCACCGTAAGTGTGGGGAACGCAGCTTTTATTTGTTGGCTGATGGCGGCTAGAGTAAGATCTAAGTCGCCTTCATATTTTATCTCTTTAATTTGAGAATGGTCAACGAAAGGGCCCAATGTTGGCTTAATAGCATCGATCACAATGGACCTAAATTCAGCCCAGGTAAGTGCTGGCGTTAGCTGGCTGCCAACGAAGGAAACGGCTCTTCCCAAGTGCATGAGTAATACGGCAATTTTTTCGCGGTCTTCAGATCAAGCACCGGTTTTACCATATCTAGGTAAACTTCAATCTCATATGTTTCGCCATCGTATTTGGGGATGGGAAAGTGAGAGCGATTAACTGCCATATTTGTAATGTTATACACTCTCTACTGCTTCTAATTATGTACTGCATTGCAATGATTTCTTCTTCCCGAATCAAGAACCACTGTCTGCCACCAATGTTATAGCGTGATTTTTATATCAGCTTAGCTATTGGTTGAGGTGAGTTCTTTCAAGATTGGAGATTTCGGAATTCATACAATACATGCATATAAACAATAGAGGATATATAATTATATAACACTAAGATAATATTTTAACACTCAGACATTTAACACGCGATCGCTTCATGTTGACATAGCCCGAAGAGCGAGCTTATGACGCAATTGCGTCATATTGCCATCCGCAAGATAAAAATATTCACCAAAAATAAGTTTATGGCGTGATTTTGACGCAATTTTGGCTGGTAGGTTAGGCAACAGTAAGTTACAAATGGAAGTATCCAGCAACTCCATAGCGTAGCTCGGTGAGGAGCGCGCGGCTTTGTTTCCTCAGTAGGTTCCCGGCCCCCAGTCTGTGAGGTAGGACTCTGTCCCTTTAAATCTAGTCTCGTCTCCATTGCTCGCCATGTAGCGGGTTAGAGACGGGCAAATATGGATTATATCTTCACCAAGTGAAAGTGTGCTATCGTTTAGTGAATATGTTTTATAACATATGCATTTATTAGTGGCCCCTCCATCATTGACGATATGTCCCCTTTCAAGCACCCGCTGTTCGCATGTTTAAAACATCCGTCCCAGGGGAAAGAGTCCTAACATCATAAGTGTAACGCTAATTATCTTATGGAATCGTCTTTATGGTTGGGTACTCACTACGAAAAAACTTTGTATAAAATAAAAAATTATAATTAACTTAAAATTTGTTATATTAACACTTACGCTGCGGGCTTATTTACGCTATTTAGGGCATATTCAGGCACTCCTGAATGATTAATTAAGCATCTGCATTAAATAAACTGTATTCTGCCGAAAACTAGGCGAAAATAGCTTCAAAATGAGACCAGAATGAGCTTCGTAGGTGGCGGGGTTCACCCGTAGCGTTGCCATAGACATTCGGGAAAACTTGCTAATTATTAGCTCTCGCTCGCTCTGCAACACTGTTGTGAGATACCCGCGCAAGACACAGTCTCCTGGAAATTGCTGTAAATTGCCTATGCGTTCCAGAACATCACCCGCAGGGAAAGGGTTAAGGCTTTCCAGCTTGTGGATGTCTTATGTGGATTCTAGCCGAGACGCTGCACCAAGCGACGCCATTCCTTCTTCCTTTCCCTGCGCGCATCTTGTCCAGACGTGCGCTGCCTGTGCTCGGCTTTATTCTTCGTTCGCTCAACTCTAGTGAGTCTTTTGCTTATTTGTATATATATAATATATGAGTTGTAATAGAATAGGTTTAGACTACCTAGAACAGGCAGCCCCATTGGTATGCCCACAGGGAAGTGTTAAATTAGGGTATTATTGTGAAGGCGCCATATTAGCCCTGTGGGCCCGCGCCTCATGTGTTTTTGTTTGTGTTTCTGCGCCTTAGCTTTGCTAATTACCAAAAACCGCCGGAACTTTTAGAAGTGCAGGATGACCCGGAGGACATAGAACTGTCCTCAGCACAACCCAGGCATACTGAGGAAGGGTCTGAGGTAGGTTCAGAATCTTCCAAGGAATCACATAGCAAATGTATAACTACTGATGATCTCGGTTATATATTACACAAGGTTATGCGCCAATACAATGTGCCAAAAGCTCAGGATACTCCCACAACTATGCCGGGAGCTCCCCCGATAGGGTCACTTGTGCAGCTGTGATGCCTCCCGGCGTTAGCAGAATGGTTGCGTGGGGCATTGCGGCTCGCTAGCGCTCGCCAGGATGGGGGGATAGGCTACAGTTGTCCTAGAATGATCTGCTTTATTTCATTAGGGTCGTGTTGCCACAGACAGTCTAGAAATGGTCTTTGTTTTGGTCTGTGACCGCGCCTTGTATTTTATATTCGCTATAATATAAATGTTGCTTGTGTGGGAGGCGAGCGAGAGAGGGTGAGGGAGTACACCTGGCAGCGGGGGCTGAGCTATGACGCGGCTCGCTTGGGCGCTGACGGCGTTGGCGGCCGGGTGGTCAACTAGTCCCTTCCCGTCGCGGCCTCATGTTTTTTTACCAAGCTCAGAGCTGGCCTGACACGCGTATCGTCTACATCCTTTGCAATTCTGTCCCCCATACTCGCCACTTTGCATACTATTTCTCTCTCTCGACTTCTCCTTTCTCATTCTCTAATCTTTATTAAACTCAACATCCCTTCTGGTTTCAGCATAGACGTTCACCGTCGGCCAGTCGTATTGTACGCGAAGCTCTCAGATATTTCTATGTATTAGGCTTTAATGAGGTTTGGAGAGACGGACTTTTCCGTGTGTGTCCTCTCTCGGGAAGGTTGTAGACCGGTATATGTCTCCCTGGCAGGGTGTTAAGTGATTCTGCTTAGTTATTTAAAGCTAGACTAGGGGTAAGGTTACTGTGTCGTTGTCTCCGATGTGTGCAGTGTTAGCTAAGCCCTGCACGACATCGACAGGTACTGTGGGAGCCTAGGTTGTCTTCGGGTGGGTTTACTTTGCGAGCACAGCACTGTGGTGTGAGAGGGCCATAGCCTATCCCTCACAACATAGTGCTGCCTCTTTGTGTTGACTTCTGAGGGATCGCCAGCATAGAACTAGGTAATAGAGACCTAGATTTATCAAGAGAGCATCCCCGTCATATAACGTAATCTTCATTATACCACCTTCGGACAACGTTAGGCTACGAGCCGCATGCTCGCCCATTGTTGCCCTGCCTTGATACCCCAGCTAGGCTTTATTAACCGAGCAGACACTGGTTAGAGATAAGCCCCCATTATTATATGTATGCCACATTATTATTCACTGCACTTTTGAGCCGAGGTTGTTGTTGAGTTGCACAACCCTAGTAGGCTGTTGCGTTGTGTCATGAAGCATTTCTTTAGTTGTCGAGCATTACTACCTTTGCGCCGTCTTTATTATTCGCCTGCCTATTATTACTATATGTCCTAGTATTTATTGTGACCCGTATTCTGCATTATAATTGTTCAAGATTCTTTATGAACATCTTCCCAGCATCAGACTTATTTCAGAAGTTTCCAGTTGATGTTGCAGGACTAGCATTGCACTTTCTTTAATACAGGAGTGCCAGTTATTTGAGTATCTACCGTAACGTTAAATAATCACGTTACTTATCTTTTCTTTGTGTAACCTAAACGAGTAATCTTTTACTGTTTGAGAATAGGCTGTTTCATCGAGCGTCAGCCTAGTGTGTGTGCACCAGTTACCGAGTCATAGGATACCTCGTGGTCCAGGCACGACTCAGGGCGGTAATGGTGTTTTGTTTTCCAGTGTTTATGGCAGGGGTTGGATCTAGTGTTACCGTTGTTGCATTTTGCCATTATCTAGTCCAATGTTGAAGAGCCCTGTGTCTTTGAGAACCTGGATCGTAACAAATGGCGACCTAGCTCAGGATCTTGTGAACTAAGAGATAATTGCAGGATTGTTGTGGTCATTTGTTTTATTGAGGAATATAGTGGGCACGTTAATTTTTTTTGGCAAAGTAGTATAGCACTTGAGAGTCTTCAGACATTTTTGGCAAGTGAATAGTGCTACATAAGAGTTTGGGGTACTTCTTTTCTGAATATTGTGGTGAGAAATGTTTGTGAGCATCATGTCTTATACCGGGTCAGAGGAGAATGGAGACACAGTACGTAATATCGAGACTGAGGAACAACAGTATGATGAAAGGGTTAATCGGGTGAACTGTGAGGAGGATGCTAGGATATTTTTGCAATGGCCTGTTACTGCCGAGCGGTTGGAGGGTATGGATCGGTACGGTCTTCAATGCCTGGCCACAGCTATCGGTCATGCGGTTACTAGCAGCATGACCAAGGATAACTTGATAACGTGTGTACTGGGCAGGGTGAGTGGTGAGCGAGACAGGTTGAGTGCTCAGAGCCCTTCGGCCATGCTTCCCCTACACTCGACTCCCAGCCATCCCAGTGGTTTGCCGACCCCGGGTACGCTTCCACAGGTGGGTGGTGACTGGCAGGGTGGGTTGCCCCTGGGGGGACCACCGGTAATTTCAAACATTGTAGCACCTTCACCTCCTCAAGGGTTATCTCCAGAATTATTGCTTCAGCTCGAATTAGCTAAGATCGAAGAGAGAAAGGCTATCAGGGCAGGTGAGCAGCAAATAGAATTAGCCAAGATAGAAGAGAGAGCCAAGCTAGCAAAAATCCAAGCTGATTTAGAGTCGACTAGGTACTGTGCCGACATGGACGTAGAGAAGTCGCGAGTAGAGACAACGGGACAGCGACTTGGGGCTGGTAACCGTGTTCACGAGCAGTCTCTCTCGCACTTATTGAAACTGGTTCCGGTGTTTGATGAGAGTGGTGTAACAGAATTTTTCACACGCTTTGAGAAGAAGTGCCAGGAACACCAGTGGCCAGAGAATAAATGGGCAGCACTTGTATCCTCTAGATTAATAGGCAAGGGTCTTAAAGCCTACGATGCGTTGCCTATAGAGTCGTGTATTATCTATGAGGAACTCAAGGAGACTGTCCTGAGAGCATACGAACTACAACCAGAGACGTACAGGTTGAAGTTCCGGGGTGTTACCAAGGGTCGGGAGAGCACCTTTTTGGAGCATGCCCGGGAGCTGTCCGATGCTTTTGGGAATTGGCTGAGGTCGGAGAAGGCTACTACGTTTGACGACATTAAACAGTTGGTGCTTTTAGAGCAGTTTTTCAAATGCACGGGCGGCGACCTGACGTTAAACCTTAAAGAAAAGCAACCAAAAACTCTACAGGAGGCAGCTGAGATGGCTGACCTCCGGCTATCACTAATTCGTGGGTGCGGGTCTGCCCAGCGTAGTGAGGCAAGTAACAAGGGGCGTGACGCCCCACCCCCCCGAGTTAGTGATATACCTTATGCAAACAAGTACAAGAGCCATGATACCAAGACTGACCACAAGACTAGCACCGTCCCATTTAAGAAGGGGCCGGGCCCTTCCCAGTACCAAGGGAACCCCAAAGGGGAGTTGGAGTGTTATCATTGTCATCAAAAGGGGCACTTTGCAAGAGTCTGTCCTAGCAAACCACCTACAGCAGCTGTGTCTTTGGCCTGCAACATTGGTGTGTCTCCGAAGTCATCTGAGTTTGCCCGGGGCAGTTCGTCAGAGGCTGAGGCACAGCCAATGCAGAAGCACCTGGGAGGCTCGAACCCTGCTCAGGATGTTTTTTGCGACCATAGAGGGCGGGGTTGCGTGATGCGGGCGGGGCGCAAGCATGGAGTAGAGGTCTTGCGTGATACAGGTGCTTCCCAGACTCTGATGAAAAACTTGACTGGCTACCCTATAAACGCGGCTCGGGTGGTGGTGGTGCAGGGTATTAATGCAACTCGGTCATACCCGCTGGTGCGGTTGGAGTTGGAGGTGGATGGTGTGGCACGTGAATTGGATGTCGGGATTGTGGAGAAACTGCCAGTGGAGGGCGTCGACCTTCTTCTCGGCAACGACTTTGCAATGCCCGCTTCTGAGGTTCTACCCTTAGTCGTTGCCGAGAGGCCGGCCGACGTGAATAGGGAAGAGCAAGAGTGGGTCGAGCGGTGCCAGACACAACCCATGGCGTGTGTTGTCACCCGAGCTCGGGCAGCTAAAGTGTCACAGCCTAGTCCTCCGTCTTCAGACCAGCGGAGGAACGATCAACAGGAGGAGGCTAAAGCTGGAGTTGGTTTTAAGAGTTTTGACTCGGCAGCTCTCCTGGGTGATTCAGTATTAGCACCATTACTTAATTCTGGAGTAGCCCCTGGGCCTGTCATCGAGAGTGACGAGGCTGGGCATGATGAGTCTCCACGACAGCAACGTTATGTACATCGAGAGAGACAGAGGGAGCAGCCCAGTATCGGGGAAGGTCATGCATTGCTCCGGGAGCAGTTAGATCGCTTGGCACCCTCAGATATACGTCGGTTGCAACTAGAGGACCCTGAGCTCCAAACGTGTGCTAATGGAGCTGTAGAGCTCGACGAGGACGGTGATGCACAGCCAGGAGATTTTTTGTATTTAGAAGGCATCCTCTATAGGCGTTTTCAAGACCCTAAACGTAGTTGGCAAGAGGGGTCCGGAGTAGTGGACCAGTTGGTGATGCCACGGGAGTGCAGGGATAGCCTACTGAGGTTGGCGCATGACATACCACTGGCAGGACATCTAGGGGTGAGAAAAACGGTGGCGGCTTTAGAAAAATTGTTTTGGTGGCCGGGGTTGAAGGGGCAGGTGGTAACCTGGATAGCAAGGTGTCATACGTTCCAGAGGGTTGGAAAACCTAACCAAACAATTCCGAGAGCCCCGTTGCACCCCATTCCTGTCAGTGGACCGCCCTTCAGTAAGGTCATCATTGATATGGTCGGACCCCTACCCCCTACTAGTGCCGGTAATAAATTTCTAGTAACTATCATGGATGTGGCCACTCGTTATCCTGATGCATATCCAATGAGAAATGGCACGGCGAAAACTGTTGTCCGGAACCTGCTCTTGTATTGCTCGCGGTATGGTTACCCGCAAGAGGTGCAATCGGACCAAGGTTCTAGTGTTACATCTAATCTGTTCAAACAAACTATGATTCAGCATGGCATCAGCACTGTCGTCTCTTCTGCGTATCACCCGGAGAGTCAAGGGGTGTTGGAGAGGTGGCACGCCACGCTGAAAAGCATGCTTCGATGTTACTGCGCAGAGAATGGAAGGGATTGGGACCTTGGTCTGCCGTATGTTTTGTTCGCGGCAAGAGAAGTACCTGGAGAGAGTCTCGGTTTCAGTCCGAATGAGCTTGTTTTCGGGCATCAGGTGAAGGGTCCTCTCCACATGGTGAAGGAGATGTGGGAGGGCACTAGGCATATTGTTCTGCGAGATAAGTTGCAACCTCTTGTTCCTGAGCGACAAGAGGAGTTGTTCACTAGGCTGTGGCAGTCCGTCCGCATGTTTGTTGCTTCTCCAGGCCTGATGTACGGGGTAGAATCCGACATGGAGGCTGGAGACAGTGCAAGGCTCGAGTTGGTTCCCTACCGTGTGAATCCTGCTCGACAGCCTGTTGTGAAGGCGGAGCTGGACAGCGTGTGGAGAGGGGGTCTGAGGGATGAGGAATGTCGTGAGTGGTCATTGCCAGTGGCTTTGCAACCTGAGTTTGGTGGCAGAGTCCGTGTGTGTGTTGATTGCAAGAGTGTGGAAGCATTATCCCTGACAGACGCCTATCCATTACCCAGAGTTGACGACACCATAGACCGCTTCGGGGCTGCCTCGCTCATCACGAAGGTAGAACTAGTGAAGGGTTATTGGCAGGCCCCGTTGCCGGAAAGAGCGAAGAGAAGTGCCAGTCTTGCGATGAACTGGACAGTTTATCAGTGTCAGGTGTTGTTGTGCTGCCGGAACACAAGTTGGATGTGTGGCATGCTGGGGGCACTGATAATGTTTTGGCTTTGTTTGCAGGAGAACCCTCGCTGTTCAGTCAGTGTCTGTCGCGGGTGGAGGATCCGGGGTAGGCTACCACAGTATGTTGGTATAGCCTCCTGTCTTGGCTCGCGGTGTATTTTTGCGCTGGTGCTTGTTGGCTCGCGTGTGTAGCATCAGCGTAGGGTCGCAGGGCAGGAGTTGTTGGCTTTGATTAGACGAAAATTAGGCTACATCTATAGTAGCTGCCAAAAACAACATTAAAATAAAGTATGATAAATTAAATAAAAACTCTTTCTTTTTAATAATTAATTTTAAGATAATATTGTAGCTGAGTACTGAGTGCAGATGATTTTCTCTCAGTAGGCTGTGCTTCTTAAAGCTCGCTCTGGGAGCACAATGTTATGAATTAATGTATTATGTTTGGGAAGGGTGATAAGATTTGTTTATATATAAAAATTTTGTTGTATTGTTTTTTGGAGACTGAGCTTGCATTCCATGAGTGGCAGAGTGGTTAGGAGTGGCAGATTGTAGCGACATTCTGCCTGTTCAGATATGGGCTCATGGTTGAGTGTCCCATATCTTGGGGGGGGGTGTGACGCCTCCCGGCGTTAGCAGAATGGTTGCGTGGGACATTGCGGCTCGCTAGCGCTCGCCAGGATGGGGGGATAGGCTACAGTTGTCCTAGAATGATCTGCTTTATTTCATTAGGGTCGTGTTGCCACAGACAGTCTAGAAATGGTCTTTGTTTTGGTCTGTGACCGCGCCTTGTAGTTTATATTCGCTATAATATAAATGTTGCTTGTGTGGGAGGCGAGCGAGAGAAGGTGAGGTAGTACACGTGGCAGCGGGGGCTGAGCTATGACGCGCCTCGCTTGGGCGCTGACGGCGTTGGCGGCCGGGTGGTCAACTAGTCCCTTCCCGTCGCGGGCTCATGTTTTTTTACCAAGCTCAGAGCTGGCCTGACACGCGTATCGTCTACATCCTTTGCAATTCTGTCCCCCATACTCGCCACTTTGCATACTATTTCTCTCTCTCGACTTCTCCTTTCTCATTCTCTAATCTTTATTAAACTCAACATCCCTTCTGGTTTCAGCATAGACGTTCACCATCGGCCAGTCGTATTGTACGCGAAGCTCTCAGATATTTCTATGTATTAGGCTTTAATGAGGTTTGGAGAGACGGACTTTTCCGTGTGTGTCCTCTCTCGGGAAGGTTGTAGACCGGTATATGTCTCCCTTGGCAGGATGTTGAGTGATTCTGCTTAGTTATTTAAAGCTAGACTAGGGGTAAGGTTACTGTGTCGTTGTCTCCAATGTGTGCAGTGTTAGCTAAGCCCTGCACGACATCGACAGGTACTGTGGGAGCCTAGGTTGTCTTCGGGTGGGTTTACTTTGCGAGCACAGCACTGTGGTGTGAGAGGGCCATAGCCTATCCCTCACAACATAGTGCTGCCTCTTTGTGTTGACTTCTGAGGGATCGCCAGGATAGAACTAGGTACTAGAGACCTAGATTTATCAAGAGAGCATCCCCGTCATATAACGTAATCTTCATTATACCACCTTCGGACAACGTTAGGCTACGAGCCGCATGCTCGCCCATTGTTGCCCTGCCTTGATACCCCAGCTAGACTTTATTAACCGAGCAGACACTGGTTAGAGATAAGCCCCCATTATTATATGTATGCCACATTATTATTCACTGCACTTTTGAGCCGAGGTTGTTGTTGAGTTGCACAACCCTAGTAGGCTGTTGCGTTGTGTCATGAAGCATTTCTTTAGTTGTCGAGCATTACTACCTTTGCGCCGTCTTTATTATTCGCCTGCCTATTATTACTATATGTCCTAGTATTTATTGTGACCCGTATTCTGCATTATAATTGTTCAAGATTCTTTACGAACATCTTCCCAGCATCAGACTTATTTCAGAAGTTTCCAGTTGATGTTGCAGGACTAGCATTGCACTTTCTTTAATACAGGAGTGCCAGTTATTTGAGTATCTACCGTAACGTTAAATAATCACGTTACTTATCTTTTCTTTGTGTAACCTAAACGAGTAATCTTTTACTGTTTGAGAATAGGCTGTTTCATCGAGCGTCAGCCTAGTGTGTGTGCACCAGTTACCGAGTCATAGGATACCTCGTGGTCCAGGCACGACTCAGGGCGGTAATGGTGTTTTGTTTTCCAGTGTTTAAGGCAGGGGTTGGATCTAGTGTTACCGTTGTTGCATTTTGCCATTATCTAGTCCAATGTTGAAGAGCCCTGTGTCTTTGGGAACCTGGATCGTAACACAGCCTCTAGAACCAACCAGGGTTGTGCCACCTAATATGTCCCTCCCCCATTTTTACGTCATCCCGGCGAACAGTACGGCAAGTGGCACGGCAGTGCCGGCCTCATTGACAACTACCAACGTTCGTGTAATAACGGATGTTACTCCCCCTCCTCTTGACAACCTTCCCCATAGAAAAGGCCCTATGCCTCTTCTGTATGGTCCCGACTGCTCGTGGATTCCAGTAATAGCGAAAAACCCGAGCATAGCACAGACAACCATATCGGGGGGAGATCCCTGTTCCCAGTGAGTGGGTAATAGAGGTTAGTAAGAGTAAGAAGCTGAGGGCCAAAGATTCACAAGGGCAATTATTGGATGTAACTATCAAAGCTATTCCTACTGTTTATTCATCTGAATTTTTTGCGTACTCTGCTACTCCGGCATTACCTGCCGCTTCCTCTGCACAAATTTTTACGGATTGGACAAAGTCTATGGCGTGAACGATATTAAATCGCTCAATACGCTAACGCCGGAGTAGGATACAACTCCAATCCTAGATCAGTCTCACAATCCAGCTCTGCAGGTGGGGCAGGTAGGTCTAGGTCCGTGGGTGGACTGGGAGGCGGAAGCTCAACAATTTGCAGCTACTATCACGTCAAAATCCTCCCACCAAATACCTCAGCATAACCACATTTGGTTTTCAATGCCTATCAATAAAGCCGGAGGGGTGTCCCCTGCTCTTTTTTATTTCCTGTCGGCTCCCAAACTGTCTCTCTATGACTTGCAGGAACCCTTTTCAACCCCCCCTCCAGCACACTTAGACAGAGACTTTAAATTGCGAAATAAAGCATTTAGACTATTTTCACAATTTATTCTGAGCCGCCAAATAGCCCAGTCCCTCACGAGGACCATAGCCGATATTTCTGACCAGAATGTAAGGAAGGCCACCGAACTATCACGGCGGCTTCTTTTACAGAATTCCATCCAGTCCTTGGGTGACATCCGAATAGCCTTGTTGGAGGCTGTTCGTGCACGTCAGGACTTAAGAGTGTATATGGTTAAGACGTTACCGGACGACATTGGTCGCCGTGTATCCCTTTCCCCTGTGTTAACTGCATCTTTGCTAAACCTTGAGACTTGGAAGGCAGTTTGTAATATGGTTGACAGCTTGCAGCCGAGTACTTCCCAGGCTAGGAAGGAAAACTTTAAGAAACCGTACTCCAAACCTAAAAGCGGAGGTAAGTCACAACACTCTGGTGCTAAGCAGCCCTTTCAGGGACCCATGCCTCCTCCGGCGCAGGGAGGTACTCAGCACAAACCTAGACAGGGAATACATTCAGGCAAGTGGCATAATAAGAATAAGTCATAACACAAGTCAGGTCAGGGAGCGACGCCAGCCAAAACCAGCCAACCGTCTACTCCTACCCCACCACCAGCAAAAAACTAGTTTGTCATACTCTCTCTCTCCCGGGGCCTATCGAGGGCGAGTTGGATCCGTAAATAGTTCCGCCGGACAGGCCCAGTCAAGTAACTGGGTCATTTCGGGCGTGTCACCGGGCCTGGCCCCGGCGAACTTGGGCACGGACAGCGGTACGCAAGGGCATCATCTGGCGGTGGCTCCGGCGACCTCGTTTACGTCAGACTCGATAAGTCAATCATATTTCTTTAGAGGTGGAGTCACTAGTCCAGGAAATGATCACCAAGCATGTCATTGTGCCGGTCGATCCAACTTGCCCTGTTTTCACGTCAAGACTTTTACTCGTGCCAAAGAGGGAGAGTGTTCAAATGCGACCAGTAGTAGATCTCTCGTGCTTGAACAACCACATTTACAATTCACCCTTCAGAATGCTCAGTGTGAATCATATCAGGCTAACACTTCCACCACAAGGATGGATGTGCTCGTTAGACATGACAGACGCCTATTGGCATGTCCCCATCAACAAAGGGTTCCAAAAATTCCTCACCTTGAGGATCAGGCAAGAGACTTATGTCTTTCAAAGAATGCCATTCAGGTTGAACCTGGCACCGAGAATATTCACGAAATTAGTCGGCGGGCCCTCATGCCAATGTTAAATCAGGGGATCAAGGTGTTGTGGTACCTGGACGATTGGCTGGTAGTGGCGGAGTCAGAGAGTTTATCCGTGTCAAGCACATTGTCAATTATGTACAATCCCTAGGGTTAAAGGTCAACTTGGCAAAGTCACATCTTGTTCCCACACGGGTAATTCAGTGGATAGGGCTGGTCTGGGACACAGCCAATCTTACTCTCAGTCAGAGTGTGGACAACCGCAACAGATTTTGAAAGAAATTGTTCGTGTTTCTCCACAGTCTGAACACGACGAGGAGGAACTGGGAGTCTCTGGTCAGTTCTCTCAACTGGATTCAACTAACGGTAAAGTTGGGCCGGTTGAAAGTAAAGAGATTAATCTTGGAAGGCAACAAATATTTCCCGCTAATGCCGGCGGGAAAATTGAGGAAAATTCCTCCCTTAATTCATAACTTATATTTGGTCTGGGAAGAGAGAAATATTGCACTCAGTAATGACGTGGGTATCTCCCCCACCTACGGTATGGGTAGACACAGATGCTTCAGGGACAATAGGCTGGAGTTATCAGTCGAGCCTAGGTCATCAAGGACAAGGTCTTTGGTCCCAACGTTCACCACCGCCAATGGCTCTCCTCTCACACTACTGATCCACCTGGTGAACAAGCCTACGTCTTTTCTATCCTAAATGACCTTGAGCAGTTAGTTCAGCAACCCCCCCGTATCCCGGATCGCATCGGAGATCGGCCCAACATTCTTGACCTGTTTCTAACTTCTAACCCTTCTTCTTATACTGTCGATCTTTTCTCTCCTTTGGGCTCCTCCGACCATAAACTTATCTCTGTCACCTGTCCTATCTCTCCAGTACGGCCACCCGATCCTCCTAGCCGGCGGCGCTTGTGGCACTTTGCCGCTGCCGACTGGGAGGCTCTTCGGCAGTACTTCTTTGATTTCCCATGGAATGATTTCTGCTTCCGTGGCCGAGGACCCTCGGAGAGTGCTGAACGCATTACCGAGGTAATCCTATCGGGCATGGAAGCATACATTCCATTCTCTTTCTCTCAGACTAATGCTAAAAAATCTTGGTTTACTCAACCTGTTCTACTGCTGTCCGCAATAAGGAGGAAACATTCAAACGGTACCGATGCCTTAAAACTCAAGACTCTCATTCTTCATATGTTTCTGCCCGGAATCAAGCAAAATCTGTTCTTCGACTTGCCAAACAGACTTTCATCAATAATAAATGCACTGAACTATCCAACTCTAGCTCTTCCCAAGCTTTCTGGCATCTAGCCAAAAACCTCTCCAACAATTTCTCTTCCTCGTCTTTCCCTCCCCTTTCCCACTCTGATGGCACAACCATCACTTCTTCCTCTGACAAAGCTAAACTCTTCGCTCAAACTTTTGCTAGAAACTCCACCTTGGATGATTCCGGTGCTATTCCTCCCTCTCCACCCTCCTCTCTTACTTATGCCTAATATCCTAATCTCTTCAAAAGATGTACTTTCTACCCTCTCTGGGCTTAACACTAATAAGGCGTACGGTCCGGACGGTGTTCCTCCTGTTGTTCTCAAAAACTGTGCTTCCGTGCTGACTCCCTGCCTAGGCAAACTCTTTCGTCTCTGTCTATCCTCTAACGTCTTCCCTTCATGCTGGAAGTTTGCTCACATTCATCCTGTCCCAAAGAAGGGTGACCGCTCTCATCCCTCCAACTATCGTCCAATTGCTCCCATTTCTTGTCTTTCTAAAGTTTTTGAAACTATTCTTGCTTCAAATTTCTTAAGCATTTCTCTTCTCATAATCTGCTCTCAGATCACCAGTATGGCTTCCTTAAGGGTCGCTCTACTGGTGATCTTCTTTCATATCTTACTAACTCTTGGTCATCCTCCTTTCGGGACTTCGGTGAGACTTTTTCTATTGCACTAGACATATCGAAAGCCTTCGATAGAGTCTGGCATAAATCATTAATTTCTAAACTACCCTCCTTCGGTTTCTATCCCTCCATCTGTGCCTTTGTCTCTAATTTCCTTTCCGGCCGTTCCATAGCCGCGGTTGTGGACGGCCATTGTTCACTTCCTCACCCTGTAAACTCCGGTGTTCCTCAGGGCTCTGTCCTATCTCCTATTCTCTTTCTAATTTTTATAAATGATCTCCTTAACTGTACCTTAATTCCCATCCATTCATACGCAGACGACTCAACCTTGCACTACTCCATTACTTTTTCAGAACGCCCCAGCCAGCAATCCCTCAACGATAAACGTAATGAAGCCATAGAACTCTTAAATTCTGATCTATATACTATTTCCAATTGGGGCAGAAAAAACCTTGTTAACTTTAATGCTTCCAAAACCCAATTTCTCCATCTATCTACCCGTCAGGATCTCCCAGCGGACTATCCCTTATTCATCAACAATACAAAAATCAACCCTTCATCTTCTCTCAATATTCTTGGTGTCTCTTTTTCTTCTGCTCTCATTTGGAAGGACCATATTACCAGTCTTGCTAAGGCAGACTCCCAGAAGCTGGGTGTGCTCAACCGCCTTAGGGGGTTCTTTTCCCCTGCACAGCTTCTTGCTCTGTACAGGGGCATAGTGCGCCCTTATATTGAGTATTGTTCACATGTGTGGGGAGGTTCCTCTCACACCGCTCTCCTAGACAAGGTTGAAAGGAAGGCCTTTCGTATCATTAACTCCCGTCCACTTACCAACTCTCTGCAATCTCTCTCTCCGCCGCAATGTTGCATCTCTCTCGCTATTCTATCGCTACTATAATAATCAGTGTTCCTCAGAGCTATCCCAGTGCATACCACCTCCTTTACGTAGGGCACGTGGTACCCGTCTTGCAACTCAATCCCACCCCTACTCTGTGCAACTCTCCAACCCAAGAGTGAAACGTTACTCTCAAACTTTCTTCTACTCAACAGCTGAGCTCTGGAACTCTCTCCCAGAATCAGCTTTTCCCGCTTCCTATGACTTAAATTGCTTCAAACTCCGTGTGTCCAGGCATTTTGGCTCGAACGTCCCTTGATTTTGGCCCTGTCACTCTTTAAACTATGGGGGAGGCACTCGCTATAGGCAGTTATGCCTTTTGCCTCCCTCAATCACATAGACAAAAAAAAAAAAAAAAAAAAAAAAATAACTTTCATATCAACAAGCAAGAGCTTTTAGTCCCTTTGTTTTTCCTTCAAACTCACGGCTCCTCCTTGCGGGGGAAATCGGTAGCTTTTCGAATGGACAATTTGAATGAGGTGCACTGCAAGGGTCAACAAGGTCTCGGAAGTTGTTAGAGTTGTCAGAGAAAATATTTGCTCTGGCCGAAGAGCTGAGCATTCATCTCCATGCATCATATCTCCCAGGCATAGCGAACGTCTGGGCAGACGCGCTGTCCCGGACACAGAGCACCACAGTAGAATGGGCAATCAAGCAAGACATCTTCAACAAGATGAAAGCAGAGCCGTACCATCCACAAGTGGATCTATTTGCGTCCGAGGAGAACCACAGACTCCCTCTCTACCTAACCTGCCGGGTAATGACCTCGGCGGGAGGTCCAGACGCATTACTGGAGGATTGGAACAAGTGGAGCTCCATCTATCTTCTTCCTCCTCCAGACGCTTCACTCATGTGTCAGGTAGTTCACAAACTAAGGGGTTACCGGGGCGTAGTCTCGATGATCGCGCCTCTTTGGCCGGCTCAGGTGTGGTACCACCAGTTGAAAACGTGGTGCGAGAACCCGGTTTCACTCCCGGTCTCGTACTTCCACTTAGAGACAATTGGAAACCTAAAGACCTCGCTGACTTTTGCCTTTTGGACATTCAAAATGCCAAATGTTTAGCTCCATATGGAGAGAGTGTTACTAATAAATTTCTTAATCAGTATACTATGTCTACCAGGAGACAATACCAATCACATTGGAAAACATTCACAACCTGGATAGTAGAAATGGCTCAAATGGATGCATCACTAGCTTTGGTTTTTAAGTACTTAGACTATTTGTTTGAACAAAAACGCCTTTCTGTAGTTACGCTGAAGAATCATCTATCTGCCATTAAAACTTTCTTTTACGACCTTACAGGTCTATCCATACCACAGGCGGAGGAGAAAGGGTTCATGAGGCCATGTTTCAAGCTTCGCCCACCACCCCATCAGCTCATGCCTACCTGGTCACTGGACAAAGCTTTGGCTTTGCTTCATTTGCACAAGTATAATCTTGCGCCGGATTTTGACTCATTATTAAAGAAGGCTGTGTTCCTTATAGCTTTGGCTACAGGTAACAGGGTGTCTGAGCTGGCGGCGATGAGCAACGAACCTAATTGCCTCAGGTTTGGGAGACTTAATGAAAATTTACAAATTGCTCCATCTCCCACATTCGTGGCAAAGAATGAGCATAGCGATCATGTGTTCTCTGATTTTACAATCCCGGCTCTTAAACGCGGGCATACACATCATGTTTTATGTCCGGTGCAGGCTTTAATCAGTTTATGAGGGTGTCGCAGCCCAAACAACAGGGAGCCTTATGGGTCAACAGTACAGGTACTAGCATCACAAGAAGAAAATTGACTTCCTTGCTCATAGATGTGATTCGTGAAATTAATCCTGGTGTAGTGGGCAGAGCCCATGACATCAGAAAATGGGCTGTCTCGTTAAGGTTTTTGCAAAATTATTCAATAGATGACATTAAACTGTGGGCCTCCAATCATACTTTCTTGACGCGGTACCTGTCGGTGGCTTTGGATAAACCAAAACTGACCTGTGTGGCCTTACGTCAGTGGGTCTAGTTGGTCTATGTGCTACTAAGTTAAGTTTAATCTTAATGGTGAAAAAAGAAAAAAGAAGTGGGGGGGGTTGGTTTGCTGGAGGGCTTAAACCATCTAGACCCTCCGCCGGACTATGTGATAAGATCACGAGCTGTGATACTTGAGAAGTCAAGCTGGTTATACAACTCAAAATTTTATTTTTATTAGACATCTATCATAGTTGCAACTATAGGATATTAAGTTGATATTGTACAAACTATAAATTATAATATGTACAAATTATTTTAAGGACATAAAATATACTCAAATGATTTATTTGTGCCTTTACATTGTTGGACAGGAATAAAAGAATATTCTTGGAAAACAAATTTTATTGAATCTCAATGTGATATTCTTAACAGATGTACAGTTGTCCACAGATGAAACAGAGACACCCTTGGTCTGTCCAAGACCTCAATAGAGGGCAGCACAATTAGTGCCCATAAATTATCTGGTAACAGTGATGGTGTGGGTGTAATGGTGAGAAACTTTACTATAATTTGATGTATTTCCATTTGTCTTTGTTTACCAATTTTTACCCCATTCAACTGGATATCGTATAGAATATTGAAAGGAATTGTCATATATTTGTGTGAGTAATGAACTTTTGTATCCAACTGTACATTTTCCCAAGAGTTATTGCTGTCATGCCTAGGAGTAGCTTGGGTTGACGTGTTGCTTTTCAAATCCACCATGTAAACTAGATCCTACACTAATGAGCAATGATTATTATCTCTTAATATTTGAACATGAAAATATTTATTTGACTTGGACCAGTAAAGTTGACTCAAAGTAGTTTAATTAGTAAAGATTTCCCCTACTGGCAAGGCTAGCAACTCCTTGCCCGAGGCGGAGGAATATTAGTTACGTTACTCGGCAGAACGAGACGAGCGAGATGTTTGGCCGACCACTACAAAATGGTGGCAGCGGTGGAATACTTACTTAATGTCAACATGAAGCATAAAATTATTAAGTAGGCAGGATATCTTTTTGTTTTGTCTATCCAAAGACCCTTCAACGAGGAGACACGAGCGAGATCTTCGTCCGACCACTACATGGGGGTAGTACAAAGGAGTACAAAGGAAATCAAGCAACAACAGATCTAATGACCCTTCTAGGTTGCTTGTCCTCCAAAACACTGAGGATCAAATGTCCAAACAGTGGTTTAGAGTGGGTAAGGGAACATTGGAAAGGGAATTACTGCCCTAGAACTAATGTCCGTGGCAGGATTAGGAAGTTAGTAGGGGATAGATGGGTTAGTAACTGAGGGGGGGATAAAATAAAGTTATTAATTTACAAACGCAGTCAGTCGCGGGTTTGATGCGAGATATTTGTCTAGGCGGAGTTTAAATGAATCAACGGTGATGCAGTCTATAACGTTTCGGGGAAGCCCATTCCACAAGTTGACAACTCGATTGAAGAAGAAATTCTTAGATTCGTGTGAGTTAAAAGATTTACCAATAATTTTGCAACCGTTTCCCCGCGTGTAATTAGATTGGTCGATAGTGAAGTACTTACTACAGTTCATATTGTCGATGCCTTTGATGATTTTGAAGACTTGAATTAAGTCACCTCTTAATCTGCACTGGGTTAAAGGAAATAGATTTAATTCTCTAAGACACTCTTCGTATGGTTTGTTCTTTAGGCTAGGTATCATTTTGGTAACTCTACGTTGAACTCGTTCTAGCTTGTTTATATCTTTTTGGTAATAAGGGCACCAGGATTGAACGCAGTATTCCAGAAGAGGGCGGACTAAGGAATTGTAAAGGGTTAGGATAACTTCTTTGGATTTATGCTCAAATGATCTGCCTATAAAGCCAATTATTTTGCTTGCCTTCTTAACAACTTCTGAACATTGTTGACTCGGTTTTAGGTTACTCGATATTGGTACTCCCAGATCGGTTTCTCTGTTTACATTCATAAGCTGAGTACCATTCATCGAATAGTTTGCTTTCTCATTTAGGTATCCGATATGTAGTACTTTACATTTATCCGCATTGAATCTCATTTGCCAAATTTGGGCCCAACATGACAATTTATCTAGATTGTGTTGCATATCGTCAACTTGTTCTTTTGAGAGTACGCTATTTGCAATTTTTGTATCGTCAGCAAATTTTGAGATTGTACAGGTGAGACCCTCATCTATGTCGTTGATGTAAATTAGAAAGATAATTGGTCCTAGTACCGATCCCTGGGGTACCCCGCTACTTACATTGGTCCATTTAGATGCCTTACCGTTTATGACTACTCTTTGCTTTCTGTCGCTGAGCCAATTTTCTATCCATTTCAATACACCGTCTTGTATTCCATGCGCTTTTAGTTTTAGCAGTAAACGTTTGTGGGGAACTTTGTCAAAGGCCTTTTGAAAATCAAGGTATATAATATCTACAGCTTTACTCTCATCGTAGAGGTTGAGGATATCGTGGAAGAAGTCTAAGAGGTTTGTTAAACAGGAAAGTTTTTTACGAAAGCCGTGTTGAGTATCTTGTATGTTATTTTCCTCTAAGTGATTTACGAGTCTGTCTCGTATGACCGTTTCTAGCATTTTACATACAACTGAGGTTAAGCTAATTGGACGATAGTTACTGGGTAGGGATTTGCTGCCTTTTTTGAATATCGGTGTTACGTTGGCTAGCTTCCACTGATCAGGCATAGTTCCAGACTGCAAGGATTTATTGAATAGTAATGTCAGTGGTTTGGAGAGCTCATCCTTAGCTTCCTTTAGAACTCTAGGCGAGATTGTATCAGGTTCAGGCGTTTTATTTACCTTGAGTTTATCTAAACAATTCAATACTTCTCTCTCTGTAACGGTGATATTGCTTAGAACATCTGAATTATCAATCTGAATCGGCGATGGTGTAGGGATATCACTGAGGTCTTCTGTTGTAAAAACTGATCCAAAGAAGGTATTGAGGGCATTACTCATTTGTACTTCGTCTTTGGTGTATTCTCCATTTTCATCGACTAATGGCCCAACAGTTGAAGTAACTACTTTTTTCTTTCTGATATAACTATAGAATTCTTTCGGGTTTGTTTTACTTTGATTCGCAATATGTAACTCTAAGGTCTTTTTACTTTGCTTAATTAACTTTTTGGCTTTGCGTCGTAGCTCTACAAATTTCACCCGTTCTTCGTCATTAGCAAATTTTTTAGCAAGCAGGCAGTTTGAAATATCTTTATTCCACCATATGGGCTTATTATTATGGCCTGGGCGCCGTATTTTCGATGGTATGCAGTCTTGCACTGCTTTTAGGTAAGTGGTTTCGAATAACTTCCAAGATGTATTTATGTCGTTATTGTTAATTAAAAAGCTCCAGTCAGTTTCTTTAAACATAGCTCTAAGTTTATGGAAGTTTGCTTTCTTGAAATTAGGGACTTTTTCGATGCTACTATTTGGTTCGTTACTAGTAAACTTTAAAGTGAAAGTTATCGTACGATGGTTGCTGTTACTGAATTCATCACCAACATTCAAATTCTCTATTAATGCTTCTTTTGTTGCAAGTACAATGTCAAGAACGTTATTACCACGGGTCGGCGATCGAACAAATTGATAAAGCGAACTCTCTTGCAAGTTCGTATACAAGTCATGTCCGGAGTGTGAAGTAAGAGTATCGCCCCACTTGGTCACAGGTAAATTAAAGTCGCCAAAAATTACGGTATCTTGTGAGTTACTTACATCTGCAATTTGTTCGTAAATTTCTCGGTCAGTTTGCACTGATTGAGCTGGAGGTCTGTATATTAATGCAAGTATTATTTTTGTACCTTTATTATTCTTTATTAGCACAAAAGATGTGTCGACGTTCACAATTTGAGGTTTTGACAAGGGGGTAGGGTTAAGACTTTCTTTGATATAAAGTAAAACGCCACCTCCATTTCGATTTATTTGGCTTTTCTCAAACATCACATAACCGGGAAGTGAATACTCTGCTAAAAAGTCTCTATCTTCTGTATTGAGCCAAGATTCTGTTATGCCAATCACATTATAATTTTCTGTAAACACTAGCTCCTCTAAATCTGAAAATTTATTGCGTATGCTACGAGCGTTTGCATAGAAAACCTTTAAATTTGTTATTTTAGAACTCACGGAACGCTCTTTAACCCTTGTCTAGCGGGTGCTCTGTGGCCGTTTTGGGCCTTTCCGGGCCGTTCTGACTGCTATATCAACCATCAGTATGAAAGGAACTGTATTGCGCCGAAAACTAGGTGGAAATCGCTACACAATGACGCCACATACAGCTACGTAGCACTCGTGGAGCACTGACAGTGTTACCTCGAAGATGGAAGTTTAGCTGATTTTGCTACCTTGCTCACTTTTAGCGAACTATTGGTTACACTGTCATCCTCCCGCGCGGTGGGGGAACTGGAGTTAGTGTGGGCCGGGAGGCCACAGATGTCGGACGTATGGATCATTACTATCCCACCCATTTTCACTCGATTTCCACCCTTTTTTCACCCGTTTTTTGCCAGTTTTTACAACTCGACTTATGTTGCGCTTAAGGGTTAATAATATTTTTGGTTCTTGTCGGATCTACATTTATGTTCTTGGCTGTCCTCGGTCCTCGCTGTCTTCGGTCCTTATCGCTGGTGGTCCTCTGTTGCCTCTGTTTTTTGCTTGGCGTTGGATGATTTATGTTGTTACGACCGGCACAACGAAATAAACAAGGGCACTTAATATTGGACTAGAAGATAGGCTATATCTGCAACAACGGTACGCTAATTCCAAACCCTCGAACTATTAAGCCGGTGAACAAAACACTTAAACCCTCCAGAGTTAATCTACTGGATAACGGGGTATCAATTAACTGGGTTTAGTGCACTTCTACAAAGGCTTTCCGGTGACGGCAAAGCCTACTCACAACAGGAGTACTTACGTTAATAAAATGCTCTCAAGTAATAACAATGCTTAAATAAACTATACAAGATTTAATAAAGGAGTATATGCTTACGTTAACTTTAGTGTGAGTCTGAACTCAACACTAACTCTTCAATGCTCTATGAAAACACTGGAAGTCTAGTCCTACAGCAAACAGATATGGAATCTTCTGAAAACGTCTGATGCTCTAAGATGCTCGTCGAATATAGAACAGAAATAATGCAGAGGCAGGACACCAAATTGTGTATCTTAAATACACCAACAAGTAGGATACATATATATAAAACAAGGGAGTGCAACAACTCTGTGACAGCACTAATAACAGCCACTCAAAAACAGTACTTCCTTAGCCAAAGTAACAGCCAAACTGGGTTGTGCACCATGCATCAACCTAGGCTAAAATAATACGTGAATAATTCCTAAAGCATACGCAGTTAAAGTTAATAAACACAATGCTGTCTTTCTTACTAATAAAGTCTAGCAGCGGCATAAAAGGTACAAGGAGCCTAGGCAGAGCTCAAGCATGCTCGTAGCCTACTGTCTCCCCTGAACAGATTTCCTTTATGTTACGTAAAGTGACTAGGAGGCTCTCTTGGTAAGTCCAGATCTCAAGTATCTGGTCTTACCCTGGCGCTCCACAAAGGTCAACAAAATGAGGTAGCAAGCATACAAGCAAGAGTAGGCAAAAGCCCTTCGCTTTGTATACTGCTACGCTCGCAAAGGAAAAATATGCACAAGGGTTACAGGCTACCTAGCTCCGTCGAAGTCGTACAGGCTCTGACTTGCCATATACATAACTCAGACAACGACCAAAGATACCCTCCACTGTCTAGCATTAAATAGTAACAAAGAATATCCCAATAATTAGAAGCATCCAATAATATGACTCCATGTGACTATGACTCTAATAATCCCTAAAGCTAGTGCAAAACATATATGTGAGAACTGGTGCTGGTAATACGACTGGCCGACTATGGAAGTCATATGCAGAACCAGAAGGGATGAGTAATTGAATAAAGATAAGAAGTATTGGAAGGAAGGAGTTCAGAGAGAGGAACAGCAGTAAAGAGGGTTAGATTGGGGACAGAATGCAAGGGACGTCTAGGACCAAGCACAACATACCAAGCTCTCTAAGGAGACACGCGGAAAGGAGCCCCCACCCCCCGAGCTAAGACAGCGGCCCCCAATCACAGACCACTACGTCATGAAGAGCAGGCGTCACATGACACACCAGGCCCGCCGGCCAATCACGAGCGGGTGGCCCTGCCCAAGCGAGGAATGCACACGTACATACACACGCACATACTACAACCTCGCTGCTTCCCTCTCTCTCTCTCCTTGCAACTATCACACTACATATCTTATAACTCTATCAATGATATAAAATACTTCCAAGTGTCACAGACAAGAATAAAGACAAACACTGATCTGTCTGTGATAACATGAATACTAAGAAAGAAAGAACATCGTTCTACGATTATTATAGCCCATTTCAGTGCCCTGGCGAGCGCTAGCGAGTACGAGTACATTCTGGCAAGCTGGCCAGCGTAACACCCCGCCTAAGATGTGGGACGTTTTAACCTCAGGTAAACGCCGCATCTGACCAGACAGAATGCCCACCAACCCCGCATCACCCAGCTACTCCCCCAAGTTGTGAAAACAAGGCACAATCACAAACATAAAACACTTCATTATATAAAAAAAAAAAAAAATACACAACCCTTCCCCAAAATAATAGTATCACTTAACAATATTATGCTCAACGAGCAAGCTTCACCAAGCCTAGCCTACTAAGACAAAAACTCAGAATGTCTTAGATTCTTGCTGTAACATACTGCACTTATATACTATCAAAAGAAAGAGTTTTTATGTGAGGTTTTTGTATTATTTTAATAGTGTTTTTGGCGGCTTTGCACTACAGGGGCAAGCCTAATTTTTCTCCACTCTCAAACCAACACTGACTGAACGGCGAGGGTACTCCTTGAAACATACCCTCCCGTGACAAACAATCAGCCAGAACATTATCAGTGCCCTTAACATGCCACACATCCAACTTATGTTCCGGCAGCAAAACAACACCTGACACTGATAAACTGCCCAGTCCATCACAAGACTGGCACTTCTCTTCGCTCTCTCTGGCAACGGGACCTGCCAATAACCTTTCACTATTTCCACCTTAGTGATAAACGAGGCAGCCCCGATGCGGTCTATGGGGTCGTCAACTCTGGATAAGGTATAGGCGTCTGTCAGGGATGATGCACCAACACTCTTGCAATCAACACAAACACAGATCTTGCCACTTAACTCAGGTTGCAAAGTTACTGGCAACGACCACTCACGATATCCCTTATCCCTCAGACCCTTCTTCAACATGTAGTCCAGCTCTGCTTTTACGACAGGCTGTCGAGCAGGATTTATACGGTAGGGAGCCAACTTGAGCCTTGCACTGTCTCCAGCCTCCATATCGGGTGCCACCCCGTACATCAGGCCGGGAGAATCAACAAACATGCGGACGTACTGCCACAGCCTAGTAAACAACTTCTCTTGACGCTTAGGAACAAGAGGTTGCAACTTATCTCGAAGAACAACATGCTTAGTGCCCTCCCACAACCCAGCCGGGACCGCAGTTTCTAAACTATAGCCTCCCTCCTTCTCCACCTCTGTCCCTAAAACAGTCAGGTCATGAGAGAGACAATCTGTACCACCTGTGCAGTCACTCCCACAGTTCATAAGTGCTAATGCTTCCCCGCTGATACCGCACATGCGCACCCCCGCATTCCTTGCGACTACATCTGCCTGCGCAGCATCACCGCCTTCAGCGCCACGGCCAGATACAGTCGGTCTATGGTAGGGCTGTTGCATTTTACTAGGGCAGCATTGGGAGGCTATGCGACGGTCGGGCGTATCTAGTCCATAGTTACCCTCACCAATCTGCTTAATGTCCTGATACTGACCACCACCCTTAGCAGCCATGGGTCGACCCTGACCTGACAACCATGCCAAAGCCTCGTCGCCCACCTTGAACAACTTAAACAACGAGGCCAACGGTTTACTCACACCCAATTGACCTGCCAGCGGAACATCGTGCACCGCATGAGTTGTGAGGCCTGGGTGCTCGGCACAAACAGTGGGGTATGAACCGAGCAGGTGCTGGATCGCTGCACACTGTTGCTCAGGCAGGTGCTCAAGCGCTTCCACAGCCACCTGACTCGTGTTCCCCGCCCACTGATCCGCCGAGACATGACAATCCCAACTTTCCACCACCTGTGCCTCACTGCCCCCCTCTCCTTCTCCACCTTGGCCGCTGCAGGCCAACACAGGGACAGTAGGCTGCTCAGGTGGGCGCCTCACAAACTCCTTCAACAGGTTCACATGACATGCTTCCCCGTCCTCATTGAGTTCAATAGCCCCGTTCCCACAACTCTCAAGACTAGGATCTTCTAGTTGCACCTGGGAACTACTCTGTCGCGGAGTGCCATCACGCCCTACCATGTCACTAGGGGGGACAGGTTCTGGGGCCACTCCGGAGCTCAACATTGGTGCAAGTACCGAGTCACCAAGAAGTGTCGCTGGGTCCAAACTCTCAACCCGACCACCAGCCTCGACTTTCTCCTTCCGACCCTTCCTCCGCTGGTCTGAAACCTGGGTACTAGGCTGTGACACCTGAGCGGACTGAGAACTGGTGACAGCGCACGCCATCTGCTGCGTCTGGCACCTCTCGAGCCCCTCTTGCCCCTCCCTACTCGTGTCGGCCGCCCTCTCGGCAACGACTAAGGGTGGAACCTCGGAAGTAGGCACCGCAAAGTCGTTACCGAGAAGGAGGTCGACCCCCTCAACTGGCAATTTCTCCACAACACCCACATCCAACTCCCGTGTCACACCATCCACCTCGAGCTGCACTCTGACCAGCAGGTAAGACCGCATAGCATTGATGCATTGAACTACCACAACCCGAGCCGCGTTAATAGGCTTGCCAGTGAAGTTCTTAATAAGTGTCTGGGAAGCGCCCGTATCACGCAGCAACTCAAGCCTATGCTCCACACCAGCCCCCCTCACAGTGCCGTGCCCCCTATGACCGCAAAAAGCATCTCGGACGGGTGACGAGCCCTCCTGCTGCTTCTGCACCGACTGTGACTTCGCAACCGACATATTACCCCGGGCAAACGCGGAAGACCTCAAAGACACACCGATGTTGCTCACTAGTGACACCACTGCTGTAGGCGGTGTGCTCGGACATGAGCGCGCAATATGCCCCTTCTCATGACACTTGAAACACTCCACTTAGCTCTTGGACTTCCTCTGAGGTGAGGAAGGGCCCTGGCCTTTCTTTAACGGAAAGAGTTTCGACTTGGGATCAAAATTGGCACCAGTACTCTTAACCCGTACAGCCCCAGCGACGCGCCTGACGCGTCGGCGATGTATGTAACGCACAGCCCCAGAGATGCGCCTGGCGCGTCACCCTAATTGCGCCGACCGTAACCTCAGGTGTAGCCACTCAAGAGGGCTCAGATTTGTATGGGAACTGTGTACGTATCCCACGCAACCGTGCCGATGGTTGAAAACTCTCAAAGTCCACGTGCGTGCGCGTGAGCGCGCAATAACCTGTTTTTTGGGGGTAATTCCCTTCAATTTTTTACTCTTGTAATATACGTTTTCGGGGGCTCTGTAGGACCATTCTTTAAGCTTTTTGAGCGGTTTTTCGTGGTTTTTCCTTCATTCCTAACCCATTCGCTATTGTTTCTGGAATAAAACCATTTTTTGAAAACCGGCCGGGTTCTGGTGAACAAACATTACAAAACTAGCCGGGGCTGGACGGGTTAAATGGGTAATTAGTTGTGTCGTTCATTCGGGGGGGGGGGGAGGGGAGTGGTACACCCCTGGTTACCTGCCTCAGCTCTCTGTGCAGACCCGCACCCACGAATTAATGACAACCTGAGGTCAGCCAGCTCAGCCGCCTCCTGCAGAGTTTTAGGTTGCTTTTCTTTCAGGTTAAGAGTCCAGTCACTGTCAGTACATTTGAAAAATTGTTCTAACAACACTAATTGCTTCACTGCTTCAAAAGTAGTTGCCTTCTCCGACCTCAACCAATTTTCAAACGCATCTGACAGCTCTCTAGCGTGTTCCTGGAAAGTACTCTCCTTTCTCTTAGGAACAGCCCTAAACTTCAGCCTATCGGTCTCTGGCTGAAACTCATACGCCCTCAGGACAGCCTCTTTCAACACCTCATAGTCAATACAAGACTCTAGGGGTAAAGCATCGTACGCCTTGAGTGCTTTCCCCGTCAATCGTGAAGAAACAAGGGCTGCCCACTTCTCCTCGGGCCATTGGTGCTCCCGGCACTTTTTCTCAAAACGGAGAAAGAATTCTGTAACTCCTAACTCATCAAACACTGGAACCAACTTTAGTAGATGCGACAGGGACTGGTCATGGGGTCGACCCCCCTGGACGACCCGGTTCCTCGTCACGTCTACACAAGTTTTCTCTAGGTCAATATCGGCACAATACCTTGCAGCCTCATACCTATACTTGAGCTCAGACTCGTGCTTTCGCTGCTCGAGCTCAGCCTCATGCTTAGCCTGTCGCTCCTGCTGCTGAAGTTTGGCGAGCTCGAGCTGAAACAACATCTCGGAAGACAAACCCTGAGGAGGGGGTGCTACTACCGGGGACCCACCCCGTGAATCACCTAGAGGCATACCCAACCACCAGCGGACATCGGCCTGCGGGAACGTGCCCGGCTCCGGAACCCGAGGGGAGGCCATGATAGGAGTTGAGTAGATTGGGGGCTGGGACGAAGGTGCCCCACCTCCCGCTCCACCCGAAGCCCCACGCACCCCACCCAGCACACAGGTGACCAGCTCACTTCTCGACAAACCGCTAGTACCAGAAAACCCTAAGACCGTGGCTACACACTGCAGTCCGTACCGGTCCAGTCCCGACACCCGGTCCGCCATCACAGGCTCCTCCAAAAAGCTCCGAGCATCCTCCTCATCGTTCACCACCCGAACGCCGTCTAACAACTCCACCTTCTCCACCTCCTCGCCTGTCTCTCGCACTGTGCCCTCACTATGCTCAGACCCGTCCAGTGACATGATGGAGTCAACAAAAAAAATCCCAAGTCAAGACAAAAGTAGCCAAACTCTCGCGTAGCTTTATTCACAAAAAATATTCGAAGATGTTTTTGAGTTCAATACTAGGTCACCAATAAACTCCAACAAGTTCCATATATCCTCAAAACAATGTCCACTGCCAACACTGCGAAAAATAAATTCAACCCCAAATGGCAATAAGATTTCTCCAAAAAAAAAATGCAAAATTCAGTTCATTATATACAGGACTAAGGTCGCCATTTGTTACGACCGGCACAACGAAATAAACAAGGGCACTTAATATTGGACTAGAAGATAGGCTATATCTGCAACAACGGTACGCTAATTCCAAACCCTCGAACTATTAAGCCGGTGAACAAAACACTTAAACCCTCCAGAGATAATCTACTGGATAACGGGGTATCAATTAACTGGGTTTAGTGCACTTCTACAAAGGCTTTCCGGTGACGGCAAAGCCTACTCACAACAGGAGTACTTACGTTAATAAAATGCTCTCAAGTAATAACAATGCTTAAATAAACTATAACAAGATTTAATAAAGGAGTATATGCTTACGATAACTTTAGTGTGAGTCTGAACTCAACACTAACTCTTCAATGCTCTATGAAAACACTGGAAGTCTAGTCCTACAGCAAACAGATATGGAATCTTCTGAAAACGTCTGATGCTCTAAGATGCTCGTCAAATATACAACAGAAATAATGCAGGGGCAGGACACCAAAGCGTGTATCTTAAATACACCAACAAGTAGGATACATATATATATATAAAACAAGGGAGTGCAACAACTCTGTGACAGCACTAATAACAGCCACTCAAAAACAGTACTTCCTTAGCCAAAGTAACAGCCAAACTGGGTTGTGCACCATGCATCAACCTAGGCTAAAATAATACGTGAATAATTCCTAAAGCATACGCAGTTAAAGTTAATAAACACAATGCTGTCTTTCTTACTAATAAAGTCTAGCAGCGGCATAAAAGGTACAAGGAGCCTAGGCAGAGCTCAAGCATGCTCGTAGCCTACTGTCTCCCCTGAACAGATTTCCCTTATGTTACTTTAAGTGACTAGAAGGCTCTCTTGGTAAGTCCAGATCTCAAGTATCTGGTCTTACCCTGGCGCTCCACAAAGGTCAACAAAATGAGGTAGCAAGCATACAAGCAAGAGTAGGCAAAAGCCCTTTGCTTGTATACTGCTACGCTCGCAAAGGAAAAATATGCACAAGGGTTACAGGCTACCTAGCTCCGTCGAAGTCGTACAGGCTCTGACTTGCCATATACATAACTCAGACAACGACCAAAGATACCCTCCACTGTCTAGCATTAAATAGTAACAAAGAACAACCTAATAATTAGAAGCACCCAATAATATGACTCCATGTGACTATGACTCTAATAATCCCTAAAGCTAGTGCAAAACATATATGTGAGAACTGGTGCTGGTAATACGACTGGCCGACTATGGAAGTCGTATGCAGAACCAGAAGGGATGAGTAATTGAATAAAGATAAGAAGTATTGGAAGGAAGGAGTTCAGAGAGATGAACAGCAGTAAAGAGGGTTAGATTGGGGACAGAAGGCAAGGGACGTCTAGGACCAAGCACAACATACCAAGCTCTAAGGAGACACGCAGGAAGGAGCCCCCACCCACCGAACTAAGACAGCGGCCCCAAATCACAGACCACTACGTCATGAAGAGCAGGCGTCATATGACATGCCAGGCCCGCCGGCCAATCACGAGCGGGTGGCCCTGCCCAAGCGAGGAATGCACACGTACATACACACGCACATACTACCACCTCGCTGCTTCCTTCTCTCTCTCTCCTTGCAACTATCACACTACATATCTTATAACTCTATCAATGATATAAAATACTTCCAAGTGTCACAGACAAGAATAAAGACAAACACTGATATGTCTGTGACAACATGAATACTAAGAAAGAAAGAACATCGTTCTACGATTATTATAGCCCATTTCACTGCCCTGGCGAGCGCTAGCGAGTACGAGTACATTCTGGCAAGCTGGCCAGCGTAACAATGTCACTGCTGCTTCTTCTCGGATGGCGTTTTTTGATCCATGGCTGCAGACTGCTTCGTGTAGGAGACGACCCATGCGTGCTGAACCCACAGGGTTTAGATGAGTGCCATCCTTGTGGAACAGAGTCGACTGGTTGTAGAAGTTGTCCCAGAGGTTGATGAATTCAACTTCTTCCCTCAGACACAAATATTTTAGTCGGCTATTTGTGCTGAAGGCCTTGTCGTAGAATTTGTCAGGTGCGTCGATCTTGGGGAGAATGCCTGAGATGATGATATTCCTTGACTTGTTTTTGTAGTGCTGGATCATCTTGGGATATTTCTCCATCAACTCTTTGGATCTGGTGCGCATGACGTCATTTGAACCAGCATGGATGACAAAAAGGGTATTTTCATTTGCATCCTTTGTGGTATCTTCGGAGGCTTCCACAATGTCGTCCAGTCCAGCTCCTGGGATGCAAAATCTTTTTCGTTGATTTGGGACTCTGTCGCAGAACTCTTCGACCTGTCCTCGTAGGATGGAATCCCCAACGAGCCTGGTCTCTTCTGGTTCGTCTTCCATCTCTACCAATATCTCAAATCTGTTTGACATTGTGACTGGTAGATGAGACCTTTTCTGCGTTGGCCGTGCACCGTTCCTCACTGGTGTAAATCCGGAAACCTGTGGTGGCGGGACTCTGCATACAGGTCGGAGAGAGGAGTGGTTAGAACGGGGGCGAGGGGATGGCACTGTTCGTGCTAGCAGGCTTCTTGCACGAGAAGTGGGGGAGAGACTAAGGTGAACAGGGCGGCTGTCCTGGTTTGATGTCGGCTCAGGTTCGTCAGAAGCATCTGCAGGTGTTGGATTGTTGGCAGATGACGTTGGGGCGGTGGTGGATGCTGGAGTTGAAACAATTGGAGTTAGTGATACTCCAACGTTGAGTGCTACAAACTCTTGGAGTGATTCCAGCTTCCTGGTGAGGGCGTTGATCTTGTTGTGGGCTTCATCCAATTTTGCTGTAAAATCCTCTCGTTGCTGGCAGAGTCGGCAGACTTGTGGATCGGCAGGAGCAAACATGGAAGCACCAAACCTACCGGCGCAGTTCGTACAGGCACGAGGCATGGTAACGATCACTTTCTTCATATCACTTCACTCACTTAAAAACACTTAACTCACTTTAAAAACACTAAACTCACTTTAAAAACACTTATCTTACTTTAAAAACACTTCACTCCCTTAGTAGGTGAAGGTATGGGGTGAAGGGAGGGGGGAGGAGGGTACAGGAGTGGGAGAGGTAACTAGCGGCGAGGTGGGACCAGGTGAGGGTGGAGGGAAGTGGGTGGCTAATTACTTTACTGTGAACACATCATTTTGTGTTTTGAATATTCTGTGGTATTATGATTGCAAAGTATTGGATTGCTGGTATTAATGAAACATAATACTGCTAAAGTTGTAGCAAATTGAAACAGACATCATCCAATAAGAAACTGTGTGTTTTTACCTCGAGAATCTTAGATGAGGGAGGGGAGAGGGTATTATTATTATTATTATTATTATTTGTATTTTTATAAGGACTAGCACAAAGCCCATGAACACTATGTGACACTAAAACTCATGATGAAAACGGCAGAGGTAAGCTAGGCAAATTCAAGAAAGATACGAAGCTATGGGAAAAACGTTACATGAAAGGTAGAAGACGAGCACGAGACAGAACATGCATAAAGAGATCAAGATACAAAGTGGGGGTGACAAACTATAGAGAGCAACCTAGCAGTAGTGCAGGATAGGGGTAGGTGGTGGTGGATTACAAAGAAACCTGTGGCTGGAGTGTGAATTATTATATGAAGAACAATTAATTTGAACCTTGGTAATGGCATAATATAATTATAAGTTGTCTAACATCTCACTTACCTAGCTTCGATTGTGATAGTAATATAACAAATTCTTATACATTAAATATTCAACTAAGAAAAAACATCTTCGCAGAGCCTCATAATACCATAAACCTTGATAAGATTAGGTAGTGTGTGTAGAATGATAAACGCGCTATAGGCTGCCAACTTGCTATCGCTAGCTCTCTCTCTCTCTCTCGCTATTGGAACATAAGCACAAACTGTTTTCGGTTGTATATTTAATTTACTTTGAAAAAAAAAATATATATATATATATATATATACCGGTATATTTATTGAGAATATATCACAAATACACGTGAGCCACTAAATGTTTCTAATCTCTCAGTGGGGATCGAACCGTCGACCATCAGGACGATAGCCGACGCTTTAATCAATTACACCACGGCAGTCTAAAAGACACTCAGCCTTCTATCCTATTTATGTTAGGGAGAAGGGAAACCCACTAGGCGAATATATTTCAATTCAAACCTAGTTGTAGGATCCATATTTCCAGAATACCATACAAGGATTTCTGAGTGTCCCGACGCAACTCGGGTCGAAATTGATTTAATTTAATTCCAACCCACAAAGCATGAGAGTTACAAATATTGAGAATATATCACAAATACACGTGAGCCACTAAATGTTTCTAATCTCTCAGTGGTGATCGAACCGTCGACCATCAGGACGATAGCCGGCGCTTTAATCAATTACACCACGGCAGTCTAAAAGACATGCTGTAGACATGCCCCGTCAGACGTAGCCGCTCGCCCGTCAGACGTGAGCTGCTCCCGTCAATCGTAAAATATTCCCGTCAAACGGGAAAGTTTACGTTCGTCGGGAAGTATATGGCAATACCGCCACACTGCGGGCTGGTGGGAAGACGCGGCAACGATGTACGGGGGGGTATATAAGGACCAGCGGGACACACTGCCGTCAGTCATACCTCTCACCATACCGGAGCAACAACCTACAGCCAACCCTGCTACCCTGTCACCCTGCCACCCTCTGCACGCTGCCCTGCCCTGCCCTGTCACCATGAATAGCAAGAAAAGCGGGAAGAAGGTCAGGAAGGTTTCCCCTCTCACCTCGACGCCTGCCACCTCTCCGCTTGCCCCCTCGACGCCTGCCCCCTCGACGCCTGCCACCTCGACGCCTGCCACCTCTCCGCCTGCCCCCTCGACGCCTGCCACCTCTCCGCCTGCCCCATTGACGTCTGCCACCTCACTGCCTGCCCCCTCGATGCCTGGCACCTCCAACTCTGCTGAGCAGGCAGAATTTTTGATCAACATCGACGACGAGAATGGAGAGGTCATGGGGCAAGTCGAAGATGATCATGAGGAAAGTGATGACGACGACGACGACGACGACGACCCACCCCCTACAAATTCCGGCGTCGAACAGCCACAGCCACCACAACGGCGAAAATGGCGCCGGGAGCACCAACATTATCCTGACGGAGGAGACTGAGCGTATGCTGGGAGAGTGGCTGGAGTTCGAGGCGCCTTTTCTATATGATAAAGGTGATCCCAGGCACAAACAGAAGGAACACATAGACCATGTTGTGGCGGAGAAGGCAGCCAGCATGGAACCCCCCGTCACAGCCTTGGACTTGATGACGTGGTTCACCTCTCTCCGGTCCAGGTTCGGCAGGCTCACCAAGCTGAAGAGTGGTGATGGGGCCAAAAGGTTGACGGAGAGGGAGAAGTGGATCATTGACATGTTCCGGTTCCTGAAGCCACACATCGTGCGGCAAAAGAAGCCCCGGACACTTGGTATGCCTCAGGTACGTTTATATTTTTTATGTTTTCCAACCCTTTCACTATTAAATCGACAACCACATCAATATTTTCCTGGCGAGCGATAGCAAGCCAAGAGGTTTGGCGTCCTCAGGACAGTGACAGGTTTTGTCTTTTTCTGAATTATTTTGCTTATAATGATGTCATTATTTTTTTCAATTTATCTTGTTCACTTAAGTTTATAATTACCTAACATTTTTGTTAATGAAACACATAATAACACAAAGCAGTTTATTCATTTTATTTAAAGGTTACAAGGATGAATGGTTATGTTGAATGGTATTTTACAGTTGATAAATAATGTACATGTTACTAATTATACATTCATGTCCCAACAGTCTGCTGCCCAAGCTGCCGAACCTGCTTCTGTTCCTGTGCCTGACCCCGCCCCAGCACCTCCCACAGACGATGTGGAGGACCCCTCTGCCGGCAGTCAGGAGGACACCACCCCAGCCATCTCCATGCCTGCGCGGAAGGCTAAGCAGGGGAAGCCTCCTGGTGCTGTACTATCCACAGCATCCACATCACACAGAACCCTGGAGCAAGTGAGTAGAGGAAATATTAGTTTCATAATAGCAACAATAACTTTGAACATAAGAACATAAGAACATAAGAAAATGGGAGTCTGCAGAAAGCCGATTGGCCTAAACAAGGCAGATCCCTGTCCCACCCAACCCCAATTACAAAGCCCAATTATAGGCTAAACACTCTAATACCTTGAGGATCATCTCACCAAAACGGTTAGAGATTAACACAAGATTACTGGGGTCAGCAGGACGCTGATTGGCCCACACCGGGTAGATCCCCCTTCATACCCAACCCTTCTCGTCCATATGCCTATCTAATTTTATCTTAAAGCTCCCTACCGTTTTTGATCCCACTATAGCATATTGGCTTCCCAGAATACTACATAATTATATTTGTTAAAATTCCTAATTGTCAATTATTGAAATATGTTATGTTTCGTGTGTTGTGCAACGTGTTAATGTTCTCTTTTTCCATAATGGTAACAATAACTTTGAACATAGTAGGCTTCCCAGAATACCACAACATTTTATTTGTTAAAATTCATAATTGGTCAAATATTAAAATATGTTATGTTTCATGTGTTTAATGTTCTCTTGTTCCTTGTTCCCATACCAGGTCCTTGCAACTGCGGAGAAGGTGCGCCACAACCTGGCTGAGGTTATGGATGTGGTCGAGGATCCGGAGCTACAGTATTGGCGCGCCTCCCTGGATGTCATGGCCAAGGACTGTGTGGGGCTGCCAGCAGGTTTCAACACCCCACTGAAGATTGAACTGATGGCAGCCCTCAACTGGTTCCAAACTGCCCATGAGGAGGGAGTCACCAAGCCTGGTCAGGACCTCATTTTGCACGCCACTCGGAACTATGGCTTTCAGGCGCCCCAACCCCAACCCCAGGCACAGCAGCATCAACCGGCAACCACAGTGATGTACCAGGGCAATCCGCCAACCACCCTGCCTCAACCCTTGCCGACCCCGCCCAAGCCTGCTACCTTCGTGCTACCTCCACATGTATTGCAGTCATTGCTGCGGCCGCAGCAATCAGCAACACCCCCTGGCACATTCCTGCCACCTAATGCCTCCACACCGACACATTCGCAGTTAGTGGACCTCTCAAACTTGGGCTCACAGTTTGGGAACACCAGCTTCAACCTGGATCATCTTCTGTCTGGATCACCTGGATATAATCCAGGTACGCCCGTGCAATCCGTCGATCCAGATCAGACCCTGGAGACCCCCAAGAAGCCACCCTAGCAGCCCTAGCTGCAACCCTCCTTGTCTCTCTTTCTAATTAATGATAATGTATGTATATTAACAATATATGTATTTGTGTAATGATGTGTGTGTTTCTATTTCCAATATTGTAGCTAAAGTATTTATTAATAAGATGACAAATGAAATATATACTGAAAGTAATGAGTAAGAATAAAACAGAATGACTAATTGAAACGCAATAATTATAATATGGTTAATAATAAATATGAAAAACCTTGAAAACGTAACTAAAACATAAAGTACAAAACAAAGGAAACATGGAAACAATTAAAAACTTGATTGCAATATAAAAGTAAAAGATGAAAAATAAAGTAAGCAGGGAACAATTGAAGTAATTAAAGGAAATATAAAAATATACAATAAACAAAATATGGAAGAACCTACAAACTTAAAGAAAATCAAAAGTAACAGATAAAAGTACAATACAAAGCAAACTGTCAAAGACTCGATAACAAAAATGTAAAATGAAGCTGAAATATAAAGCAAAATACAAAGTAAACAGGGGAAAACCGTAAAAATTTCAAAGAAGTATTAAAGTAGATATAACTCACCTAAATACGGTCATCCTGCCAAGCCACAGATCCTTGAGGGGAAGAGAAGTAGGTCTTGAGGTAGTTCCGTTGCTCCTTGGCAAGCCTGGTTGCAGTGTTGCGGGACACGGGTGGGATGTTGGTTCCTACAGGTGGGTCACTCCTCCAGGGGGCAGGTATGAGTTGGTGGGTGTGTGGGTCCTCTTGATCTACCTCTGTTCGGGGTGGGTTTCGTCCTCGTAGGATGTTGTGCAGAATGCATGAGGCCAACACAACAACCTCTGTACGCTCAGGTTTCATAGACATTGCAGTGTGGAAAATGCCAAAGGCGTTCTCTACCACCCGGCGGCCCCTGCTGAGTCTGTAGTTGTAGATCCGTTCAGGTTTCGTGAGGAATCGTTGGGGGTAGGGCTTCATCAGGTAGGCGCGCAGAGGGAATGCATCATGACCTGCTAAGAAGTATTCCGTTGGTGGTCCAGTGGGATCGGTAGAGATGACCTCGGCGGGGGGCAGTTTGGCGGTCTGTCTATCAAGCAACTTAGACAGACGGGTGTGTGCAAAGCCACCACCATCAGACTCTGACCCTATGGCACCAACGTCGACGTAGATGAACTTGTAGTTGGAGTCAACAATTGCCAACAGGACAATGGAAAAAACTTCTTGTAGTTGAAGTAATATGTACCACCAAAGGAGAGGTTGCGGATCCGTATGTGTTTGCCATCAATGGCTCCTATACAATGCGGCAGGTTCCATCGTTCCTCAAAGCCGCTGGCAACCTCCTTCCATTCAGCAGGCGATTGTGGCGTTTTGAGCTCCTGATCTCCGTAGACAGAGATGAGGGCCTGGCATGTGTCTGGAACAATTTGGCTGATGGTGTTGTGGGCAACCCGAAAAGAGTACTGCAGGCTCCTGTAGGTTTCACCCGTAGCGAGGAAACGTAGGGTGATGGCCACCCGCAGACCAGGAGGAATGGGTTTTCGCCAGAATGTAGGTTTCCTCTGAATGATGGGGGTGACACGTTCCACAATCTCATCAAATAGTTGTTTGTCTACCCGGGTGAAGTTCTTGTACATGTGTGGACATTCTCTGGCCAACTCTTCCATCAGGTTCTCATAATGGCCATGTTCAAGCCTTCGTTGCAGATAAGGCCACACCCACACTGTCCTCTTGCTCCTTTCCTTCTTCTCTTGTTCCTCTTGATGGATGTAGTTTGCTATTGCAAGTAGTCTTAAGATTTCCATGCAGGAAAGGATCCATTTCATTAGCCGCATGTTATGCCTGTTCTCCGGTTTGATTAGGGAGTTCACAAAATTTAACTCCTCCAGGATGAATTCCGCGATGTTGTTCATGGTGCCGAGGAAGGAGTGGGAATGGCAAAGGTGTGGCCAGTCCTGCCCTTTTGTAGTTCCCAGATTCCAACCCATACCTACGTGGTTGACAAAGACTGTCTTTGTCTGTGTTTGGACAGACGGGGTGTGCCTACGATTGTCCGGAACCGGCCCAGGTAGGTCCTAAACAATCCCAAGACGTACGGCCTCAGCTACGCAGGTCTTGTGGGGGCGTGGCATGGGCATGGCCTGTGTTCCCGCAAATCGGGCAGCCCATGCGGACGAACGGGGACATGCTTACGCAAGTCGCAAACACGTACGTAGTTCAATACGACTACATTACGACTGACGTAACACTGGCCCCGTCACGGTACGTCTGTCGGGAAGTGCAATAGTCGTGGTTATACGGGCGTTCACGGCCGGACTACTCCCGTCAGAACACAAAATTGGTGATTACGCCTGACGGGAGCTGTCGGGAGCAATATACGTGAATGTGTGAACCCAGCATTAGTCTGCAGTTTTACTGTTATAGCAAACTGGGTCGACCGTGATTATATTAACACACTACACTATTTGTATTTGCAGTGCAGTTCCTTGATTTTGTAAAATAAATGCTACCAATTTGTTTTAGACATAATTATATGCAACTGACAGCAGCCCCTTCTCTGTATCCTCCTACTTTCTCTATCCTACTTTCAAAGCAAAAGGCGGATGCTGTGCATACGTGCACAGCAGACTCACTGGCTCTCATGTTCCCGATTTTGACTCCTCTGAATTCTCCACTTTATTGCTCAAAATATCCTGTCATTCTCATACTAAATTATCCTATGTTGTCTATCTTTCCCCTAATTCTACTGAATTTCCCAAATTCTTTGAGTATCTAAACTCTTAACTGGAACACATCCTAGCCATCTCTCCTTTCTCAGATATCACCATCTTAGGAGATTTTAACGTTCACCACCGCCAATGGCTCTCCTCTCATTCCACTGACCAACCTGGTGAACAAGCCTATATCTTTTCTATCCTAAATAACCTACAGCAGTTGGTTCAGCAACCCACTCATATCCCAGATCGTTTCGTAGATCGGCCTAACATTCTTGACTTGTCTGTAACTTCTAACCCTTCCTCTTATACTGTCGATCTTTTCCCTTATTTGGGCTCCTCTTACCTATCTCTCTTACCTATCCTATCTCTCCAGTACGGCCACCCGATTGAGCCAAACTAGCCAGCCGGCGGGAATTGTAGTACTTTGGCGATGCCGACTGGGAGGCTCTTCGGCAGTACTTCTTTAATTTCCCATGGCATGATTTTTGCTTCCGTTGCTGGGAACCCTCGGAGAGTGTTGAACGCATTACCAAGGTAATCCTTTCGGGCATGGAGGCATACATTCCATTGTCTTTCCCTCAGACTAATGTATAATAAACTTGGTTTACTTACGCTTGTTCTACTTCTGTCCGCAATAAGGATGAAGCATTCAAACGGTACCGACACATTAAAACCCAAGAATCTTATGTTTCCTATGTTTTTGCCTAGAATCAAGCCAAATCTGTTCTTCGACTCACCAAACACTCTTTCATCGATTCTATATTAAATGCACTGAACTATTCAATATCTAATGATAATGTCGGACAGGTTGGGAGAGAGGTATCTTGACCAGGATTCGAACCCAATCACTCCAGGTATATTTGGAAGAGCTGAGCATCATAAGCACTCAGCCATATGCTCATGGCCGAGTGGTTATGGTGCCCAGCTCTTCCAAATATACCTGGAGTGAGTGGGGTCGAATCTTGGTCAGGTTTTCTCTCTCTGAACTATCCAAATCTAAGCTCTTCCCAAGCTTTCTGGTATCTAGCCAAAAACCTTTCCACCAATTGTTCTTCTTTGTCTTTCCCTCCCCTTTTCCACTCTGACAGCAATACCGTCACTTCTTCCTCTGACAAAGCTAAACTCTTCACTCAAACTTTCGCTAAAAACTCCACCTTGGATGATTCCAGTGTTATTCCTCCCTCTCCTACTTATACCTAATATCTTAATCTCTTTTAAATATGTACTCTCTACCCTCTCTGGGCCTAATACTAAGAAGGCGTGATGGTGTTCCTCCTGTTGTACTAAAAAACTGTGCTTCCGTGCTGACTCCCTGCCTAGGCAAACTCTTCCGTCTCTGTCTCTCCTCTAATGTGTTCCCTTCTTGCTGGAAGTTTGCTCTCATTCAACCTATCCCAAAGATCACCAGTAGAGTGACCCCTAAGAAAGCCATACTGGCGATCTGAAAGTAGATTACTAGTTGGGCAGAGAGGTGCTTAAGAAATTTTGAAGTAAGAATAGTTTCCAAAACTTTGGAGATGCAAGAAATGAGAGCAAATGGACGATAGTTGGAGGGTTGAGAACGATCACCCCGATCGTTCTCAACCCTCCAACTATCGTCCATTTGCTCTCATTTCTTGCATCTCCAAAGTTTTGGAAACTATTCTTACTTCAAAATTTCATAAGCACCTCTCTGCCCAACTAGTAATCTACTTTCAGATCGCCAGTATGGCTTTCTTAGGGGTCACTCTACTGGTGATCTTCGTTCATATCTTATTCATACTTAACGAGAATACTGAGAGAAGATGAAGGGTTGGTTTGTGTATAAGGGAAATTCCTGTGGGAGTTCTTGATGGGTAGATAAATGGAGAAATGGGTTTTGGAAACACCAAGAGCAACAATATATTTTCTGCCAGAATGGGAATTGTTGATAGGTCAGAAGATAAGTGTTTTATGGCAACGTCACGTGACTTTTTGAGAGATTGTTTGCTGGGGGGTTTTGAAAAAAATAGTTGAATAGTGTAAGGTAGTCATCAACATATGAATGAATAGCTGATAGTTAATAGGTTGAGGAAGCGAAAGATGTAAGGGGTTTCGCTGAAAATAAAGCCTGAGAATATGAGTAAGAATAATTGTCTAGATAGGGTAAATTCCCGTACTGGTACATCAGATAGGAATAGAAAATATCAGTCACAGGATTTTAATTGTACTGCTAGTAGAAATATTGAAGGTGTAACAGAAGATGGGAATTCAGTTAGAAATAAAGGTAAATCCGATACCAGTAAAAAAAATTAATTGCGATTATATTATACAAACTGTAGGAGTTTATGTAACAAAATGGATGAACTTAGAGCACTTGTTAGCAACGAAAATATAGACATTATAGCACTGACTGAAACATGGATTAATACAGAATCAAGATTTTGTTTAGCAGAATTCCATATACCAGGATATAGTTTGTTTAAACGCGACCGAACAAGTTGGAGGGGCGGCGGAATAGCAGTGTTTGTCAGGAGTTCTTTAAAAAGCTGTATTAAATCAGGTATTAGACTAAATACTGATAACGAAAGTGTTTGGGTTGAGGTTAGCGAAGGTAGTGAGACCATAATTATTGGAGTTATTTATAGACCACCAAATATGAGTAGAAACGAAGGTACAGCTGTATGGCAGGAAGTGAAAATAGCATCAAGATTTAGCAATGTGTGTATTTTGGGGGATTTTAATTTTCCGAATATTGATTGGCAGCATCAAATCGGCGACTCAGATTCAAAAGAGTTTATTGAGGCGGTACAGGATATTTTTTTATTTCAATTCATAGACTCGCCTACTAGAGGTAATAATATCATCGATTTAGTTCTCAGTAATAATGAACAAATGATAAATAATGTAGAGATAGGAGACCAACTAGGAAATAGTGATCATAAATCAATTTATTTTAACATACAATGGACAGGAAAGGCTAAAGAGAATACGACACTTATCCCAGATTTCAGAAAAGCCAATTATGGTGGATTAAGACGAGCCTTAAGAGTCGATCCTATGGTTAAACTATTAAGTGGACCCAGGTGCGCTAATGAACATACTCTCTCTCAGATACCTGTCTTAACTCAGGATAATTTGACAGCTACATATAATCATTTTATTTATTCACTCCACAATGCGCAAAATAAATATATCCCCAAAAGAAAATTGAGATCAACACAGAACCAACCCAAATGGATGAATAATAGACTATTAGACCTTCTAGGAAAAAAGAGAGGAATATATCGAAATATTAAGAAAGGCGAAATTCACCTACTTGCTTACTATCAGAATCTATCAAGAGAGGTTAAAAAATGTATAAGGACAGACAAAAGAAATTATGAAATCAGGATAGCCAATGACTCAAAAAATAACCCTAAGGCTTTTTACCAGCTATATAAATCTAAAGTTAGAGATAAAATAGGCCCCCTTAAAACTTTGATAGGAGAAATGACAGAAAATGATTTAGAAATGTGCAGTACATTAAATAGTCAGTTTCTATCCGTTTTCACTAATGCAAATTTGGCACAGATTCCAGAAGTCCGTAAGGTATATAGCGATAGTATAGAAAATAGGTTAAGTACGGTTACTATAAGTAGAAATTATGTGCTTAAGGAAATTGACAGACTGAAACCTCAGAAATCGCCTGGTCCCGATGAGGTATATGCCAGAGTATTAAAAGAATGCAGAGATGAGTTAAGTTACCCATTAACATTTCCTTTTAACAATTCATTAGAAACAGGTTTAGTTCCAGAAGCTTGGAAGCTTGCAAATGTAGTTCCGATTTTCAAAAAAGGTGATAAATCAATAGCATCCAATTACCGTCCCATTAGTCTCACTTCAATCATAGGAAAGCTACTAGAGTCAATTATTGCTAGGAAAATGAGAAACCACTTAGAAACATTTAACTTAATCAATTCTTCTCAGCATGGATTCACTCAGGGACGTTCTTGCCTTACTAATTTGCTTAGTTTTTCTCAGAGGTATATGAAGCAGTAGATAATGACAAGGCATACGATATTATATATTTAGATTTCAGTAAAGCTTTCGACAGAGTCCCTCATGAGAGATTGATGAGAAAGGTTGAGGCACATGGAATTGGTGGGGCGTTGTTGGGATGGATTAGGTCATGGCTAATTGGTAGGAAACAGAGAGTCAGCATAAATGGTACCAAGTCAGAGTGGGGAGCAGTCAAAAGTGGTGTCCCCCAGGGATCGGTATTAGGTCCCCTGTTGTTTCTTATATACATAAATGACCTAGATTTAGGTATAACTAGTAGGATAAGTAAATTCGCAGACGATACTAAAATGGGGAGATCAATTGATTCAGATAGCGATATAGAGTGCCTCCAAAGGGATCTAGATACCTTACATGAATGGTCAGTAAATTGGCAGATGAAGTTTAACATTGACAAATGCAAGGTATTAAAGATAGGGAAGATGCAAACAAATGTTAAATATAAACTAGCTAATTTAGAATTAGAAAATTCAGACTGCGAGAAAGATCTAGGTGTGTTTGTTAGCAATGATTTGAAGCCTAGAAAACAGTGTATAGGCGTTCGTAATAAGGCAAACAGGATTCTCGGGTTCATCTCTAGGAGTGTGAGTAACAGAACTGCTGATGTTATCTTAAAACTTTACTTGTCATTAGTGAGACCCCATATGGATTATGCTGTCCAATTTTGGTGTCCTTATTACAGAATGGACATAGATTCACTGGAGAGAGTACAGCGTAGAATGACAAAAATGATCCATAATATTAGAAATCTTCCGTATGAAGAAAGGTTGAAGAAATTAGGTTTACATTCGTTAGAGAGATGCAGAGTTAGAGGGGATATGATAGAGGTGTTCAAGTGGGTTAGTGGGATTAACAAAGGGGACATGACAAATGTACTAAAGCTCAGTGATAGCGAAAGAACTCGTACCAATGGTTTCAAATTAGATAAATTTCGTTTCAGAAAAGATATAGGCAAATATTGGTTTGGTAACAGAGTTGTAGATGGGTGGAATGGACTACCAAGTGCTATAGTGGGATCTAAAACTGTAGGGAGCTTTAAGATAAAATTGGATAAGCATATGGACGAGAAGGGTTGGGTGTGAAGGGGGATCAGCCTGGTTGGGCCAATCAGCGCTCTGCAGACCCCCGTAATCCTGCGTTAATCTCTAACCGTTTTGGTAAGATGATCCTCAGGGTATTAGAGTGTTGAGCCTATAATTGGGTTTTGTAATTGATTTGGGGTTGTGTGGGACAGGGATCTGCCTTGCTTAGGCCAATCGGCTTTCTGCAGACTCCCATTTTCTTATGTTCTTATGTTATGTCCGTCCACAACTGCAGCTATGGAACGGCCAGGAAGGAAAATAGATATAAACTCACAAATTGAGGGACAGAAACTAAAGGAGGGTAGTTTAGATATTAGAGATTTGTGCCAGACTCTATTAAAGGCCTTAGATATGTCTAGCGCAATAGAAAAGGTTTCATCAAAATCATGAAAGAAGGATGACCAAAAGTTAGTAAGATATGAATAATATATGAACGAAGATCACCAGTAGAGTGACCCCTAAGAAAGCCATACTGGCGATCTGAAAGTAGAATACTAGTTGGGCAGAGAGGTGCTTAAGAAATTTTGAAGTAAGAATAGTTTCCAAAACTTTGGAGATGCAAGAAATGAGAGCAAATGGACGATAGTTGGAGGGTTGAGAACGATCACCCCGATCGTTCTCAACCCTCCAACTATCGTCCATTTGCTCTCATTTCTTGCATCTCCAAAGTTTTGGAAACTATTCTTACTTCAAAATTTCTTAAGCACCTCTCTGCCCAACTAGTATTCTACTTTCAGATCGCCAGTATGGCTTTCTTAGGGGTCACTCTACTGGTGATCTTCGTTCATATATTATTCATATCTTACTAACTTTTGGTCATCCTTCTTTCATGATTTTGATGAAACCTTTTCTATTGCGCTAGACATATCTAAGGCCTTTAATAGAGTCTGGCACAAATCTCTAATATCTAAACTACCCTCCTTTAGTTTCTGTCCCTCAATTTGTGAGTTTATATCTATTTTCCTTCCTGGCCGTTCCATAGCTGCAGTTGTGGACGGACATAACATAAGAACATAAGAAAATGGGAGTCTGCAGAAAGCCGATTGGCCTAAGCAAGGCAGATCCCTGTCCCACACAACCCCAAATCAATTACAAAACCCAATTATAGGCTCAACACTCTAATACCCTGAGGATCATCTTACCAAAACGGTTAGAGATTAACGCAGGATTACGGGGGTCTGCAGAGCGCTGATTGGCCCAACCAGGCTGATCCCCCTTCACACCCAACCCTTCTCGTCCATATGCTTATCCAATTTTATCTTAAAGCTCCCTACAGTTTTAGATCCCACTATAGCACTTGGTAGTCCATTCCACCCATCTACAACTCTGTTACCAAACCAATATTTGCCTATATCTTTTCTGAAACGAAATTTATCTAATTTGAAACCATTGGTACGAGTTCTTTCGCTATCACTGAGCTTTAGTACATTTGTCATGTCCCCTTTGTTAATCCCACTAACCCACTTGAACACCTCTATCATATCCCCTCTAACTCTGCGTCTCTCTAACGAATGTAAACCTAATTTCTTCAACCTTTCTTCATACGGAAGATTTCTAATATTATGGATCATTTTTGTCATTCTACGCTGTACTCTCTCCAGTGAATCTATGTCCATTCTGTAATAAGGACACCAAAATTGGACAGCATAATCCATATGGGGTCTCACTAATGACAAGTAAAGTTTTAAGATAACATCAGCAGTTCTGTTACTCACACTCCTAGAGATGAACCCGAGAATCCTGTTTGCCTTATTACGAACGCCTATACACTGTTTTCTAGGCTTCAAATCATTGCTAACAAACACACCTAGATCTTTCTCGCAGTCTGAATTTTCTAATTCTAAATTAGCTAGTTTATATTTAACATTTGTTTGCATCTTCCCTATCTTTAATACCTTGCATTTGTCAATGTTAAACTTCATCTGCCAATTTACTGACCATTCATGTAAGGTATCTAGATCCCTTTGGAGGCACTCTATATCGCTATCTGAATCAATTGATCTCCCCATTTTAGTATCGTCTGCGAATTTACTTATCCTACTAGTTATACCTAAATCTAGGTCATTTATGTATATAAGAAACAACAGGGGACCTAATACCGATCCCTGGGGGACACCACTTTTGACTGCTCCCCACTCTGACTTGGTACCATTTATGCTGACTCTCTGTTTCCTACCAATTAGCCATGACCTAATCCATCCCAACAACGCCCAACCTATTCCATGTGCCTCAACCTTTCTCATCAATCTCTCATGAGGGACTCTGTCGAAAGCTTTACTGAAATCTAAATATATAATATCGTATGCCTTGTCATTATCTACTGCTTCATATACCTCTGAGAAAAAACTAAGCAAATTAGTAAGGCAAGAACGTCCCTGAGTGAATCCATGCTGAGAAGAATTGATTAAGTTAAATGTTTCTAAGTGGTTTCTCATTTTCCTAGCAATAATTGACTCTAGTAGCTTTCCTATGATTGAAGTGAGACTAATGGGACGGTAATTGGATGCTATTGATTTATCACCTTTTTTGAAAATCGGAACTACATTTGCAAGCTTCCAAGCTTCTGGAACTAAACCTGTTTCTAATGAATTGTTTAAAAGAAATGTTAATGGGTAACTTAACTCATCTCTGCATTCTTTTAATACTCTGGCATATACCTCATCGGGACCAGGCGATTTCTGAGGTTTCAGTCTGTCAATTTCCTTAAGCACATCATTTCTACTTATAGTAACCGTACTTAACCTATTTTCTATACTATCGCTATATACCTTACGGACTTCTGGAATCTGTGCCAAATTTGCATTAGTGAAAACGGATAGAAACTGACTATTTAATGTACTGCACATTTCTAAATCATTTTCTGTCATTTCTCCTATCAAAGTTTTAAGGGGGCCTATTTTATCTCTAACTTTAGATTTATATAGCTGGTAAAAAGCCTTAGGGTTATTTTTTGAGTCATTGGCTATCCTGATTTCATAATTTCTTTTGTCTGTCCTTATACATTTTTTAACCTCTCTTGATAGATTCTGATAGTAAGCAAGTAGGTGAATTTCGCCTTTCTTAATATTTCGATATATTCCTCTCTTTTTTCCTAGAAGGTCTAATAGTCTATTATTCATCCATTTGGGTTGGTTCTGTGTTGATCTCAATTTTCTTTTGGGGATATATTTATTTTGCGCATTGTGGAGTGAATAAATAAAATGATTATATGTAGCTGTCAAATTATCCTGAGTTAAGACAGGTATCTGAGAGAGAGTATGTTCATTAGCGCACCTGGGTCCACTTAATAGTTTAACCATAGGATCGACTCTTAAGGCTCGTCTTAATCCACCATAATTGGCTTTTCTGAAATCTGGGATAAGTGTCGTATTCTCTTTAGCCTTTCCTGTCCATTGTATGTTAAAATAAATTGATTTATGATCACTATTTCCTAGTTGGTCTCCTATCTCTACATTATTTATCATTTGTTCATTATTACTGAGAACTAAATCGATGATATTATTACCTCTAGTAGGCGAGTCTATGAATTGAAATAAAAAAATATCCTGTACCGCCTCAATAAACTCTTTTGAATCTGAGTCGCCGATTTGATGCTGCCAATCAATATTCGGAAAATTAAAATCCCCCATAATACACACATTGCTAAACCTTGATGCTATTTTCACTTCCTGCCATAAAGCTGTACCTTCGTTTCTACTCATATTTGGTGGTCTATAAATAACTCCAATAATTATGGTCTCACTACCTTCGCTAACCTCAACCCAAACACTTTCGTTATCAGTATTTAGTCTAATACCTGATTTAATACAGCTTTTTAAAGAACTCCTGACAAACACTGCTATTCCGCCGCCCCTCCAACTTGTTCGGTCGCGTTTAAACAAACTATATCCTGGTATATGGAATTCTGCTAAACAAAATCTTGATTCTGTATTAATCCATGTTTCAGTCAGTGCTATAATGTCTATATTTTCGTTGCTAACAAGTGCTCTAAGTTCATCCATTTTGTTACATAAACTCCTACAGTTTGTATAATATAATCGCAATTAATTTATTTTACTGGTATCGGATTTACCTTTATTTCTAACTGAATTCCCATCTTCTGTTACACCTTCAATATTTCTACTAGCAGTACAATTAAAATCCTGTGACTGATATTTTCTATTCCTATCTGATGTACCCGTACGGGAATTTACCCTATCTAGACAATTATTCTTACTCATATTCTCAGGCTTTATTTACAGCGAAACCCCTTACATCTTTCGCTTCCTCAACCTATTAACTATCAGCTATTCATTCATATGTTGATGACTACCTTACACTATTCAACTATTTTTTTCAAAACCCCCCAGCAAACAATCTCTCAAAAAGTCACGTGACGTTGCCATAAAACACTTATCTTCTGACCTATCAACAATTCCCATTCTGGCAGAAAATATATTGTTGCTCTTGGTGTTTCCAAAACCCATTTCTCCATTTATCTACCCATCAAGAACTCCCACAGGAATTTCCCTTATACACAAACCAACCCTTCATCTTCTCTCAGTATTCTCGTTGTCTCCTATTCTTATGATCTCACTTGGAAATTATCATATTACCACCCTTGCTAAAAACAGCTTTCCAGAAGCTGGGTGTGCTCAATCGCCTCCGGAGGTTCTTTACCCCGGCACAGCTTCTTGCTATGTACAGAGGCACAGTGCGTCCATGTATTGAGTATTGTTCACATGTGTGGGGAAGATCCTCTCACACAGCACTTCTTGATAAAGTAGAAAAGAAAACCTTTTGTCTTATTAACTCACGTTCACTCCCTGACTCTCTGCGATCTCTCTCTCTCTTCGCCGCAAAGTTGCATCTCTATCGCTATTCTACCGATATTAAAATAATCACTGTTCCTCAGACCTCTCTCAATGTAAACCACCTCCTCTACGAAGAGTACGTAGAACCCGTTTTCCAACACAATCCCACCCCTACCCTTTGCAACTCTCCAACCCAAGAGTGAAGCAATATTCCCAATCTTTCCCCTATTCAACAGCTGAGCTCTGAAACGCTCTACCCTGAATCCAGGTTCCCCTCATCCTATAACTTATATTATTTTGGCTCGAACATAACTTGATTTTGGCCATGTCACTCTTTTAACTATGGGGGAAGCACTCGTCACAGGCAGTTTTGCCTTTAGTCTCACTAACTCACATAGAAAAATTATCTACTACCAGTAACTATAAAATTACCATGCTTTTATTTCAGTCTTGCTCTACAGGTTTTGTGTGAGTCAATTATTTAGTAAGATTAAGCTAGATTACCCTCTTTATTGGTTGTTGTTGTTGTTGTTGTTCCCTAAGCTGCCTGGCCGAACACCCCAGAGTCCCTGAGAAAGGCCATGGCCACGATTGGGCTTTCCCACAGAGCTCTCATTGAGTGTAGATTGTGTTGTTGGTGTAAGTGGTTGTGTGAAATGCAGTCTTCTATGATGTGTTTAATGGTATGGGGTGCTGTGTTACATCCCGGGCAGGCATCGACAACGGAGTCATCCAGTCTCTTCTGATAGCTCAGGAGAGCTGGATGGTGTCCGCATCTCAGCCTGGCCAGGTGGACTCTGTCCTCGCGAGGAAGGGAGGATTCGGAAGGATGGATTTCGGGAGGTCGTGCATGCAGCTGCGTGTTGTCTGTGAGTGAGTGGATGGATCGGTGAGAGATATGAGTATGGATGTGCTTCTGGAAGTTGGTTCGGGGTGGGCAGGGAGGGAGAGAGGACAATAATTGTGTGTGATACCATGTGCTGGGTGTTGTTTTGATATTTCTTGGTGTCTGTGGGTGTGTTGCCATGTAGTTTAGTGGGTGGTCTTGGTTCGTAGAGGCTGCTGCCAGGAATTGAGTGCCTCTCATGTCCAGATGGTCTTTGACTTTGAGGATTTTGGTTTCTTGATGTAGGTGATCTGTGGGTGCAGTAGCTGTGCAGCCTGTAATGATCTTCAGGGCATTGTTTTGAATAGTCTGTAAGGTCTTATGATGTGTTTCAGCTAGGTTAGAAGCCCAGGCTGGGCTTGCGTATTCCATCACTGATCTTATGTATTGTTTATATACTGTGGTGGTAGTTTCTTTGTTGTGTCCAAATTTTGTGTGAGCAAGTGACCTGAGGGCGTTAAGTCTGGGTGTCAGTTTCTTTTTAATGTTTGTGGTGTGCTGTTTGAATGTCATATGAGTATCATATGTTACTCCTAGGATTTTGGGTGTGTGTGTATGTGTTAGGGGTGTGTTGTTTATGGTGAGTTAACACCTTACGAGCGGCCTATGCGGTTTATTTATGTGTACCGCACAGCGGGGTGTTTTTAGCCAAAATAGGGCTGTTTACGTGATCATTTTCATGCCTAAATAAGACCCAGAACGTAAAACAAGTACCTATCCCTGAAAGGGCATAAACAGAGCTTTCGAATGACACCATAACGATCCTTGTATGATGGATAGTTTTCTTGCAATAACCGTGCAACGCGAGTGCAAAAAGCAGGTAATTCGGTACTTTCAGTACATAATTGAGTATGTAGCGAGTGAGAGAGGGAGGAGGGAGCTGAGATTTGTGTCAGTAGGTTCGCCGCGGTGGTCTGGAGCAGTCATACGCTCGCTAGTCTCCTGCCACCACTTGTCTCTCTCTCTCAGCCACATTACGTGCTGAAATTGCCACTCGAGTTATGTCGAGCGCCGCCACATAGTCCAGCTTTTTTTAACTCGACTTATGTTGCTCGCCGCTAATTAAGGGTTAAGGGATGTATTCGTGTTCTCCTGTCCAACTTGTGAGCAGGGTTGCAGTGGATTTGGCTGGGGCTAGATTAAGTCTGTTTGTAGTGCACCAGCCATGTAGTGTGTTGAGATAGGGTTGAAGGAGATCTGTTGCTCTTTTTGGGTCATGGTGTGTGCATGTGAGTGTTATGTCATCTGCATAGGAGGCTAAGTTTATTTGGGGCGTATTGGGTGTAGTTATATCGTGCATGTACAGATTGAAGAGTGCGGGCGATAGGACGGATCCTTGTGGGACTTCGTTTGGAAAGTTTCTGATTTTAGATGACTGACCGGCAAAAGATACGTGTGCACATCTTCCTGCTAGGAAGTTGGCCAGCCACCTTTTTGTGTTGTTGTGCATGTTTGTGTTGTAGATTTTGTTTGTTAGGTTGTGGCAGGGGATGGCATCGAAGGCTTTACTAATGTCGAGTGTGGCTAATAGTGATCTGTGTGGTGGTCTAGCTGAGTTGATGCTGTCGAAAGCTCTTTGTGTAAGGTCTGTGAGAAGAGTGTTTGTGGAGTGCAGTGGCCTAAAGCCATGTTGTGTTGGAGCTAGGAGTAGGTCAGGTGTAATTAGTTGTAATACTAGGCATTCCATGACTTTGGAGGGGGAGCAAAGGAGTGTGATGGGGCGGTGCGAGGAGGGTAGCGTGGGGTATTTGTTGGGTTTGGGGAATGTGATGATGATACCATGCTTCCAAATGTCTGGTATTGTGTTGTGTGCATAGCTGTAGTTTGATATGTTAGTGAGTGCTTGTATGCCTTGTGGTCCCAGGTGTCTGAGGTGTATGTTGCTTATGTTGTCTAGGCCACAGGCGGGTGAGTGCTTGAGATTGTAGATGATAAGCTTTGTATGGTGATTGGTGAAGGGTGTATAGTCAGGGTCTGTGGGGAATTGTCTCTTACGTCGGATGACACGTCGGTCGTCTTTGTGAGGTTTTAGGTGGCTGACATGTGAGAAGTGATTGATGAGAGTGTTTGCTTGTTGTTTACATGAAGGAGTAGAGTCTGTTGTTGTGATTGCAGCATGTGATTGTGTTGTGTTGCTGTTAGAAAGTGTGATGCTGTTTAGTGATTTGTAGAGTTTTTTGGGGTTTGTTTTGTGATCAAGTGTTTGTAGGAAGTTATTCCAATTTAGTTTTTGTTGTTCTTGTATTTTGTTGTTAGTTTGGGTGTTGAGTGCTTGAATTTGTTGTGTGATGTCTTGTGTGTGGGGTGCTGGGGAGTGTTTCAGTATGTCGCGTTGTCTGATGAGGTTTTTGAATTTCTGGTGTGAAGTTGGGGTTGTGTCTTTTTCTGTTACCTCTTGGAATGTGTTTCTTGTCAGCGTTTTGGATAGTTTTATTGAGTATGGGTACAGCATTGTTGATGTTAGTGATGGGTGTACTGTTTAGAGTTGTGAAGTGTTGTTCTGTCTCATTTGTGAATGCTTCCCAGTTAGCTCTTTTATAATTGGTGTATGTGTGTTTGTGGCTAGCTGGGGTGAGTCTGGTTTTGGTGGTGATAATGATCGGGAGGTGGTCAGAGCCTAAGGTTCTGACCACCCTCCAGGATGTTGTGGGGGCGAGTTCTGGGGAGCAAAAGGTGATGTCTGGAGATGATGGGTTATAGAGGGCTTGGTGAGGAATATGGGTATGTTGATGGATGTCGTTAAGGATGATGAGGCTATCGGTTTGGTTTTGTAGTACCAGCCCTCTGTCTGTGTCGGGGTTGTCGACAAACCAGGCCGACGTCTTGGCGTTGAAGTCACTACCCAGGATGATGTGTTGGGTGTGTGGGGTGTTTGTGATGTGTTGTAAGCGTGGTCTGTATTCATTTGGTACTGTAGGGGATGTTTGGGGAGGGATGTATGTGTTTATGATGGTTATGTTGGAGTTGTTGCCAGTGCGTATTTTAATTGACTGTATTTCTGTTGTGTTATCATTTGGGAGGAGGAGGGATTTGGTTTGTACACTGGTTACTATGTATGATATTTCTTTGTGTACCAGGGTGATGAGTCCACCGCCCCCGCCGACAGCCCGGTCTTGTCTGATGGTGGTGAAATTATGAAATGTGGGTGTTTTTTGTGTTGTGCGGAGTTTTGTTTCTTGTAAGATGGCAATGTGTATGTTGTGTTGTTTGATGAAGTGTGAGAGTTTGTGTTTCTTTGTGTTGATGCCATCTATGTTCAGTTGAAGAATGTTAATGTTATGTGCACGATGTATGTTGGGTGCTGCTGCACGAGGATGGGGTGGGGGTGGGGGTGGGGGTGAGGGGGGGGGGGGGGCTGGGAATGAGGGAGGGGCGGGGGGTTGGGATGGGTGAGGTGGGGGTGGGGATTGGGGAGCAGGAGATGGGGGTTGGAATGGATTAGGAGGGGGTGTGGTGTGTTGAGTTGAGGATGTGGATGGTATGGGAAGGTTAGGTGGGTTAGGGAGGAGAGGTGGACGGGTTTTAGGGGGGGGAGTGGATGATATGGGAAGGTTAGGTGGGTTGGGGAGGAGAGGTGGACGGGTTTTAGGTGAGGGATTTGACTGGGAGAGGGAGGGGCATGAGGAACAGGTCCAAGTGTTTGTGTAGTGTTTCTTGGAGGCAAGTGTTGGGCAGGTGAAGTGGGTCCAGTTCCCGCATGAATTGCAGAGAACTGAACCCTTAGTATGGCGACTCGAAGTGATGGGTTTTGAGCAAGTTGGACATATGTATGTGTACGTGGGTCCTGGGTTGCTCTCAATGTCTCCGGCTAGAAGAAGTCTTCGAGAAATGACAGCCGGAGAATCATTTCTCGGTGTAGGAAAAACTGTGTGATGTGTGTGTGTGGTGTGAGAGGTGTGGAAATTCCCGGCGCGAGCGAAGCCGCTCCAAGGACCCGTGCCCCCAGGGAGGGGGCAGGGGATGGTTGTGACGGTTTGGCTCCCGAAACTGCTCCCCGCGGCCGGCATCCGGTTTTCCTCCACTGGTCGTTGATTTTGTCTTCGGCCATGGAGGGTCGGCAGCCATCCGCGGTTAGCAGCCTCGGGAGGTGGCCCCACGGCGTAGACGCCGCCACATCAGGACCTCTTTATTGGTAAATAAGGATGTATAAAATCTAGAGTTACCAATAATGCTATTGTAAAGTCGGTTTGTAACTAAATATATTAAGAAATCAATGGATCTTATATTATTGATTGGCAACATTGGTCAAGATTGTATTATTGGTAACCTAAAGAAATATTGAATTAAGATATATTCCATACCAAGTGTGTTTTTTCGTACAAAAATTCTGACAACAATTAAAACGGAAATGCTGCAACCCCTCCTTTTACAATCATCTTTTAGATACTGACCTTGTTGTTAAGCTTTATGTTATTCACAATTTACTGTTAAATATGATACTAAATCACAGAAGTTCATATATTCACATAAATGAACATTCACCCTGTTATTTTAGAACGGATTTAGATTAGTAATGAGGACTGATAATTCGTTGCTCCCGTTTCTCTGTTGCGCCTTTAATCTCTCCCTATTTTCTATAATCTGTTAAAGTTAATGTATCAAGCATATGTATCTCTCCTGGTTCATCTTTCACTAGATTGTTAGTAGCTATATCTCAAACCTTCGAAGTGTACTTTTGCCTATGTCATGATATTATGAATTTCTCTAATTATCTTAAACACATTTATATATCATAAAGCAGCACAATGCATTATTTTCGTTTTACTAGTTGTATAATACCATGCATCTTTTCTTACCATAAATATTCCAATCCTACTCATTATTTTAATTTTAATGTATTCCCAACCCTTTCTTCATACGTGTAAGCTTTTTCACATTAATTTCACGATCATTATAGAATGTTCCTCAGTTTTGGAATGCTATTTATCTATAAAATCGGTAATGGCTATCTCAATTACTCCTCCAACTACAAGACGTCCCGCCAAAAATAATGAACTCATTTACTATATGGCACAATAAGTGAAGAAGCGTATCCTCATATCTCATATGTATACAACTTAGAGCCCGTAGCAAGGAATGGCCCTAACGCTATCTCATTTAACGCTTTCACTTCTACTGATGCCGTCAAAACGTAACAAAACATGCCTGGTATACCGGAAAGGTTCTGCATAATCATGTTTTCACTTGATAGACAGCTTACACCACCCTAGCGTCATTATTGTTGAGCATATCTACCAAGAGGTTTGACCAATATATGTAACTAATTAGTTTTCAATGTGGGGATATTATTTTATGACATGGTCTTTTGCGCCTCTATACCGCAACTTTGAGGATTGTATTGACACATTATATATAAGTGGTTGCTTTTCTTGAACAGGTGTATTGCTATGTAAATATATATTAGTTATCCTTTGTTTTCTGGTTTCTGCTTAAGAGTGAAATTAATAAAAATATATTATTTATAAATAGGCTACATTGAATAATGTTTTATTAATTTATAATATTATATTGTTTAAATTTTTATGGACGTATATAATGAAAAACGATTATATACCCGTGGCAATGCCAACACTGATAACACCTCCAGTAAACGATTATATACCCGTGGCAATGCCAACACTGATAACACCTCCAGTAAACGATTATATACCCGTGGCAATGCCAACACTGATAACACCTCCAGTAAACGATTATATACCCGTGGCAATGCCAACACTGATAACACCTCCAGTAAACGATTATATACCCGTGGCAATGCCAACACTGATAACACCTCCAGTAAACGATTATATACCCGTGGCAATGCCAACACTGATAACACCTCCAGTAAACGATTATACCCGTGGCAATGCCAACACTGATAACACCTCCAGTAAACGATTATATACCGTGGCAATGCCAACTGATAACACCTCCAGTAAACGATTCTATACCCGTGCCAATGCCAACACTGATAACACCTCCAGTAAACGATTATATACCCGTGGCAATGCCAACACTGATAACACCTCCAGTAAACGATTATATACCCGTGGCAATGCCAACACTGATAACACCTCCAGTAAACTTGAAAACACTTTAATTGGCGTGTCGTTACTACTATGACCTATAGTACCTATACACTCACCATTATGCTGAACAACTAACTATAATATTTGAAGTTTGACTGACTCACCAACTGACAAATAAAAGCAATGACTATATCTCCCCCTTGTTAGGTAACCAACAGGTAGTTCAGTTAACTTGTATCTGACCCTCCCATGTTTGAACAATACCACATTCCCGATATCACAACTCAGTAGGCGCTCTAAGCAGAGATAAAAATTGAAGTATTCCTACATTAGAGATTTAAGATATCATATATTTGAATGCCTATATGTCACATATATATTGTATATAAAGAGAGAGAGAGAGATAGAGAGAAAGAGAAAGAGAGAGAGAGAAAAAGAGCAAGTTAGCAGCCTGTAGCGCGTTTATTATGCTACACACACCTCATGACTCCAATATTTTGCAATCATAATCCCACATTATGATCAAAACACAACATTGATTATTCTTTCACAGTAAAGTATTTGGTCACCCACTTCCCTCCACCCCCACCTCACCGCTTACCCCTCCCAATCCTGTACCCTCCTCCCCCCTCCCTCGCCTCCCTCCCTCCACCCCATACCTTCACCGACTACCCCCACACCATCATTGTTACCAAATAATTCATGGGCACTAATTGTGCTGCCCTCTATTGAGGTTTTGGACAGACCAAGGCTGTGTCTGATTCATCTGTGGAAAACTATACCTGGATGGTCATTTTAAGCAAACCTTCTTCGAAGTAACGCACTGCTTTCTTTCCATTTTTCAATTTTTTATTGTATGTAAACAATAAAGACTTAAGTTTGTTATATGATTCTTTGTCTCTACCTATAGGTATTTGTTAGTGGTTTGATATTGTCACGAATGCTCCCCCTCCAGTCTTGAGATATCAGGTATATCGTCAATGATGGAGGGGCCACTAATAAATTATAGGTTTGAGTCCCGAATATTTAGTAGTGGCCCCGAAATCATTGACAATGTAGGGCCCTCCCTTCCATCCCCTTCCCATTCGTTTGATGTCTTAGGTTTAATCTTGATATATCATTGAAGAAGGAATCGCGTCGCTTGGTGCAGCGTCTCGGCTAGAATCCACATAAGACATCCACGAGCGGGAAAGCCTTAATATAACAAATTTTAAGTTAATTTTATTTTTTTATTTTTTACAAAGTGTTTTCGTAGTGAGTACCCAATCATAAAGACGATTCCATAAGAGAATTAGCGTTACACTTATGATGTTAGGACTCTTTCCCCTGCAGCGGGTGTTTCAAACATGCGAACCGCGGGTGCTTGAAAGGGGACTATTATACTAATAGGCATATCGTCAATGATTTCGGGGCCACTACTAAATATTAGGTTTTCATTCTTCCCTCCGGGACTCAAACCAATAATATTATGAGTGATTTCTGACTTTTTGTGACTCGTTTCTCGTCTCTCCGTAGCCAGCCATGTGCTTTTTAGGCTGGCCACAATGGACCTAGTGCAAGTGTTGTGAATAATTATAATTAGACAATAATTCGTAGGGTTAGTGTAGTAAGCATTCGTAGTCACATTCCTAACTTGTTATGTTAGGTTTGTGACTACGAATGTAGGCTATACGTGTGTCGGATATATATTGCCCTAAACCTGTGCGATTCTATGCATTTTCGCTTGAAAGACAAATATATTTATCAATAAATACTGCCTACGAAATAAATAAATTGTAATTATGAAATATAGTCAGGTGTTTTGCCCATTTTGGGCAATTTTGTAGTGAATACAGGTTTGAGTGACTAGTCTAGTTGACAGTGTAGGCTAGTGTGGAAACTTATTATATATGAAAATATGTCACGGTAAGTAAAAATATATCACGGTAAGTACTCTATGGAAAATATAGGCTAGCCTGACTATGAAAAATATATAGGCTAGCCTCATGACACCGATACTTGACACCGTCCTACACCTGACTCAACAGGCCTCTGACGACCCCACTGATGTCTCGGTAAAGTACTAATCTGCATATCCCATTATTTGACCTCGGCGATAGGGACAGTTGGCCTAAATAAACAGCATCTTGTCTCCTGTTTGTTGCTGTTCCACTCCTTCCCTGTTGTATTATATGCCTATGTTTATTATATACAGTATATACAGTATATAATATATATATAATATATATATATATATATATATATATATATATATATATATACACAGTATATATATATATATATATATATATATATATATGTATATAATATATCTATTGTATATAATATATATATACTGTATATACGGTATATATATATATATATATATTTTCTTTAATACATACGAGGTTGAAAGAAATGGCAATTTCTGCGTTGGAAATTTTATTATTCAAAGTTTCCAGGTCTCTGATGAGTTTTCGCTGGGTGGCAGGAAGTAGATGAAGGAGATGAGCAAAATTCATGGTGGTACAGGGTTACATTAAAGTACATGAAGATACAGGATATACGACGCGTTTCACTGGACAACCAGCATTATCAAGTAAGGAAGGAATGATATAAAAGGTAAACAGGAAGGGTATTTTTAGAGGGTGGAGGATCAGAGGAGGCGGAAAACAGGGGGCAAAAGTCTGCTATTGGTGGAAGGGTAAACTAGGAGAGAGAAAGGGGGTAACCGCTTCACGCATGCGCACTGGATGCGGGATGGTGGTCAGTAGGTGGGGTCGAAGCTGATTGGCTGCGTGTCGAGGGGCGTGGCCTAAGTTGTGTGGCGCCTGCAGAAGACGAAGCTGAAGGAGGTAGCGCGGGGGGCTGCGTCAAGGGCACCGGGGGCGAGGAGGGGTGTTAGGTCCTGTAGGGTAGTGCCTTTTGGCAGAAGGAAGGATCTGAAGGTCCAGAGTTTGATTGTTGATGTTGGGATGTAAGGCTTGGATATATAAAGCTTCGAGTATAGGTAATCTCCTTGGGTCACTTACTTTATCGAGTATGGTGGTGTGTTTCTCTAACTCGTTGCGTGTGAGGTGAGGGTGGTTAGGGGTGAGATAGTGGTCTTTGATGGCTCCAGCCTGAAGGTGAAGAGTTAACCGACGTGAAAGACGAGTCTGCGTCATACCAATATAGGAATGAGGTCCACAGTCCTCATAATTACAGGTATGTTGGTAAATGACGTGATCGTCGGTCATCGGGCTCTTTATATTGGTGGAGGCTGGTTTGTTTGTTGCTTGTTTGTTACCTCCTTCAGCTTCGTCTTCTGCAGGTGCGATACAACTTAGGCCACGCCCCTCGACACGCAGCCAATCAGCTTCGACCCCACCTACTGACCACCATCCCGCATCCAGTGCGCATGCGTGAAGCGGTTACCCCCTTTCTCTCTCCTAGTTTACCCTTCCACCAATAGCAGACTTTTGCCCCCTGTTTTCCGCCTCCTCTGATCATCCACCCTCTATATATACCCTTCCTGTTTACCTTTTATATCATTCCTTCCTTACTTGATAATGCTGGTTGTCCAGTGAAACGCGTCGTATATCCTGTATCTTCATGTACTTTAATGTAACCCTGTACCACCATGAATTTTGCTCATCTCCTTCATCTACTTCCTGCCACCCAACGAAAACTCATCAGAGACCTGGAAACTTTGAATAATAAAATTTCCAATGCAGAAATTGCCATTTCTTTCAACCTCGTATGTATTAAAGAAAATTTATTACCTGGCTTTACCAACATATATATATATATATATATATATATATATATACTGTATATTCCTTTTTAAATAAATAATGTTGTATATATGTATGTTTATGTATGTATATATGTGTGTGTGTATGTAGGTTTGTGTATGTATATGTGTGTTTATGTATACATACTGTTTAGTTGTGAGGGGGATATGCCAGGTGTGGGCCATTCGGCTTTCTAAAGTCTCCTTTTTCCTTAAGTTGATCTGACCATTTTGGGGAGGTCAGTCCCCAGGGTCCATAGTATTAGTGAGTTGGGCCTATAATTCGGCCTTATAATTAGGGTTTGGTGTGGGAAGGATCTGCCTTGTGTGGACCAATCGGCTTTCTGCAGACTCCCATTTTGCTTTTGTTCTTGTATATGTAATTTGTAATTGAATGTATGTATATGTAATTATATGTATATCTACAGTATATGTATTTCTTCATAATTATACTGTATACATAAGTTAGATAAAAGTTTGAAAGGGATCTGCAAGTTCATTGATTTGTATCAAATTGTATATATGATTAGATTGTATTGTTAGGCATATCAATGTATACAGTATGTATATCTGTATAAGTATATATAACTTATAAGACACTTATTTTGTATGTAAAAGAAGTATGTTTCTAAAAATATGGCAACAGGCAGTAGGATGGCAACACTTTTTGTATTTATATGATAGTTAGCAACTCACAAATTATATAGGACGGGGATTTAAGCCTCACTCTCCCCCTGTCTTCTTGTATTACCCTGAAGATGTCTTTAGAGATTAGACGAAAGCTTGGTTTTCCGTTTCAATTTTCCTAGCGAGTTTTACTACACACATATATATATATATATATATATATATATATATGCGAATATGCTTCCACACTAAAGGTGTGTAGAAAAGGGTAGGTTCACTGCACAAAGTTTAAAAAATGTTAGTGCTAAAATTAAATTGCATCTAAAATATATTGCATGCACAAAATAAGGTTTTAAAAAGTGTGTTCGAGTATCTTATTAGAAGGCTCGGACTGTTGTGTACATATTAAAATAATGTTTATGTAAAAGTGTTAAAATGCATTTCTCTACTTTCGTAGATCTTCAGTTATTATACAAATTTGCAAGAGTGGCTGGCTCCAGAGTCAGGTATTTGTTCTGTACTCTTCTGTGGATTTCCAGGCACTGGTTTAGACAATAAAATGTTTGTCTTAGGTTATGATAGTTAAATATATACTTCGTTCTTGTTCCAATATTGTTTTTCGTTCAGAGTCTATTTATAGTTCTTTATTCAAATGAGGCTTGAATTTATTAATGAAGTGACTTTTTTTACTCTTTCTCAAAGCAACGTCATCTTTCTTTACTTTGTAAAAGGGCATTATATTAAAATTAGGAGATTTATCTTTAGCACATTTTGATATGTGAGTACTAACATATAGCCCTGTATTATGTCTAATGTGGTCTCTGTGCAGGTTGTTCTAAGTCTAAGATTCGTAGTCTCGCCAATGTAGATGGAATTACAGCCATTACAACGAATCACGTAGATACAATTGTGCGTGGAACAATTCATATTATGATTAATTTCAAATGTGTACTTAGTATCTACAAATTTGAATTGATTCCCTTCTATTATTTGTGTGCATAATTTGCATCTTGGGTTACCACATTTCGTCACCCCTTGATTTTGTACCGTATTGAATTTGGCCTTGGTTAGCAAATTCTTAAGGTTACTGGGTTGTTTCTTCGACTTTATTAATAAAACATCTTTAAATATATGCTTAGTTTCTTGAGAGGTTTTTAATAGGGCAATTGCGGATTTTGCTCCACTGAAATGATCATCGAAGTTTGGATTGTATGTACTTATGTATGGTAGTATATCATTGGATGTATTGTCAGTTGCTTTATCACTGGTGCGTAGTACGCTGATGGAGATCTGCTTTGCGCGACTTATTCCATTATTTATTATGCCTTTAGGATAATTACGATCCAATAAAAAGTCTTTTAATTCACTTAATCTTATATCTCTCAGAGTAGGTTCTGAAACGATTGTGCAAATTCTGCATGCTAAGTTGAATGGAATGTTGTCTTTTACGGGTCTCGGGTGGTTCGAGTTATATTCCAGATATTGTTTTGTGTCAGTAGCTTTATAGTGGACATCTGTTATCACTGTATTTGTTTGCGTCATCATTTTAACATCCAAGAAAGTTACCGTATCCTATTTTATCACAGGTGAAATTAATTTTGGGATCAAGCTCATTCATCAAGTCTATTAGTGTGTATACATCACCATCTCTTTCATCCCATACCATCTTCTCCACAACTTTCACCACTTGGTGCAGCTGTACCAGGTTCACCAGCTCCTACATCATCTTCTGATGCAGAAGCCCCCCCCCCCTCCCCCCCCACCACAACCTACCACCTCGGCCACGCCGGAGGCCAGGGCCCCGTAGGGGAACAGGTGGTAGGCCCAGGGGCCGCAGAGGTGGTCGACGTGGTGGTGTCCGTGCTCCCCCACGCCCTGCCCCCGACCATGATGCCGATTGGACTGATGAGCCTCCAGCCCCCAGGTTGGCCCGTTCACAGGGACCCCTGGCATGCAGGTTCCACTGCCGGTGACTCCTCTCCAGGTCTTCCAGCTCTTCTTCACAAGAGAGCTGCTGCAATACCTGGTAGAGGAGACAAATGCATACGCCAAGTTTGTTGGCGGAGCAGCCGCTGTTTGGAACTTGTTTGGTGAGAAGGACCTGGCCAAATTCCTTGGCCTGTAGTTCCTCATGGGCATTGCGAATCTCCCTACTGTGCGTCACTACTGGCGTAGAACTCCCCTTCACGACTACCCATTATTTCGAAAAGCGATGACTCTGAAAAAGTGTCACGCCTTGTTGAAGTATTTCCATGCTTTCAACAACAAGGCCATCAACAAGCGGAACATGGACAGGCTTGTGAAGGTTCGCACAGTGATGGAGTACCTGCTTGAAGGCTTCAAGCTAGCATACATCCCCGGTGAAAAGCTGTCCCTTGATGAAGGCTGCCTTGGGTGGAAGGATCGCCTTTCATTCAAGGTTTACAACCCTATGAAGCCGACTATGTATGGTATCAAGCTGTATATTCTGGCAGAGGCGTTGACTGGCTATGTGTGGGACTTTCGAGTCTACACCGGTCAGGGTCAATCTCTCCAGGGGATGGTAGAGGATCTTACGGAGTCCTTCAGAGGCCAGGGGTACAAGCTGTACATGGACAACTTCTACAACTCAGTTGACCTGTGCCAGCAAATGCTCACACACAACATTTATGTGTGTGGCACCCTGCGCCTTGCATGAGGGGCTCCTAAGCAGTTGTGCGACATTCCTAAAGCAAATACGTTGGAATGTGATGCGACAACAGTATTGCACAACGGCTTAACCATGGTCCTGCTTTGGCAAGACAAGCACGTTGTCAGCATGGTATCCACCTTCCACACCAAGAACACCATCCCAAAGCTAGTCTCTTTCAAAGAGAAGGACCGACAGGGCAACTGGCGTCGTGGACAGAAACAGATCTTCAAACCCATTGCGATTGAAGACAGCAACCTCCACAGGGGTGGGGTGGATCATTTCGATCAGATGGTCCCGTACTACCCTATCCAGCGAAGGACGGTCAAGTGGACGAAGATCACATTCTACTTCATCCAAATGGCCCTCTTCAACGCCCATGTCCTGTACAAGAAGTGCTACCCAAGGAGGAAAATGAGCATGCTCGACTTCCAGGAACATGTTTGTTTATCCTTGCTGTACTTCGAACCTGCAGATTGGCCTTTGTCGGGGAGGCCAATCCACCGTGCACAGGATTTGCCATTTGACCAGTGTCAGCCACAGAGGCATGCACGCAGGCAACGGAAATCCAGTGGTTCGTCGGCACCTGGGTCGCCCTCAGAAGACGACAATCCAGACTCCCCAGCCACTCCTACTGCTCTTGGCACTCCACCCTCTCCTGATGCTGCTGCTGCTGGTGGAGGCATTGGGAGGGCTCCACCTCTCGATGTCCCCCCCCCACCACCAGTACCAGATGATCCTGCTGCTGCTGCTGCTGCCACTGGGGGAAACTATGTCCTGGTTGAACCCCGCGCAGCAATAGAACCTGATGCAGCTGCTGCTGCTGGTGACGATGGGGAAGCAGCTCTTGAAGCTGCCAACCGTCCGCCACCAGTACTGGAAGCAATACGAAGGGTGCGAGCCCGGAGACCTCGACCTGGAGCGGTCCCAAGACCCCTTCCTGTTGTTCTCACCCATGTTCGGTGTGACAGGGCCTTGGACCATTCTCGGGAGAGGATTCCGGAGAAGAAGCGTCTCCATTGCTATTACTGCAGAGTTAAGCACGGCCGTCGCAAGGACACAAGCTTCCGATGCATGATTTGCAAGGTTGCCCTCTGCATCGATGTCAACAACTGCTTCAACCTTTTCTATAGACCACGATGCAGGTGTCCCATAGCCAGTTGCAATGTGCAATCATTCATTCATTCATTCATTTCTCTTCTCCATTCACCCACCTTCATCATCAAAGTGGGGAAACCACTATAAAAAATAACGAGTCTAGTGCAGTATATACCTCATTGGGTGACGTGGAAAACTGCTCATATTTCTCTGGTTTGACACCTTGTATATATATATATATATATATATATATATACACACATACTGTACACACATTTTTTTTACCATTCACTTTATTTTATTTATTTTATTTTGTGTGTGCGTGTACAAATTTTGTTTTCAGGAAATACATTGTTTATATATTCATTATTTTATTTGCGTGTACAAAAGAATTATTCCTGAAATGTATTATTTGAAGATAACCTGGCTTTCTTGTTTTATTTATTTTTTCAGTGTCAACCCAAGAGTCATTTCCCTTCTCATTGGAAAGGGTTGTGGCCCTACCAGGTAAGTACTATGTACACACCTTTTCTATATTACACAATATTCATACAGTGCCAACATGATGTGCATAAACTGTGAAGAACTTAGTGGAATAAAACAATAAAAAGTGCGATGACATTTCTGCCAAAAAAATGACTGCACAATTTCTTCAGTTTAGCAAAGCTGTGTGCAATTTAACCCTTTACGAGCGGCCTATGCGGTTTATTTATATGTACCGCCCAGCGGGGTGTTTTTAGCCAAAATAGGGCTGTTTACGTGATCATTTTCATGCCTAAATAGGACCCAGAACGTAAAACAAGTATCTATCCCTGAAAGGGCATAAACAGAGCTTTCGAATGACACCATAACGATCCTTTTATGATGGCTAGTTTTCTTGCAATAACCGTGCAACGCGAGTGCAAAAAGCAGGTAATTAGCCACTTTCCCGATACAATTCCGTATATAGCGAGTGAGAGAGGTAGGAGGGAGGTGAGATTCGTGTCAGTAGGTTCGCCGTGGTGGTCTGGAGCAGTCATACACTCGCTACTCTCCTGCCACCACTTGTCTCTCTCTCTCAGCAACATTACGTGCTGAAATTGCCACTCGAGTTATGTCGAGCACCGCCACATAGTCCAGCTTTATTTAACTCGACTTATGTGGTGAGCCGCTTTTTAAGGGTTAAAACATCAAATTGACAACCTTCATGACTAACAGGTGTTCTATGAACATTATGCAACTATTGGCAAGGAAATTTGTATAAAGGTGTTGTATATTGTGGCAAAGATATACAACAGTATAAACATTATCATATATTTACATAACAGTAACAATGCATGGAAACAATTGCGCATAGCTCGCAAACCAATTATGCTATATTATTTTGGTTTTCACCATTAGAAAGAACATAAATTTCCAATTCCGGTGATGTATACAGCTATATATATATCTGAGCAAATAGCAGAACACCGAGGTGGGGAATAGCTCGGAGCCTGGCTAGCGTCCGCGGAACGGAGACTGGTGAAGCGTAAATATTCGCATTTTGGCTCTTTATTTCAAATATTCATAGAGCAAAAAGTATTTGTCGTAGGAACTTCTAGTTTTTTTAATTTTCTTCAGCATTATCTACCGAATCATACAGACTAAATTGAAGACCATAGACCTCGTAACAACGAAATAATTCGAACATTTTATGAACCATATCATGCAAAATCATACTTTTTTTGTTTTCAGTCACTGCTTGAGAAATATTGAAGATAGACAATTTATGTTTTCAGATTTGGAAAGAGCAGAAACAAATACTATTATATGGTCATCACTCACAATTTTGAGATAGGACGGTGTGAACACAATTTTGAGATAGGACGGTGTGAACACAATTTCGCGGGAAATAATGTTATTCCGGACTCGTTTACATTTCATATTTTGATTTATTTAAATTTTGTATTTTTTGTTTATTATGTAGTATAGTCATTCCTCTTTCCATTGACATATGATACATCACAATAAACAGCATTATGGTGGATGGGAATACAGAAACACACAAGGCTTCGGAAACGCTCCTGGGCGAAATATTTCAGCCAAAACTAATTGAGTCTGTCCATGGACAACTTTCTAACTTACGGCGGAGCGAAAGTGTTAAGAACAGTTTATTTATCTTAAGCGTTAAGCACATTTGTATCCGAGATTATATGGTTATAAAGTAGATAGGTCATTTTTGTACAAACATATGTATTGCTCTTCTAGTACGATCGAGGATCTAGGCAGAGCTCGGGTATATAATAGGTAAGCTTATTGTGCCGTATTATATAAACCACACTCATATAGTGATGAAAAGACTGAAGTGTTGAATACTATTATGCATAGAATTAATATTTACATATGATACTAAGTTCACACTAAGAATGGACGAGATTATATTATGAGTCAATACACTGGACTCTAACATGGTTTACTATCACCCTGCGCACTGATGAGAATAAATATAGTCAATATTAGAGACTATTATTTTATATATATAGTTGGAGTTTTAACAGAGTCAATATGGGACTCTAACTTATTATTGTCACTTGACGCACTAGTGAGAATTAAGTAGAGTCAATTTCGGGGACTCAAACTTTACACACAAAGGTAGAATTTTGGACAGAGTCAATATGGAACTCTAACTTTTGACTATCACTTGGCGCACTATTGAGAATTGTGTAGAGTCGATTGATAGGGACTCTAACTATACACACATATAAGTAATTTTGGCAGAGTTAATATGGAACTCTAACTTTGTACTATCACCTTGCGCACTGGTGAGGATTTAACAGAGTTGTGTTGTGGGACTATAATTTATTATATCTCGTCACTAGTATCAACGTCATCTTCAGTTTTCATATAATAACTCCAGCAGTAGGTACTTTGAATTAATGAGTTTTCAAGGGGGGGGGGGGGGGGGAGGCAGCTTATCATCTTCTGAGTCTCCGTTGGGCCGTCAAGGTTGGCCTGTTGTATGAAGTAGTAGTTACAGATGGATTAATGAAAGTGGGGTCTTAAATGCGGCTCAGTAAATATATAAATATATTTGGGCACCTCATCGGACTAACGCGAGTATGTATAGCATAAAGCTTAGGGATAATCGACTATCCTGACCTTTATATTAATCATTGATGAAGTTCTGTTCAGGTACTCTTGATTTAGGATCTTAAATATAGTGCCCCAGTTTTGACGAGTTGGCACTATATCGGGCTAACGCGAGGAGACAATATGACTATGACCACTCTTGTCTTCTCGACTGTCACTGATCTTTGTAAGAGGTTCAAAGAACTCGGGATGGTGTTTAAAGGTGGGGGCTCATGGGTTGAGGTAAACATGGAAAAATAATCGCCAACTTGCATATAATTATCTTGTAAAATGTAATGTCACTGAAATAATTATTAACAATGGTATAAAGGATTTCGCGGATCGTCTATACCGGGCCTGTGACGTCATAGTGACGTCACACCAGTATCCTTATCCTAGACTGGATGGTGGACTTACACTCTTGTGACGTTACAGGCCCGGTATAGACGATCCACAAAATCCTTTTTACCATTGTTAATAATTATTTCAGTGCCATTGCATTTTGCAAGATAATTATGTACAGCTTGGCGATTATCATTCCATGTTTATCTCAACCCATGAGCCCCCACCTTTAAACCTTTTAGTTGTGAAAGTCCAATAGTATGCTACAGACTAATACACCAAGGACGTCATCTTGCAAAGTGCCAGTTACGGCATCTTGCAGGGCCCTGAGCTACACAAGTGGCTTTGGAATGCCAACTTCCACTTGGTAGTCTTACTTGAGTGCGGTTTTAATAATATAAGTTTGAAGTGTTGGTATGCCCTCGTACTTCAGCCTTCTATTATTAAAGGTGCAGCCTATTAAAGACTCAATATTAGTGATGGTATGCCAACTACTAATAACAATCCCTCAATAGGGAAAATACTCCTCAGACCTATGGGGCTCGGTATGCCGATGGTCACCAACTGAATGGGAGGGTAATTTTAGGACTTGGTAAGTTGGAATGCCAACGCTTACTAAGCCCTGATATTGCTGCCCTGATCAGTTTCTTCCAGCATAGTGACGGCTTAGTCTGATATGTACAGGGATGGATGTATGGGAGCATAAAGGTCACAAATGTGGTCAGGGTTGATCTGGGGGATAATGGAGGACCTTCTAAAAGCTGGTATGCAAGGATTTTGACCCTTTTGGGTAAGAAGGGCGTAGATGTTTACTCCTTTGATGAGTGTAGGAGTCCTTTTCATCCTGGCTGAACACTAGCTTCTTTTTCTGTGTTTGTGATGAACAGTAGGAGATTTTAATGTTCTTCCCGGGTGTAATAGGGCATCCGGTATTAATAGTGGCAACTCAGGCTAGTCTGCTGGCGGCTAGTACTGGTGTAGTAGTATTTTCCTTGGTAATTTGATGGACGTTGGGCAAGAGTGTTGTTTCCTTGTGCGTGTGTTTCCGGGTGACTATTTCCTCCTTTTCTCCTGTCTTTGGACTTCTCTTTCTCTCTTGCTTTGTTGTTGGTTGATTCATGCATGGAATTTAGGGAATACGGGGCATGTTGAAGTTTGTTGTATTTCTGGCTTCTTGATGTTCTCCTTCCATTTGTTTTGTTTTTGTTTCCCAGAGCTCGGTACGCTTTCTTCGTTGTGCGCCATTTTGCTGTCTTCCTTGTTGGTCGCCATTTTGCTGTCTTGCTAGTACACGTGTGGTTTCCTTGTGTGGATATTCCGTGGTAGACCTTTCTTCTTGTTTTCCCGTCTTCTGGTTCTTCTTCTGCTTTTGTTCTATGGATCGTTGATTATGGTGAGGCACTTTTGGAATATGGAACAGGTTAATTATTTTGAGGTGTAAGGCTTGTTCTCTTTTCTTTTATTTTTCTTCTGTTTCCCCTGGGCTGGTACACTTTCTTTGATGTCCTACATTTTGCTGTCTTCGTCGGTGGTCGCCATTTTGCTGTCTTGTTCTCCTTCCTTGTTAAGCTTCTCTTTTCTCCTCTTCTTGCTGTTGTATGGAAGTATTTCCTTGTGTGTGTCCGGATGTCTTCCTTTGTTGGTGTGTGGAGGTCTGCTTATTTTTCGCTATTTCATATATATATATATATATATATATATACCGTATATGTATATATATATATACATATATATATATATATATAAATATATATATATATATATATGTATATACATAATTATATACTGTATATATATAGATATATATGCCTTTCTTCCTTTGCTTCCCTTCTTTTTCTGTTGCCACGAGTGGTGAGGAGTTGCTAATGTTAACCTGCCATACCGGGCAACATTGTTTGTTGTCACGAGAGTGATAAAATAATTATCTAGTTTATTTAGCCCTTGTGCGATTAATTCAGTTAATATAAGTTTGCACAATGATGTCTTATATTTATTTTATTACTTTTGTGTTGTTAATGAGAACACAGGCACCTGATATAATTACGTAATATAGCGGCGCCTGGAGCCCTTCCTTCCCACGCGGGCCCCTGGCGGGACTCTCAAGTGGCTGCACTAGCATCAAGCATTGTATCGACCACATTTACTGTCCAGTCTGTGGTGGGCTTGTTTGCTAACTCCCTTAACCCTCTCCGACATATGTCGCAATTTTGAGCCTATTAGGGATACTTTAAAGCCTTTGTTACCATCAGGGGTATTTAGAAACCTTTAGTTTAGTTACTTCAACCTCTGCAGTTGTCTTTGAGTTAGCTGTGGGCAGAAAACTAATTTTGGAGAGGTATTTATAAGAGTGAAAGAACTCTATTTCTTATTGCTAATCTGGCAACCTCTGCGTCATATGAGTCTGAAGGGGTTAATACCGCATATAATTTCTTTGGTCCTTGTTGTATCGAAGCATAGCAAGCCTGGAGTCAACTTATCCTCTCAGCTGCGCAGCCCCGGTATATATTTTTTTGTTTTTTTCTATATTCCAACTACTCCCTCTCGGGCATAGGCTGAGAGCCTGTACATTCCACCGCTCAACACGGTGAAGCCCGTGAGGTCTTGTTCCAGTCTGAGGAGTGAGACATGTGAAGCATCCATCATGACTCGAAGCAGCTCCATCTCTGAAGCGGCTGGTTGCTTTGCTCAAGAGCTTCACCGTCTCACCCTCCAGACTCAGACCCTCACTCTCAGAATGCCACCTATTGAGCAGTATACACCATACCCCTGTGCGTAGGTATTCTGATTAATTCCTCACTAAAATCGTTAATTTACCATGAATATAATTAATATGCGCCTATTTTACGTTTAATATGAAGATAGTAACATGTAACAACAATAAAACAAGTGGGAATAGTGTTTGGATGGTCAAAATCGCAATTATAGTCGGCCGGTCCATTCATGAATTGTGGAGCAGAGCGAGCCAGACCCTCCCCTCGCGAGGCCTGAAGCTTGACTGACTCATTCACCCACACCCTACCTTACGCAACACACTCGCTAGTCACATGACAGCACAATGGAACCGGCCTGGAGATGGTGACACGAAAATATACCAATGAATAAGAGAATAACAGAGAAAAAAGGTAATAATCGAAGAAGGGGGGGGGGGGGGGGGAAGGAGGGAAGGAGGGGACTTTGACACATGTGAAGGAGTGATTGGAGGTATTTAGGGATATTATCTCACTTAAACTGCCACATGTGTTTGTTAATTTCATTAATCGAGTTTAGGAGTAAAGTTGGTTAATGGAGAGAACATAATAATTAATTCTGGTTCAGTAGTAGTTTATCGAGAGGCCTTCCCTAGTGTTAAGTGCCCCATTAATTACTATTTCCATTCACATACTCATAGCCTCCGATAGTGCAGTTGGGATATTGTACATGCTAAGATTGGTATGCAGGATTCGAAACTGCATAATAAATCGTAGGCTTGTGCAACATTCTTTAACTGTCTTCGTGTGCAATGCATAAGTGTGTTGATTTTCGGTGTGAGCGTCCTGGGTTCGAATCCCCGGACTGCCACATGTGTTTGTTAATTTCATTAATCGAGTTTAGGAGTAAAGTTGGTTAGTGGAGAGAACATAATAATTAAACACAATTTTTTTTTTTAGTGCCACTGGGGTGTTTTAAATGTTTTTTTTAAGGCCTAGGATCTTAAGAGTCTCCCCGCAGTCGCCCAGTAAAACCTCATAAGAGTCTCCCCGCAGCTTCCGGGTTAAGCATAAATATATTTGTATAACTGTTTTACCTTGCATATAGGACTTTTCTCTGTTTCATTGAGCACTGCACTGACTAGCACTCTTGTATTCTTTCTTCACACCATTTCTCCAATGATTTTCCTTTATTCTGCTGCATTGTGTATCATTATTATATGTATATATTATTCATGGTTGATATCTATAGTGATTTTGTGATTGGTCTGCCCGGTATCCAATTTTGCTAGGCCTTTGAGGACAGAGGTTGCTGGGTGTGGGCATAGGCTTGCATTGCCATTTTTCCCACCACACAGCATCCTCTAACTCGGGCCTTATTTAACCCTCTAGGGGTAGCAGCCAGTCTCCAACCCACTAAGATATCAACCATTGTGCCTTGTGTAGTTTTTAGCAGCAATACATTCGGTGCAGTTTGGGACTAGGGGTGGAGACCGTTAAAAGGTGTGGTATCCCCATTGCACTCGGGTGTATTGAGCTAACCCCAGATGATATTGTAAGAGATAAAGTATTATATTTATCCCTTAGAACACCACCGCCGTGCTGTTCTGAAGAGAGCCACTCGGACATTAGGACAATAGGTAGGGATAATAGGCTTGGCACAGAGGCTCCTGCATGAGACTTTTCCCCATGTTTTTGTTCTGTATTATTCTCAATTCTAAGCGATTGGGCATGATAGAGATTGTCCTGGGAGTCTAGCAGTATTATATTTTGGCAATTTTTGTGCAGTTTAGAATAACCTTAGAAGTTCTCTTGAAATACTAACAGCACTATCAACCAGACTCGGAGACAGTAGATATCTTTGTGTCTCCTTGTATTACTGCTTCAACCTCTTAAATGCGCAGCCCCTGTAGTATACACCATACCCCTGTGCATAGGTATTCTGATTAATTCCTCACTAAAATAGTTAATTTACCATAAATATAATTAATACTTATCCATATGCGCCTATTTTACGTCTTATATGAAGATAGTAACATGTAACAATAATAAAAACAAGTGGGAATAGTGTTTGGATGGTCAAAATCGCGAATTATTGCCGAGCGGTTCATTCATCAAATGTGAGCCAGCCGGCCATACACCCTCTCCTCTCGAGGGCTGAAGCCTTACTGACTTACTCCCTCACACTCTCCCAGTCTCTCCCTTACGCAACACACTCGCTAGTCACATGACAACACCATGGAACCGGCCTGGAGATGGTGACACGAAAATATACCAATGAATAAGGGAAAACAGGGAAAATAGGTGATAATTGAAGGGTTGGGGGGGGGGGGGAGGAGGGGACTTTGACACATTTGAAGGAGTGATTGGAGGTATGGAGGGGAATTATCTCGCTTAAGCACCATTTTGTTTTTGTTTTTTTAAGTGCCACTGGGGTGTTTTAAATGTTTTTTTTTTAGGCCTAGGATCTTAAGAGTCTCCCCGCAGTCGCCCAGTAAAACCTCTTAAGAGTCTCCCCGCAGCTGTCGGGTTATGCCCCTTTCCCACTGATGCGATTTCATACGATTTTCATCGCAGACACCAAGAAATGGGCACATTCGTGACATGTCGCAACAAAATCTTGAAGCCTCGCATGATAATCATTTGACTCGCAAGGCCTCGCAAGGGCTCTCGCGGGTCATTGCAAATGTTTGGATTGTTCAAAATTTGGGTCGAGGACTTGCGAGGAGTCCGAACCCTCGCAAGCATCGTCGAACATTGCCGAGGGATCGGCGAGGCCCTCGGAGATCCTCGGTGACATCGGCGAGACATCGACAAGGGTGTCGCACGAAAAAAAAGCGTCACCGAGAGTATATTCACCACGGGTATACTATGCAAAGGCGTGCAAAGGGCTGTGCGACGTAGATCAATGCTCGGTAAACACCTCGCCGAGGCCAAAGAACATCTTCGGCGAGGTGGGTGAAAAAAAAGGATTAGGCCTATGGTGAATCTGTCAACCCTTTTTTCTATGCACCTCTCATAAGGGGGTTCACCTGGGTTTTTTCTCTTTCTCTCCTTCTCTGTCTTTCGCTGGCTTGTATCCATTCGGCCCCATTCAGCCAACTGTTTTAAGACGTTTATCCCCATCCAAGTATCAATATCTTCCTGGCGAGCGATAGCGAGCCAGTATTTTATGGAGAAATCCGGCTTCGCCGGACACATTTTTCTATCAAAAAATGTACAAATTTAGCTTGCTCTCAAAACAAAAAATATATATGTTGGCTTGCTACTGCTCACCAGGAAAATATTGAAACCTGGATGGGGGTAAACATCTTAAAACAGTAGGCTGATTGGGGCCGAACGGATACAAGGCAAAGAGAGAGGGAGAGAAAGAGAAAACAAAAAAGCGAGGAGAGAGGGAGAGAAAGAGAAAACAAAAAAGCGAGGAGAGAGGGAGAGAAAGAGAAAACAAAAAAAGCGAGGTGGGCTCAATTAAGCCGTAACGTAAACATACGGCAAGGACATTACCAATCTCCGAATTAAGGGGAGATGGGTCGTTTTTCTGGTCCCCTTACTCATGGTTAACCCCATTAGTTTTCATATTTTATGACGTTCGGCCCATTAGTTTGTCGATTTTAAGACATTTCACCCCATTTCGTTGTCAATATTAAGACTTTTCGTGTCATTTAGGCGTCAAGTTTTTCCTGGCTAGCGATAGTGAGCCTGTACTTTTTGAGGAACCGGCCTTCGGCCAGGATATTTTTCTATCGAAAAATTTACAAATTGATCTTGAAGGAGGGTGTTGGGGGGTGCTTTATATGCTTGATGGAGGTCTAGGAATGAAACTAAATAAATCATAAACAAATATATAAATGAGCAAATATTACGCCCATCCCCCCCGGGAAACGGACCGTTTGTTTGGTCATTCATTCCTTTATTTCTTAGTTTCCTCACTAGACCTCCATCAAACTTAAAACAAAAAACTCTAGACCCCCCCTTCAAGATAAATTTGTACATTTTCGACGAGATGGGTTGGGTATCGCTTAATTCGCCGAAGACGTCGCAGAACATACGCCGAGGATTCGTTCATCCTTCGCATTATTTCGCAATATCTTATTAAAATGTGACAGTTCTCGCCGAGGTCATTGGCGAACCATTGCTCAATTTGCCGATGACGTCGCATAATGTCGCCGATTATGTCATATCCATCGGCGACATCGTCGACGAGTGTAAACTTGTCAACGTTATTTAACGGTCAAAATCGTTGACGTCGCACAAATTCGTTGCGAATTGACAAAACTACGTCCTCGGCGACGAAAATCTTATGAAATCGCATCAGTGGGAAAGGGGCATTAATAGAGCAAAGAGGAAGATAACCCTTTTTCCTGGAGAACCTGCGTGTCTTGGTGTTTGAGTCAGATATTATGAGCGTGTCTGTTGCAGGGTTGGTGTAGTATGGTGGGAAGTATTGGGTGCATGATTTACAGCATTGTTGTATTTTTTGCTACAGCGTTTATTTCTTGGACCGTGCTGTGGGCTAGGCTATTAGAGCATCTGCTTTCCCCGAACCTCCCCTCGTAACAATACATATATATATTGTAAGGGAGCAGCGTGGTAGCAGAGACGGAGGGAGGAGAGAGACAGGCGACCCACCTTAATCTACACCGATAGCGGCTGGTGTCCAGTGTCGCAAGCACCACCCATGGGAGTCTATGCACGTGGTGTGTAGGCCTGGGACCCCTTCACCCACCTACACACGTGGGGCATGTAGGCGTGGGAAGATCTACATTTCCCACGACAGGAGGCCTTTATCTGACATTCCGTGTGACTCTGCTGTATAGACTAGTGTGACACCAGGTTCTTGCCGAAAATAGAGCTTGGGAAGAGATGTGTATAGGGAGGGAAGAGTTGAGAGTTAGTAGCTGTTGGAGAGCCCGACGAGGCAGAGGTGGGAGAAGCGCGGAGAGCCCGACGAGGCAGAGGTGGGAGAAGTGCTCCTGTTCACGCTGGTCTGGGTACACCCCTGGACATGCGTGACGTGTTGTCTGCTGGTTTGTGCGTTAAGACAAGTAGGTAGTGCACTGTTTTGTCCTTTGAAGGGGAGATGAGACAGCATTGGTGTATTATTGTGTATGTGTAACGAGCCCTAGTGTTGTGAGGAGCTCTGAGTTTCATATGGTGTTGTGTGGTGTGTAACGAACACTGATTAGTGTTCTAGAGTGCACACGTTCTCCTAGCGTGTTAACTGGTGATACTACATGGTATCATATATTGGTCTGTGATTGAGTGTGATTCAGTTTGCTGTTCAGTGTGCTAGGTGTTGATTAACTGTTCTTCAAATGTTCTTTTTGTGTAGTGTTCATTCCTTGTAACGAGTGCATTTACTCGAGGCCTTCACTCGGTGCTTAGCCCATTACCATTCTTTGCCGTGGTTAACTCAATCATCATGCTTATCAACCTGTTCGTTTTCCCTAGTTAATAGTAATTATAATTAATACGAAAATTAGAAGTGTTTAATATCATCCTTCTTCATTAATTTGTGATTATCTGAGACATTAACCCTTTTGGCCTTCTGAAACGCAACAGCATGCTAGTTGCCCTTGCTTGAATTTTAATCTCTTGGGTTCAGCATTGTAGGATCGTAACAATATATATATATATATATATATATATCTATATATTACATGTTATATTCAGTAATTATTATAGGAATCATTATTATAACTCATATAATTTTCATGGGCACGACAACAGGCCATAGGATATTCCTCACAACTTAAGGGAATTCCCCTTGTAATATTTTAATCAACATTTGTTACTGAATATATAAGATGGCTGGAATTTACATCTTTTCCTTTACCTAAATATATGTGATAAAGGTGGTGGCGGAATTCTTATCTATTTTATATCTACCCATCTACGAGAGAAGCAAGAGAGAATCGACCGAGTATCGACAGCATCTTCAAGCAACATAACAAACTACAAACAACCAAATATAATGACACATTAAGGAAACCTACCAAACGGTTTACCTTACATTACCTATCATATATATATATATATATATATATATATATATATATATATATATATATATATATATATATATATATATATATATATACAGTACATACATATACAGTATATACAGTATATACTGTGTGTTTGAAGACCTGCCATTGGTAGTGGGTAGCCTTCTAGCAAGTCGCGCGCTAGACATTTCGCTAGTCTTCTAGCATCTTCAAGGAATGATTACATTATGAAAAGTTACAGGTATATATACAGGTGAGTTGATCAGGGGGCGAGGAGGGGGCGGGGCTACTGTGTGTTGGGAGGCCTGCCATTGGTAGTGGGTAGCCGTCTAGCGAGTCGCGCGCTAGGCGTTTCGCTAGTCTTCTAACATCTTCAAGGAATGATTACAGTATGAAAAATTACAGGTATATATACAGGTGAGTAGATCAGGGGGCGAGGAGGGGGCGGGGCTACTGTGTGTTTGGAGGCCTGCCATTGGTAATGGGTAGCATTCTAGCGAGTCGCGCGCTAGACGTTTCGCCAGTCTACTAGCATCTTCAAGGAATGATTACATTATGAAAAATTATAGATTATACAGTACAGGTGAGTAGATCAGGGGGTGAGGAGAGGGCGGGGCTACTGTGTGCTTGGAAGCCTGCCATTGGTACTGGATAGCCTTCTAGCGAGTCGCGCGCTAGATGTTTCGCTAGTAATCTAGCATCTTCAAGGAATGATTACATTATGAAAAATTACAGGTATATATATACAGGTGAGTAGATCAAGGGGCGGGGCTACTGTGTGTTTGGAGGCCTGCCATTGGTAGTGGGTAGCATTCTAGCGAGTCGTGCGCTAGACGTTTCGCTAGTCTTCTAGCATCTTCAAGGAATTATTACATTAAAAAAAATTACAGGTATATATACAGGTGAGTAGATCAGGGGGCGGGGCCACTGTGTATTTGGAGGTCCGCCATTGGTAGTGGGTAGCCTTCTAGCGAGTCGCTCGCTAGACGTTTCGCTAGTCTTCTAGCATCTTCAAGTAATGATTACATTATGAAAAATTACAGGTATATATACAAGGTGAGTAGATCAGGGGGTGGGGCTACTGTGTGTTTGGAGGCCTGTGGGTAGCCTTCTAGCGAGCTGCGCGCTAAACGTTTCGCTAGTCTTCTAGCATCTTCAAGGAATGATTACATTATGAATAATTACAGGTATATAATTATACAAGTGAGTAGATCAGGGGGTGAGGAGTGGGCGTTGCTACTGTGTGCTTGGAGGCCTGCCATTGGTAGTTGGGTAGCAATCTAGCGAGTCGCGCGCTAGACTTTTCGCTAGTCTTCTAGCATCTTCAAGGAATGATTACGTTATGAAAAATTAGAGGTATATATACAGTTGAGTAGATCAGGGGGCGAGGAGGAGGCGGGGCTACTGTGTGTTTGGAGGCCTGCCATTGGTAGTGGGTAGCCTTCTAGCGAGTCGCGCTCTAGACGTTTCGTTAGCAATCTAGCATCTTCAAGGAATGATTACATTATACAAAATTACAGGTATACAGTATATACAGGTGAGTAGATCAGGGGGCGAGGAGGGGCTGGGGCTACTGTATATTTCGAGGCCTGCTATTGGTAGTGGCTAGCCTTCTAGCGAGTCGCACGCTAGACGTTTCGTTAGTCTTCTAGCATCTTCAAGGAATGATTACATATACAAAAATACAGGTATATATACAGGTGAGTAGATCAGGGGTCGAGGAGGAGGCGGGGCTACTGTGTGTTTGGAGGCCTGCCATTGGTAGTGGGTAGCCTTCTAGCGAGTCGCGCGCTAGACGTTTCGTTAGTCATCTAGCATCTTCAAGGAATGATTATATTATAAAAAATGACAGGTATATATACAGCTGAGTAGATCAGGGGGCGAGGAGGAGGCGGGGCTACTGTGTGTTTGGAGGCCTGCCATTGTTAGTGGGTAGCCTTCTAGCGAGTCCCGTGCTAGACGTTTCGCTAGTCTTCTAGCATCTTCAAGGAATTATTACATTTTGAAAAATTACAGGTATATACAGTATATACAGGTGAGTAGATTAGGGGCGAGGAGGGGGTGGGGCTACTGTGTGCATGGAGGCCTGCCATTGATAGTGGGTAGCCTTCTAGCGAGTCGCACGCTAGACGTTTCGCTAGTCTTCTAGCATCTTCAAGGAATGATTACATTATGAAAAATTACAGGTATATATACAGGTGAGTAGATCAGGGGACGAGGAGGAGGCGGGGCTACTGTGTGTTTGGAGACCTGCCATTGGTAGTGGGTAGCCTTCTAGTGAGTCGTGCGCTAGACGTTTCATTAGGCATCTAGCATCTTCAAGGAATGATTACATTATCAAAAAATACAGGTATATATACAGGTGAGTAGATCATAGGGCGAGGAGGGGGCGGGGCTACTGTGTATTTGGAGGCCTGCCATTGGTAGTGGGTAGCCTTCTAGCGAGTCGGGCGCTAGACGTTTCGGTAGTCTTCCAGCATCTTCAAGGAATGATTACATTATGAAAAATTACAGGTATATATACAGGTGAGTAGATCAGGGGGCGAGGAGGGGGCGGGGCTACTGTGTGTATGGAGGCCTGCCATTGTTAATGGGTAGCCTTCTAGTGAGTCGCGCGCTAGACGTTTCGCTAGTCTTCTAGCATCTTCAAGGAATGATTACATTATGAAAAATTACAGGTATATATACAGTACAGGTGAGTAGATCAGGGGGTGAGGAGGGGGCAGGGTTACAGTGTGCTTGGAGGCCTGCCATCGGTAGTGGGTAGCTTTCTAGCGAGTCGTGCGCTAGATGTTTCGCTATTCTTCTGGCATCTTCAAGGAATGAATACATTATGAAAAATTACAGGTATACATACAGGGGAGAAGAGCAGGGGGCGAGGAGGGGGAGGGGCTACTGTGTGTTTGAAGGTCTGCCATTGGTAGTGGGTAGCCTTCTAGCGAGT